>CM063500.1:31872789-31875289 GCA_032207245.1 Pardosa pseudoannulata | reverse complement strand
AAGTAAATACTTCCTGTATTCAGAAACATTTATTACTAGATGAAAATATAGCAAAATCAGACAAAAATATTGGTTAATATCCAAAATGCAATTAAAAAATAATTACTTTGTAATGGTCTTCTAACCGTTACCATCAGTGCCTTCAGACCTCGGAATAGTAACATTACGTATAACTTTGAAAAATATAAACTTTGAAAAATATATGAATGGAATTCCAAGGTAATCAGCAATACCAAATAAAGAGATAGCGTCATCAACTATCATTTTGGGAACATCGATATTATTTGTTCTCCATATTAACTACAGAATCACAATGTAAGTTTCTTGCCTATTGCCTAAGAAACGAACAACTGCAAATAAGAGCTCACCAAAGTTATGAGCTGAAATAGATGTTTCAAAATAAACCAAATTTTCTAAAAATTAAAATTACAAAAGGCGTAACTTCGATGCATAATTTTAATCTACTTATCAAATCTACAAAAAGTGTATAGAAATACACTAAATATCCCGCATCCTAAAACAAAAACGACAAACCAAATCTTCTTGATATGCCATGAAGATTGTTTCCTTTGATCATGAATACTCAATATATCTTCATGCCGTATTTTAAAAAAATACTGTTAATGAAGATTTCACGTTTCAGTTTTGAAATTTTCTGATAACACATGGCGAAAAAGGTCAGAAATTAGATAGAATGTATACCTGCATGTTGTTCCTTCGACACAGTAATATCTTATTACATACAATAGTAAAATCAGCTCAAATTAATTAACATGAAACTCCATATTGCGTACCATATCATTTTTCTCTGACTTTTCACACTTAAGACAAAAGTGGCTGATATCAGTGTCTTGTGTTGACACGATGTTCATTTTGTGACTGAAATTTACATATATTTACACTAAGCGATTTATCAGTTATTTCATCAGTTCCTGATTCTTTTCAGTTGATTCGAAAAAAAAAGAAACAGATTTACAGTGTATTTTGAAAAATGGATTAAATGTTGGGATCATTTCATATCATTTAATTCAGAACATTAAAATATTTTTCTATAAGAATATTTCTTGAAACTTTATTACTTTACTCTCAGTTTTATAAAACGTTCTTATATTAAGCTTTTCCTATATCGCAATTCATGTTTTCACAATTTATTAATCATAATTTTTTTGCACTAAATAAACTAAAGTTTAAAAATAAAGGCTTAGTAAAATTGCAGGCCATTTCAAAAATACTTTTCAAGGCAAAAGTTTCTATTATTTACGCCCAATTGTGTTTACATACATTTAAACTAAGCGATTTATCAGTTAAATAGAATAGAAAAAGGGATAACAATGCAAAAAAACTTTAAAAATCCGAATATTAAATTATAATCGGTGACTCTATAACTTTCAATTTAGACTTGGCATTTATTTCATTGAAATATTTCGTATGCTATATTTATAATATTCTGCGTTTAAACAAAAGACTGAAAAACACAAAAGAAATAGTTAAAGCTCTTTGTTAACTAAAATATAAATCTAATGACAATTTATGCCAGAATGAAAGCCAAAATTACTCTTATAGTAGTTAAAATAATTTTACACAATATTTCGATCCTTTCATTTCATTAATCAAAATTCAACCAAGCATCACTGTTAATAAAAGACCAAATAAGTAGAATTATAACCACTTCTTCAATATTATAAGACAAAAAGGAAAACAACCATAATCATTTTTTTTAAATTATCACATGTCTAGAAATGTTATTAATTTAAACAAATTTAGGTATGTTTTCAAGAACAGAAATTTCTAATTATAAATTCTAGAAATACAAATACACATTAATTTGAAAAAAGTTTCGTATATAAAAAGTCTTATTATAAATTTTTATACTGAAATCTTAATTGATGAATTCTTTGAAAATGTTCTGTTAATAATGTAATTTACCTTTTTTGAATATACAAAGGTCAAGTAGTCAGTTTTTGTAGTATTTTTTTTCGCTAATTTGCTGAAATTTCATTTTGTTCACGTTTTGAAGAGTTCTTGCGTGGCTTTAAAGGGAAATCGGTGATCTCGATCCTGAAGACACGTTGTAGGGAGCTTGGATGAAATAAGAACTTAGGGATCTCGAAGCGGCCCTGCCAGGCCAGTAGGCCGGATCTCTTGAACACAGGGTAGACTTTTCGGAGGTTTTGAAACTCTCTCCGACGGCGGATGGCTGCCATGGTTTTAGTTGTTTTAGTTTAGTTTGCCATGGTTTTAGTATCAGAGTAAGTCTGAATTCTCTTGATAGGATATTCACTCTTGATTCACATTTGAGAATCATAGTCACAGTTCGTCCAGTAGTTCAAATTCAAATAAAACAGGCAAAATTTCAGGCAGCGAAATTCAGTTCAGCGTAAGTCCAACAAGAAAAGGATTTTCGAGCTAAAGAAGTATGTACATCAAGACAAATAATTTTATCCACAAAGGTTCATGATTCTGCCGACTTTTATCGGGTTCCTATTAAACGACACTAGAG
>CM063500.1:31862789-31870289 GCA_032207245.1 Pardosa pseudoannulata | reverse complement strand
TATATATATATATATATATATATATATATATATATATGTGTGTGTGTATATATATATATATATGTATATATGTATATATATATATATATATATATATATATATATATATATATATATATATATATATATATATATATATATATATATATATATATATATATATATATATATATATATAAATTGTATATTTTCGTAACCTTATTATTTTCTTTTATAATGATAAGAAAAACATTTACAGTTTTAAGCAAGATTTTACTTAGTGTAATATTTAATTTACATACATTTTACCCTTGATATGTTATGATGTTAAATGAAGTTACTTACAGGTGAATTGTATGATTTCTTTTAATAAATTTATCATTTAAGAAAGAAGATTGTTATATTTTTAAATTATTTATGTCACTGAGGGAGATATTTGATATAGTTAATGCTACGTCTGTAGATATTCAGTGTTCTTTAATAGACAGTCATTGTTTTTGTTTCACATGGTATAAAAATATATTTATATATTTATATAGTATTATATTTATTTTTATAAACAATTTGTACATTATCGTTCCTATATTATTTCCTTTATTTATTTTGAAACTGCACGATGTTGTGTATGTGTAAATAGATAGGAACTGCACTTGCTACCAGTTCGTTAAAAACCTAGCTAATAAATATATAATTTTTTATAATTCTTAACTCTAAGTCCCAGTTGTCATATAAAATGAAATGATTTACGTTTTTGAATAGAAAAGATTTTTTTGAGATTCTTAAACTTATCTGTACTATCAGTGTTTAAAGGTAGTTTTGATATATCGGGTGGTTATATTAAACTATAGAATTTTTATTACAATCTAATATTGTACCTGTCAGAGTTATTATTAAATGTATTAGTTTTAAGTGTTAAATTATTTCTTCATAACTTCCTAAGTCTTTCAAAATTGTTATAACTGTCTGCTGTATTAAATAATGCAATTAAATTGAGTTTAATATAGCTTGATGTACAGAGTTGAAAAATAGCGACTAGAATAATGTTTTATTGAAACATCCAGAAATAAGATTATGTGTTGTTTTCTTACATACGTGACTTATATTTGATGGTGCAGGAAGACATACTTAGAAGCACATATATAGCTAGAATAGTTTAGTATTCCAGTAGCTTCATTGTAATGTCAAGTTTCGGATTTTATCATAATTTTAATACAAAGTAATTTCTCACCTCTTAGAATTATAACTAAATGTATTACTTATAAGGGTAAAATCATTTCTATTTAACTTTCTTAAGTGTGTCAAAACTATGATAATTATCTACTGTATTAAAATATGCAATGGAATTACTATTAAGTTCAATTTAGGTTGATGTACAAAGTTAAAAAATATATACTTGAATCATGTTTTTTATAAACTACAAGACATAAGATTATGTGTTGTTTTCTTACAAACCTGCATGTTTATTTAATTTACATCTACTTGTATTTAATGATACATGAAGATGCACCTGGAAGCATATATAGCTATAATAGTTTAGTATTGCAATAATTTCATTGTAATGCCACGATCTGGAATTTATCCTAATTTTAATACAATTTAATATGTACATCTCAGAATTATTATTAAATGTAATATTAAGTTACTAATAAGTTTAAGTTAGGTTGGTATACAGGGGTGAAAAAAAGACACTTGAATAATGTTCTCCATAATCATCAAGACATAAGGTTATGTGTTGTTTTCTTACAAACATGTATGTTTATTTTATTTACATATACTTGTATTTGATGATACATGAAGATGCGCATGGAAGCATATATAGCTATAATAGTTTAGTATTGCAATAACTTCATTGTAATGTCATCCGGAAATTATCATACTTTTAGTACAATCTAATATGTGCATCTCAGAACTGTTATTAAATGTATTATTAAGTAAGTTACTAATAAGTTTATGTTAGGTTGATACACAGAATTTTAAAAAAAGGCACTTGAATAAGGTTTTTTATAATCATCAAGACATAAGATGATGTGTTGTTTTCTTACAAAAGAGTATGCTTATATAATTCATATCTACTTATAGTTTATGATACAGATAGACACAAGTTGAAGCATATATATAGTTATAATAGTTTACTATTGCAACAAATTCATTTTAAAATCATATTACGGAATTTATCCAATATATTATCCAATCTAATAGTTTAAAATTTAGAATTATTGTTAAATGTAATATTTCTAAGAGTAAAGTTCATATTATATCTCTTTCTAAAGTCTTTAAAATAAATTGTACAACTACTTACTGTATTAAATTTTGGAATTAAAATTGTTATTAACTTTAATTTAGATAGATGTACAGATATGAAAATAACCACTTGTATAATGTTTTGATAGAAACACCCACAAATAAGATTAGGTGTTCTTTTCTTAAAAATGTGTTTGATTAATTCGCATAAATTAATTCATTTAAATCTATTTATATTTAATGATACAGTATAGTATACGAAGAAGAATATATCTATCTCTTTCTCTTTATCTCTCTCTATATATACATGTATATATATATATATATATATATATATATATATATATATATATATATATATATATATATATATATATATATATATATATATATATATATATATATATATATATATATATATATATATATATATATATATATATATATATATATATATATATATATATATATATATATATATATATATATATATATATATATATAAATATATATATATATATATATATATATATATATATATATATATATATATATATATATATATATATATATATATATATATATATATATATATATTATATATATATATATATATATATATATATATATATATATATATATATATATATATATATATATATATATATATATATATATATATATATATATATATATATATATATATATATATATTATATATATATATATATATATATATATATATATATATATATATATATATATATATATATATATATATATATATATATATATATATATATATATATATATATATATATATATATATATATATATATATATATATATATATATATATATATATATATATATAATATATATATATATATATATATATATTTATATATATATATATATATATATATATATATATATATATATATATATATATATATATATATAATAGTTTACTATTGTAATAGTTCAAAGATATTCAAGACAATGATAAACAGAAGACTATTATAGTAATACTAGATATACAGTTCTTATATCAGAGCATAATTTCCTGTCCATAATGCAACTTACAGTATTGAAGATTTCTCCAGAATAATGTTCTTGGAAATCGGTCATTTCGTATTAATAAAGGAATTTTATTGTTCATTTAGCAATAAGTGAAGGCCCTTAGAGAATTACTCAGCTGTGAATCATTTCCTACAAAAAGATTTCCCAATTAGTTTACACAGCAATTGCATACTTTATCTGGTCTGAAATCATTTTATGATTAAGTACTATTTAGTATTGTTCATATTGAGGTACAGAAAGCACCACTTTATACTGTTAAAATAGTTTAAATTATTAGCAGCATTTATTTTTCGAACAGTTAATAAGAATTTATACTTTTAGAAATCAGCGATTCTGAATAAATTATAAAACAAATTGAGTGTAAGTGGATATTTTTCGTAATATTTTAAGTTACTTTTTTTATTATTTTTTTTATTTAACACCAGAAGTACGGGATGAGTATTTTTTGGTAAAAAATCATTTTGTTTACCATTTTTTTTTTCGATTTTCTCGGAAAAAAGTTACTAATGAAATTGAAATGAAAATCTTTTAATTGTAATAGCAAAAGTAATAATTCTAATCAATATCAGTTTATGAAAATATCATACAATAAATGCTTATTTTATTGTTTTTTATACTTATACATAAAACCGTCATTTTGACCCAATTATAATCACAAGCAAGGTATTTACAATTCAACTTTTCCCTGGATAGGTAAATTCTTGTATAGATCTACTTTCTTTGCTCAGATTGGAGTTGAACAATACCTCAAGTTCATTTTTAGGCATACAAAGATGGGGAGAGGGGGCGTTACTGATAACAGAAGGATAGCTGATAATTTTATTGTTGTGTGAGGAGACAGTGTTGCAAATCAAATTACCCATTGCAACATGTTGATAATATATGTCCCTTCGAAAGGTAGATAACTCTTTTTCATCCACGAAAGGTATCCAGTTAAGATTTTAAATAGGAGAAAATTTCTCTCATTAGTGCATTTGAGGTGAACTCTTCACTTTTTGTTCTTTTCTTCTATCGAATAGAATCCGAAGTTTGTTCTTGGTGAAATACTGACAATGTCAATTTAATAATCTAAAGGTTTCACATCAAATATCTTTGCTTTAAAAAAATTCTTACCTGAACTTGTTTGAACAGAAAAAATCTTGACTGGTAGGAAACTAATTATTTCAATTACAGTATTCTACATATTTTTCTAACAATTTTTCATGTTTTAATATATTATTATTATTATCAAGTATTATAACAGTTGAAAGTTTAAAATGCATAAATATCATTTCTTTATAAATGTACAGAACTTTTGTATGACAAAGTGAATTTATATTGGTCGAGGTCAAATTGACCTAACAGGTTATTTTAGGTATACGGAAACTGCCGCAGTTTTAGTGTTAAAGATATACGTTTTCATAAATTTAGATATTTAAGGGGCACTTCCATTTTCAGAAATTCAATTATATTTCTAAAGGTAAAGGTAAAGGTAGAAATCATATATTTGTACGATTTTTTGCATACAATACAGTCATATATTGTCTGTAATTGAACTAGACAAGACTATATTTTGTTTCTCATTCTTTAACAATTACATTTTTTGAATTAGTCAAATTATTAATGCGAGTATTTTATGAATATGACTATCATTGATCTTACCTAATTGGATCTAAAGAAAAGTATAGCTTTATGTCTCCCTGTTTAACAGACAATAAATATAAAAATGTGTAATATCTGGAGGATATTCATAGAGAATAAAATGAAAGAATTTATAAATGTAACATAACTAATATTTTTATTAATATATTTATTGAGTTAGGTAAATTAGTTTTTTATAAATCTTGCGAAAGAAATTTTGTGCCTGAAAGCTCAACTTTTTATTTTAACAATTAAAATTGTTATTAACTTTAATTTAGATAGATATCCAGATATGAAAATAAACACTTGAATAATGTTTTTATCGAAACATCAAGACACAAGATTACGTGTTGTTTTATTACAAATAATTTTACAAATAATTTTTTTATTACAAAGAATTTATATTAATTCGCATAAATTAATTCATTTAAATCTATTTATATTTAAAGATACAAGAATATATTCGAATAAGCATATTTCTCTCTATATATCTCCCCCTCCCTCTATATATAGCTATAATAGTTTACTATTGTAATATCTTAAAAGATATTCAAGACAATGATACACCTTAGACTATTATACTAATAATAGACATACATTTCTTATATCAGAACATAATTTCCTGTCCATAATGTAACTTACAGTATTGAAGATTTCTGAAGAATAATCTTCTTGGAAATCGGTCATTTCGTATTAATAAAGGAATTTTATTGTTCATTTAGCAATAAGTGAAGGCCCTTAGAGAATTACTCAGCTGTGAATCATTTCTTACAAAAAGATTTCCCAATTAGTTTACACAGCAATTGCATGTTTTATATAGTCTGAAATCATTTTATGATTGATTAAGTACTATTTAGTATAATGTACATACTGAGGTACAGAAATCACCACTTATACTATTAAAATAGTTAAGATTATTAGTATAATTTCTTTTTCGAGCACTGGTTAAGAGTTTATAGTTTTATAAATCAGAGATCCTGATTAATTAGGAAAAAATTGAGTTTAAGTAGATTTTTTCGAATGATATGACTTTTAAACCGGTTGATCAATATGAATTTTAAACTGCTTAGAGAAATGGTACTAGAATTGATATATTTTATTATGTTTAAAATTTAAGACTTTGGATTAGTTTTATTCAGTTTAAAGTATAAAATAGAGTATTAGTGAGTAAACTAAATTTAGAAACCGATTCACTGAAATTTAAAAAAAAATTATTCGTAGCCATTCAAATATTCTATTTTTATTATATTCCTTTTATTAACATGATAGTCATATTACATGAAACACATATTAATATCTACGTGAAAATATCAATTTACCTACTTGGAAAATACAATAAGAGATAGTTGGATATAGAATAAAAAACGTTTAATATATCTAAAATATGTGTATTTAACTTATAATGGGGCAGAATTAAAAGTAATAATTCAATTAATTGACGAAGAATCAAATTATTATTCAGTTTCAGTAGAAAAATACCTATGTTATAAACCCAAATCCATAATATTAGATAATTATTTTACGTAAATCAGAATTATAACATCCTATGATGCCTGTATTCCACGAAATTTATGTAATATATGTAATACATATTTTATTATTTGTTTTAAATTAATACAGTCATATATTGTCTGTAATTGAACTAGACAAGACTATATTTTGTTTCTCATTGTTGAACAATTACATTTATTTAATTAGTCAAATTATTAATGCTAGTATTTTATGAATATTGCTATCATTGAGCTTACCTAATTGAATCTAAAGAAAATTATAGCGTTTTGACTCCCTGTTTAGCAGACAATAAATATAAAAATGTGTAATATCTGGAAGGTATTAATAGAGAATAAAATGAAAGCATTTATAAATGTAGCATAACTAATATTTTTATAAATGTAGTTATTGAGTTATATAAATTAGTTTTTATAATACGCGTGATAAAGAAATTTTGTGCCTGAAAGCTCAACTTAATAAATAGTTTATTAAATAATATACATACTATGTCTTTAACAAAAATTCAATTTATCATTTTTTAATAACATTTCTTAAATCTTTAGCTTTTAAGTAAATTTCAAAACATTATTACTAACATTTTTTTTCCAATTCTAAAATTTACTTTCATTTTTATTCTAAACCAAACAAAGTATAATATTCAAACAAATTCAAGCCAAATATGCAAATCCAAATGATCACATGAGTTCAAATTCAAAAAATAAATCATTCAAACAAAATATAAACTATAGAACTTTTCACTGCTGATTTTGGGTTTTTTAGATTTTTTAAATGTTGAAATAAAAAAAAACAGTAACTAACCGCCAACACGAACAGGGTCAGATAATTCGTTCTATACATACAAAAGAGGATTTGTGAAAAATATCTAAAAATCGAACACATTTTAAAAGCGAAAAGTAATTTAAATTCAAAGACATGCCCATGAAATTCTTCATGTTGTGAAATAAATCATGCTACAAAATTTGATGGATATAGGTCACACCGCTTTAGCATAACATATACCAAGGGCTCGGCAACCTGCGGCTCGCAAGCCGCTCTTTGAAGTATTATTTGTGTCTCTCGATAAAT
>CM063500.1:31852789-31857789 GCA_032207245.1 Pardosa pseudoannulata | reverse complement strand
TCAAGCAAGAAAACAAACGCTGAATTAACAATGTAATATTTATATATCGTGTTCAATTGAAATAAATGTAAAATAAGAAACAGATGCATTATAGTCGCCGGTCCCGTCCGCCATGTTTCTTTTGGCGACCAATAGAAAAACGCATGATTTGAAAAGTCGCCAAGTAGAAAAACATGGCGGCGGTGCGTGCATATTTGAAACACAACATTAACAAAACTAAACTTTAAAAGGAAACAACAGATTAACAATTTAAAGTATTATTAAAATAAAATTAGCATAATAATCATAATTTTTTACGTTTTTTAAAAAATAAATAACAGATTCGTAATATTTATGATATGTGTCAGCAGAGTAAACACAATATACATCATTTTAATAAGCACTAATATTATGAAGAATCTAACATGTGAGGGGGGTTCCCCCCCTTGTGCAAAGAACAAAATAAAAATGTTCCAAACCAATTAACTTAGAATATCCTGATACATTTTAACTATTTCAAAACCAAAATAACTGCACCCGTCTTAACTAAATCCCAGAAAATGATAAGAGCAAAAACAAAATGTTCCAAACAAAAGCATCTTGTTTGGTTTAGAATATTTAGATACTTTTTAACAATTTCAAAACAGAAATAACGTACTCGTCATAACTAAATTAACTAAATCCCAGAAAATGATAACAACAAAAACAAAATGTTCCAAACCAAAACTTCTTGTTTGATTTAGAATATTTTGATATTTTTTAACAATTTCAAAACCGAAATAACTTCACTTGTCGTAACTAAATTAACTAAATCCCACTAACCAAACACATAAAAAAACTCAAATTCGGAATTCCATGATCCCCACAAACGTGCCGTTTTGAATGAAATGCAAATCCAACCTCAGGTCTAAGAATATCCTGATATTTCTTCACAATGCTACAAATGGTTAAAACCGAAATAAGAACATCCATAACTAAATAATAAAAATAACTTACCTACCTACTAGACAACCTACTAATCCAAAGTCTGGAACGAAAAGAATATTTAAAACAGAAAATTTGCATAGATTGCCGGGTAATGACGTCAAAAATCACGTGCACCAATAGCTTCCATATTCCCCTATCAAAGTTAAGGCATATACAGCAACCTAGTCATCGCCCACAAAATCGCCAAGTTTGCCACACAAAATCGCCAAGTTTGGCGAGAAAAAAACCAGGCGGCTATAATGCATCTGTACCTATAATAATATTATTTTAAAATATTGTTTGAAAACTAAAGATCCAATTCAGTTCTATTTACTTTCAATCATATATCCACACACACTAGGACTGCTTAGCTACGTGAAATTGAGGCACATACACGAGCATAAATACACACTCAAGAGCCAAAACATTATGACCACCAGTACATTTTGCTTCTCTCATGTTTCATTCTACATAATTTGGCTCTTGAGTTTATGTAGCTATTTATTTTTGGTGATGTTTATGCTCTTAAAGTTGGTCCAACGGTACCTTTACATTGAAATCTCAAAATAAATTTTTATTACAAAATTAGAAAGGCTAGACTAATAAAACAGTAAAGTGAAAATTTCGGCTAGAATACTGAGTTTGAGAAATGCTGTTATTATGAAAAAATAGAATTACCTTTAACAATATGCTTTCGGTATATAATCGTTAAAAACTACTTGTATTGAGAAATATTAGAAAATAATTTGTTGCTCAAGAATATTTTTAAAAGTAAACGAATATAAATATTAGATGCTACGTCATCAGAATAAGTAAAATGATATAATAAGTTAGAAAATGACAGGACTAATATGACAGTGACAGTCAGTAAAAGTTTTGTTAAGCTTCTTAACTTTTCTGATTGCCATTTGATGTTGTCAGTTTTATTGTACGTTTTCTGCGAGCAAGCTCTTTTGTCATGACAAAATAAAATGATTGTCATCTTTTCTCGACTAAGTTATCAAAATTTTGACTTATTGGGTAAAGGACTCATACTGATTTACCGAAGTTTTATAGCGAGCAATAAAATTTGTTTCGTTATACTACATTTTATGGTGATATCTTAAGGTATTTTAAATATGTCCATGGAAAATACTCTTTTTACTTTATAGGTTATTTGACATAAAATATGTATAAAATTACTGGATTTATTTTAGGTAAATAATGGTATGAAATATTCCAAGGAAACATAAATTTAAGGTACAGATAATGATGTATAAAAATATGTCAAGCTGTTTTTTTATTATTACGAAAGAAATGTATAAATAAATATACAGCCCAATTAAATATTAGAAAGTATTTTGCTTTATGAGAATTTTTAATATTTATCACATTATATTTTCCTAGATTTAATTCTATTAAATTATATCGTGAAATTGTATAGAGTAAATTTATTGTATAGCTTTGTGAAACTATATGAAATTTCTAACTATTCAGTAGTTGACTTTTCAATGTTTTTAATATTTCTCTTACAGAAAACAAAATATATAAATATATTAACCGTTTATATGTTAGTATATATATATACTAACATATAACGGTTATATATATATATATATATATATACATATACATATATATTTTTTTTTTGTGTGTGTGTGTGTTTACTGACAAGGTTTTTTTTACATCATTTTGAAAATAGGACTTCAAATGTAATCCCACTGCATATATATTGTTACCAATTTATGAAGCGTAGCGTTCGTGGATTGAGTAGACTTTGAATTAAGACAGCAAAAATAACAGCACTTTATTCATAATGCAGGGGAAGCACTAATACTGCAGTCAACACCACGAGAACTGGCTAGCACAGGCTATAGTTCACTCAAACTCTTAGCGCCAAACAACGTAGGTCTTTACCTCTACGAATTTCTCAGCTAACTGAACTTCGATCAGGATCGGCCCCCCGGTATTTATATCCTCGGGAGAAACTGGAATATTCTAGAAAGTACTAGGTACAAACGGTCGCCAAGAAAGTCACTAAGTCGCCAAATTTGGCGATAAATCGCCAAACTTGGCGCCAAATATTAGTCGCCAAAACATCGCCTATGAGCCAATATCTCGCCAAATGCATGATTTACCCATTATAATACACAGTATACGGCAAAAATACATGCCAACTTGTGAAATTCGTAACAGTATGCATACATATATATACATATGTTTAGGCAAATTTGTGTGTACTTTTATAGATTTAATATTTTCAGCACTTTTATGTTAGCTTGCACGGGTTCTTACATAGAAGTAGAATATAAAGCAGAAATCTATTTCATTTACTAGCTAAATATAGTACTGTTATAAATTTTGCAAGTATATATAATGGATTATTAATAAATTTGTATTTGTATATTATAGTTCTTAAACTATTTCATTGTTTATATCTCCAATATAGTGACTATTACTATGTTATTATTTACGTTATATAAAAGATTGAAAAACCGTGTCATGAAAATGAGACAAAAAACTTAATACAGAAGCAAATGAAATGAATAAAATGACTATGCCAGAGAAAGAAAAACAGAATTGACAAAAACATTCTACTAGGCCTAGTTATTTTAAATTGACGTTACTTTTGTAATTTCTGTCAAACTGGGTATTTTGTCCTAAAATATCAAACATATGTCTTATTTGTTCGTAAAAGCCATCAAACTTTTGTTTTATTTTCTCAAGTGTTTCTAATCTCCAGACAAAGATATAAATTTGTATAATATGTTTTTATTGCAAGTCTAATTTTCTTATCATATTGCAGCATAATATAAAATAATATGCGAAAATTCTATGTAACTTTAATCCTTATAATAATATTAATTTTTAATTCTATGTTTAGAAATTGGCTAATTTCCTAAGACAATAGAGCAGTAAACCGCCATGATAAAAGTTAAAATTAGCAAATATTTCTCAAACTGAAAAAAATTATGTTTACTTTGAAACTCCTATTTTCCCTGACCTTTTCACATTATTTCTCTTTTCTTTAATTGTTAGTTAATTTTAGATACTCTGAGATGTAGTGGCTTTAGTGGTATGGTACATTCTCAAAAATTACACTAGACACTGATTAAAATTTGCACTTTGAAAATTTTCAAATGAAAGTGGAAAAAGCTTCCTCCTGTGTAGACGTCGTTTCTACTCGTTTTCAAAATTTGAAAAACAACTTAAGGATAAATATTTTCCATTTCATTGAGGAAAGGAAACAATTCAAACTAAATATTTAAGAGTTTACTTTACAAGTGGATATTGTTTATAACTTTTTGTTAATATTTACTAAAAATTTTAGTTTGTAATTTGGTGATTTTCTGGTTGTGACACTGTTTAACGAATTAAAATGATTTATTCTATGAATGAACTCACCTTTAGGACAGTTCTTAGGAGATTCCCCAAGAGCAGTTCACTGCGGCCAGATGTCTATTGTACCCAAACTGAGGAAAATTAAAAACCCGACCCAAGAGCGTGTAAGAGAAAAGGCCACAAGCTGAAGCAAATCTCAGCAGGCACATGACATGAATGTACTGCAGCTCACAAGACTCAAGAAGGTGGCTACTAAGGTGCACAAACCTAAGAGATGAGAAATACTCGCAGTCACACAAAATGTAGCGAGCAGTCTCTTCCTCAAGTGGCAGCCACGGCATAAGAGATCAGAACTAATAATGCTGAGATGCCTATTGAGGGCACATTGAGCAGTAAGAAGACCTACTCAGGCTATTCCTATGATTCGACAAGAGCTACTTTCTACGCAAACTGGGGCAGTAACGATTAATCTCTTTAGATTGTCTATGACCATTCCCAATAATCAAGTTGAAATACTGAAGATGTCTGAAATGACTAAAAACAGAATTCCTAATAGAATCCAGAGCAATACCAAGGACAGGTTCCTGCCCAGTAAAAGAATTGCTGGACAATATCTTAGCTAAATTATCGGATATCATTACCCTGAATTCCCATATGACCGGGTATCCAGTAAAGATTGACATTCTTGTCTGAGGCAAGATCACAAAGAGACTCAAAACACTCCCAAACCAGAA
>CM063500.1:31842789-31847789 GCA_032207245.1 Pardosa pseudoannulata | reverse complement strand
AGACGTAAATGATAATGGTGATACTAATACTAATTAACAAATATTTTCAATATTTTTAAGGTTTTTTAATTACTTTTTAAATTAATTTTTTCACAATGAATAGGATAGTAATAAAATATTATATGTACTTATAAAGACGTAAATGATAATGGTGATACTAATATTAATTAACAAATATTTTCAATATTTTTAAGGTTTTTTAATTAATTTTTTAATTATTTTTGTCACAATGAATAGAGGACAGTAATAAAATATTATATCCTGCTTATAAAGACGTAAATTATAATGGTGATACTAATACTAATTAACAAATATGTGCAATATTTTTCAGGGTTTTAATTACTTTGTTCTCATTTATGCAGCGAAACGTTTAACAATTAACATTTTCATTCTCACAATAGCTTTCGATTGCCGAGATCTCTGTGTCCTAGAATAGCAGAAGTCATCTCAGAAAATTTCATTCCGCAACTTGAGGAGTGACTGCTAATAGCCGCATGTAATGCTGATAAGAGTGAGCAGAGGACTCAATGTAAACATCCGATGTTAGCAGATGTTTTTCCTGAGGTTTTTACAACACGTTGAAAAACACTACTTGTTGCTGAATAAAATGAAAAATTTCATTGCTATTCTATTTGATTTCGAACTATTTTTAGATGGGTTGATGAAAGAAAAGAGATTGGGGTACGGAAAATATGCAAAATTTGGGTTATGTGCTAGGAATCGGAGAACAATTGAAATTTTAGTGTGTAGGTCGTAAAAAGTGAAACTTCTTAGTATGCAAATAATGATTCACAGGCTAAGAATAATATCATTCGATGCTAATATTTTTTTTTTCAATTTTTCTTCTATCGGAAGTTAATAAAGTGTTTTCATTCATCAAGACTAGACAGTGTTTCACAGTGAAAGTGCCTTTCTAATTGCAACAAAACCATTTAATAGTACATAAATCATAAGGATAAACCAAATAATAATACCAGTACATTTACTACTACTTTGCTTAGATTGGTTGGTGAAAGAAAAAAGTTTGGAGTGAGGAAAACATGCAAATTTTGGATTATGAGCTGGAAACCGGAGGACAATTAAAATTCTAGTATGTAGGTCGTATAAAATGAAACTTTTTAGTACACAAATAAAGATTCATATGATAATAATAATATGACTTCAATGCTAATGAATTATTTCAAATTTTTATTATATCGGAAGTTAATAAACTGTTTTCATTCATCAAGATTAGGTAGCGTTTCACAACGAAAGTGCCTTTCTAATTGTAACAAAACCATTTACAATAACATAAATCATAAGGATAAACGAAATAATAATACCAGTATATTTACTAATATTTGCTACTACTTTACTTAGATTGGTTGGTGAAAGAAAAAAGATTGGGGTGAGGAAAACATGCAACATTTAGGTTAGGACCTGGGAACCGGAGGACTATTGAAATTCTACTGTGTTGGTCTTAAAAAATGAAACTTTTTAGTATACAAATAATGATGCATAGGCTAATAACAGTATGACATCAATGCTAATAAAATTTTTCTAATTTTTGTTTTGTCGTAACTTAATAAATTATTTTCATTTATCAAGGCGAGATAGCTTTTCTTAGTGAAAGTGTCTTTCTAATTGCAACAAAGCAATTTACAAGTACATAATCCATAAGGATAAACCAAATAATAATACCAGTATATTTACTAATATTATATTTACAACTAATTTGCTTAAATAAGTTGCTGAAAGTAAAATGATTGGTGTGAGGAAAACATGCAAAATTTGGGTTATGAGCTGGAAACAGGAGGACAATTGAAATTCTAGTGTAAGGGTCGTAAAGAAATGATATGCAAATAATGACTCACATGCTAATAATAATATGATTTTAATGGTAATAATTTTTTTCAAATTTTTCTTTTATCGGGTTAATAAATTATTTTCATGAATCAAAAGTAGGCAGTGTTTAACAGCGAAAGTGCCTTTCTAATTACATCTAAACCATTTACAAAGACATAAATCAGAAGGATAAACCTAATACTAATACCATAATCTTTTATTAATATTATATTTATTACTACAGATAATAGGGATATTAATGATGATATTAAACCGCCAATAATTTTCAATAAATTTTCTTCTCCTGTTGAGTTTTAAAGGATTTATAAAGAAATTTATAATAATGGTGATGCAAAAAAAAAGTTTTATTTATAAGTTTTATCATTAAATATCTTCTCAGTTATTAAATTATCATCAAATCTCATTAAATCTCATTTTGTTCTCAAATTTTAAATAAATTTAGAATTTCATAATTCTGGCTGGACAATTAAATTTATTACATTAATAATTTTCATCAAAAAGAATAATAATAAATTAAAATTAATAATAATTTTCATAATATAAATAATGATGATAATACAAACAATGATAACAATAATAATGAAAATAATGACTATAAACATTATAAGAAATTTATACAATCCTTTATTATTAACATTGTAGGTTAAAATAAATATTATTAAAACAGCACAATATTTTAATCGTTGATAAAATAAATTAAGGGACTAACTATTTCAGATATTTTGCTTTATTTCAGGTCTTAGGATAAACAAATTAATATTTTACGCAATGAATAGGATAGTAAAAATATTATACGCTGTTTAAAAAGTTAATTATATATTTGCTTTTTATAATAAGCTTACTTTTGAGGAAAATATATTTTATGAAAAAATAGAAGCAGGATATCTTTTCATATTTCTTCGTTTTAGATGTGTTTGTGTTTGGAATGTCCTAATGTTTGTTCACAAATTTAAAATAATTTTACATTTTCATAATTCTGTCTGGGCAATTAAATTTATTACATGAAAAATTATATCAAAAGATATAATACTAAAATTAAATTAATAATAAGTTTAATAATATTAATAATAGTGATAATACAAGCAATGATATTATAATAATAAAATAAGGACTATAAATTTATGAGAAATTTATGTAATCTTTATCTTTTATTAACATCATAAGTTAAAATAGATATTTTTGAAACAGTACAATATTATAACCGTTGATAAAATAGACATTCGAAATGGGACTAATATATTTCAAATGTTTTGCTTTATTTCCGGTTTTAAGATCAATAAACTAATTTCTCAATCACTGAATAGGATAATAATAAAATATTATATACTGTTTAAAATGTTAAAATTATAGGCCGTTTATAACGTTTAATAGTGAAATATAATTAATAATTTTAATAATATAAATAATAATGATAATACTGATAATGATATAATAATAATAGAAATATTAAATATAAAAATTATAAGAAATTTATGCAATCTTTATATTTTATTAACATTATAAGTTGAAATAAATATTATTAAAATAATACATTATTATAATCGTTGAAAAAATAACCATTTTAAATGGTACTAAGCTATTTAAAATGTTTTGTTTATTTTAGATTTTAAAATCAATAATTATTTTTTTCCACAATGAATATAATAATAAAATATTATATATTGTTTATATTGTTAATATGTGTTGTTTATAATGTGCTTAGTTTTCAAGAAAAATTATATTTTAATGAAAAAATAAAAACATATTTTTTCTAAATTTCGTGAAATTTCCTATTGTGATGTGTTTTATTTATTACTAAAAATAACATTAGTCTTTTTCAGTATATAAAATATTTTTTTTCTCATTTATAAAAAAATAAGTTTTTTAAAGTAAAACTTTGCATTTACTCTTATTAAAATGTAATGCGTCAAAAGTTATTTCTACATAAATCTTAATGAACATATTCCTCTTTAATCCCACCATTCAAGGGGCATGACATATTTTGAAACTTATTTGATCAATTTTGTTAAACTTAATTAAAACTGATTAACTTGCATCAAAAGCCAATGGGGTCAACTAAGTTAAGATGCAAGTTCATTAGACGTAATAAGGATATATTCCGATGAAAAGTTTCTAACTATCCAATCACAGAAAGTTGAAAATTACTTAAGATAAAAAAATATAACAGATTTGAAATGCATAAATATGTCCCATATATATCATGAAAAAATGCAAAAATTCATTTTAACACATCTGACGAAGATTGTAAATTTTTAAAATATATTTGCTTTATTTTACATATAAATACAGAAATGTTTCATCCAATTACATAACTAATTATGTGAAAACTGGTGGAAATATAAAAGTAAAATATTTTTAAGATGCAAAATAAAATTTTATATTTCATTATTTCAATCAATTTTTATTATGAAATGTTTTCTTTAAATATATTCTTATAGGAGTACGATAATTTAATAAAGTAGTATGAAACATATTTTAAACATATATTAAATTATAAACTTTTTACTCATTTCAATATACAGAACAAAACGTTTTCTTAAAACAATTGTGATTATTTTTATGTAGAAGAAGCAGATTATGTAACATTATCGATTGCAAAACTTTCATGACTATAAATTTTAAATAAAATAAATACACATTAAATATATATCACAGAATATCTGTTCATATCATTTATAAGTTTATAATCATTTACAGAATTTGAGAAATACACATTTGAGAATGGCAACAGAAAATGATGCTCAGAAAAATGAGCTTAAATATTGACTGGGACAAAATAAAATTGAAAAACTCGGATGATATTTCCGCTAATGCAATTATTTCAGAAATTTGTGATTTGTTCAGAATTATGCTATAAATAAATTGTGTTCAGAGTTGTATGCTTTTATTTCTTCAGAAAAATGTGACATATCTGTATGTGATTTGTGATATTAAAATCATTGCAGTATATTTGAGAATTGAAGATTTAAAAATAAAGTTATTTTTCCGAAATTAATGTATAGGACACCGGTACTACTTAACAATTACTTCATCATAAATACTTTCATTTGCTATGTGTTTCAATTTGCATATTAATCAACTAATGCGTATCATTTTTTAATGAAAATAGATCATTTATATAACTAGTATACAAATCAAATATAGAAATAAAACTT
>CM063500.1:31815289-31837789 GCA_032207245.1 Pardosa pseudoannulata | reverse complement strand
CCACAAATTTCTCCTGCAATCATTTATTGAGAAGTAATTTTGAGTCATTTAGTAATTTTTCTGTTTAAATTGTTGATTCTTATTTGTGATTATACCTTTGTAGATATCTGAAACGTGTTGAAGCCCGTTAAGTCGTGTATCTTAGAGTATGGGTCGATTACACAAGGGCTATGTATAAAAATATATTACAAATAAAAATGTATGATTATAATTCATATGAAGAATTTATAAAATTGACTGAACACATATAGCATCGATATTATCAGTATTATCTTAATAGAAATTATATATATATTATATACTATATATATATAATATATATATATTATATATATATATATATATATATATATTTATATTATATATATATATATATATTTATATATATTATATATATATATATATATATATATATATATATATATATATATATATATATATATATATATATATATATATATATAATATATATATATATATATATATATATATATATATATATATATATATATATATATATATATATATATATATATATATATATATATATATATATATATATATATATATATATATATATATATATATATATATATATATATATATATATATATATATATATATATATATATATTATATATATCCTCTTTATATATATCTAAACAATATATATATGGTTTTTAGAAATAGTAATATATATATTATAACATATATATTTTTATAAACTCAAGGAATATATAATACAATATATGTTGTATATATATGTATATAGATATGATATATATATATATATATATATATATATATATATATAATATATATATACAAATGTATATATATATCTTTTATATAAAATATATATATATAAAATTTTAAATTACTTTTATATACAGAACACAATGCATAGTTTTTAGAAATATGATTTTTACAAACTTATTTTTTATGAAACTCAATTATGTTCTTTGAATTGTAAAGAATGACTTTTATTCTTTGCTGATAAACTTTATGTACCTCATATGAACTGTATATATACAAATGTGGACATATATATCTTTCATATAAAATGACTTATATGCAAAAAATTTTAAATTACTTTTATTATGGGACAGAGTACACGTAGGTATTCATAGATTATTAATATGATTTTACAATCAACTTATTTTATATTTTAATGTTCTTTGAAGTATTTACGTACCTATAAATTCTTACTAATCTATGTACTTCTTAGCATCATTCTACAGAGCACTGTAATTGTTCTATAGCTTGTTGCAAATGAGTTTAAAGTAAATGAAAATAAATAAATATAGAAAGTGTTTTTCCCAAAGAACATTCTTAAAAGTTAAAGATTAGTGACTGTATGTTTAAATAACTAACTCTAAGAAAACTAAGTATTAATATGGACATTCTTTTGCTGTTTTTCCAAAATGGCTAATAAATGATGTATTCCTCAAAATTTGTTCAAAATAAGGCTCTAATTCTACTATTTAAGGCTTGTAAATTTTATACTAAGCCAAAAATTTACATTTTATACTCGAGAGATGTAATAAAGAAAGGTGATATGAGAAATGACGTCTTAAATACATTTGAGACAACATATGGAAATTTAGAGCAATATAATACATACTAATATCTATTCTACTTAAAAAACTACTTGTGTCATCAAATTCCGTTACATGGACCATAAATCTTTCAATGATAACTCCATAGTGATTGACTAATTTGATGAACGTCACAATATTTACTTGGCGATCTCCTGACGCTGAATTTAGACACAAAGGGAAAAGTTACACATTGCTGAATATCCTTCGTTTAAAATCCCTAAATGAGCATTTTCTCTTAACGTAATCATAATTAATTATCCGTTTGCAATTCTACGGTAGAAATTTGGATATTTCTGCCATCGTAGAAATATCTTCTAAATTGCAATGCACACAGAGCAGTTTTAACTGGTAATGATTAAAATAAACTTTTAATTAGAAGTCCAATAATTATTTACGTTATTATTCTGATATTTCAGTATATATTTTAAAACATTATTAGTGTCATTATTATTTGTTTACTATGATATATACCGACTATGAAACATAAAATTCCGGATATTATAAAATGTTTTTAAAGAAACTTTAGGATTTCATATATTGTGAGATTTATAAAACAGCTTTCAGTCTCACTATCAGTGAAGTAGGAATATTGTAGCCTTATTTTCTCCAAAGAAAATACATCAGTGTATAATACTAATTAATATTTTTCTACAAGCAAACATTTAGTTTGATTCCAGATATATAATATTCTTTATAATTTAATTAAATTATCATGATTTTGTTTCATTGTTTGTTTTCAAAAGTTATTGTTGTAATGTACATACAACCTATACACCAGTGTTCGTTACAAGGGGGAAACACAGAATGAATATAATACCTTATATAGATTCAGACATTTATTCTATACATTTATTTACAAAAATACTTGGTTAACATAATCAATCATTTATATTTTCTATTTACAGTCTAATTATCCCACATCACTTTATAAGGAATTATTATTATTAACAGAGGCCTAAGTCAAAGGACTGTAAATATTATTTATAAATTACCTCCATTGAAGTCGCCGGGGAGCAGGCAGGGGCTTTTCTCACGGGCATACGGGACGAGTTGGTGATGTTGAGCGGGGCGGTGTCAGTCCGGGCGCACGGGACGAGCTCGTGCTAGTGGATTCTTGTTCCACTTCTCTCGACTGCCCACTTCTAACTCCAAGCTCCCAGCCTTCAGCTCTCACTCCGTTTCCAAAAACTTCACCTAGGTCCCAACGCCCCTCCTTTTCTTGTCCATTCCCTTCCTTCGGGAAAATTTTCCCACATCAAATGCCCTTCGGGAGTGCAGGTGGGCTCATTAAAGTAGCCCCTTTTTGTTCAAGCTGACATTACATTTTAGCCCCTGCTCCCATAATTCAAGCTTACAGTTCTGTGCGAGCTTGACCGTTATGCTGCCATTCCGTGAAGTATCCTCTCTGCAGGGGTCTCTAAACTTGACGTAAATAATTGGGGTCTTAAATTCGTCAGGGAAAATCCTCCCACGGCTATGCATGCACGTGCAACTCACCGTGAGAAAGTACCTCGGTACAGTTATATTAGAAATACAAATTTTATAATATTAAATGTGTGAGATATTTTGCAAAACATTAATAACCCCCGTAGGTAATGTATTGTATCTAGCTGTATATTTATTGGATTAGATTAATCCACATTAACCCATTAATGCACAGTTTTTTTTAAATGGCAAAGTTTTTTTAACTCATTTTTTATGTAAAAAAATACACAATTTAGAACGTTGACTTAACGCGTCTTGTATATATAGGTATCAAATATGAAAACCTTATGTTTAATATCTCAAGAATAATGTATGTAAAGCGACGCCTCAAATCAAGAATCTCTTTACAGCCAAAGATTAGTAATAAAAATGTTAACAATTATATTTTTTTACATTATATTTTAGTAAAATATATATTGAAAAATGAGCTAATCAGAATCTGAATATGAATACGCTGTCGGTAAGCGGCTCACAGGGAAGAGATAAGTCGTAAGTGATAAGTAGAAAAAAATATGTATTATACTTAAAGAAGTAAGTTTTATAGCTTACAATCGCATGTAAATGATAACTATCAATAAAAGGATTGTTTTTTCTTTCATATTGTTATTTTCAATTCTTGATTGCATTCGAGTGTGAAATAAATGCCACTCGAATTATCTCGAGTGTGCACAGTTTTGCCAGTTTATCGAGCCCGAGTTAACTCCTGCTTGCACGTTAAGGGGTTAAGAATTAAGTGAGCTCTACTATCATAAATACTTCCGCAGCAATATTTTGTTAGAAGCTGCTTAATAGTGGCAAAGTTGTATAATAGTTAAATTGTTAAGTTAAAAATAAAATTTAACCAGTAATAAAATTGCAATTAGTTCTCGCTAGATAATGGTATTAATCTTTACGATTTCCACAAATTTCTCCTGCAATCATTTATTGAGAAGTAATTTTGAGTCATTTAGTAATTTTTCTGTTTAAATTGTTAATTCTTATTTGTGATTATACCTTTGGAGATATCTGAAACGTGTTGAAGCCCGTCAAATCGTGTATCTTAGAGTATGGGTCGATTACACAAGGGCTATGTATAAAAATATATTACAAATAAAAATGTATGATTATAATTCATATGAAGAATTTATAAAATTGACTGAACACATATAGCATCGATATTATCAGTATTATCTTAATAGAAATTATAAACAAATAATAACTCAATAAGTGTGAGGTAAAATATTTTATTTATACTTATCAATCATTATATTTCATTAAACAAATAGTTCCTTTGTGTATTACAATTTACCCCATAGTGACAAAATTTTTATAGCGTACATACATTTAAATAACTCCTAATCCCCAATATAATAATAGCCTAAGTTATCTGTCTGTGTGTCCTCGAATTTATAAAGCGGTTATACATGAAAAGGATAGAGGCATCCATATTGGAATCTTGATGTGTTAGGGTTAACAATATTCAAAGCAAGTTCGAAAACTTCGAAATACCCCTTCCTTCTTTTAGATCGTGTAATGCCATTATTTAAATCACTATTTTCCCGGTGAAGATATATATATATATATATATATATATATATATATATATATATATATATATAAGTATATATATATATATATATATATATATATATATATATATATATATATATATATATATATATATATATATATATATATATATGTGATATTTTTAAATATATTCATAGATTATTTTTTCTTGCAATGAAAATTTTATCACCTATATTAACAACAAAAGTCTAGGTATCTATTTCACGGAATAATAAATATTTAGAGTTTAAGTTATATATTTTTGAAAATTGAAAATTTCTTTGGTTTGTGTGTTTGTTTTTTATACATAACCGCACGGTTTGACTAAATTCAAAGTGATTATAACTGCATTCACAGTATTGGAACACTTTAGAACAGTATAAAGAAAAACAAACTGTTGAGAGTCTACCAGATAATTATCATTCAATAAACAAATCATTTTTTTACATGCATCGTTGAATACTTTATAATTCTGGAAAAAAAAATTATTAATACCATCATATGACGGCTATACGCTAGTATTTATATAAATAATAAAATATCGCTAATAATTCCAATTTACCAAAAATATTTACTGCAACAATTAAAATACAAACACTTCCAAAAATAACAATATCATAAATCTATTTCATATGCTGCATCATTTGTTAAATTGTTTGAAAGAGGAAATTGTTGTATAGAAATGAAATTTCGTAACATCTCTACCAATAATGCATTTACTCCCAAAATATTCCCTTATATTAAGTTAATGCATGTAATGATATGTTTTGAAATGGATCATTTTTCATCAATATACACGTTCATTTTATCAATTTTTGTCACGTGTTGGCTAAATTTAAACATGATTACATAAGTAAGTTTAGCATATATTATTATCACACAGAAAAAAATGTGCAATTTTTTAAAGCATCCCATTTGTTCAGCCCATGGTGTTCATATATAATTATTGGAAACTGTATCCGTAGCTAAATTTAATTTTCAGCTAGCGTGCAGGGTAAATTAATAGATTTTTTACATTATTTGAAGATTAGGTTACTAGTAAAAAAATGGATGTCACGAAACTTATATTTTGGGTTATATTTAACATACCGGTGCTTTATTTAAAGTATTAATATAAAGTTATGAAAAGATATATTTCTAAAAATCTTCAAAGCCATCATTCATTTTTCCTTATTTAATATATATTTTTAATATATGAATCCATTATCTAAGTTTTAAAAGTGCTCATAATTTAATTTGTAACGTGTTATTTCCAGTTCGAATGTATTTCTCAGATACAATTTATTTTCACAATAGTCTAATGGTGTCTTAACACTACAAATTTTATTTTCATACAATTTTACAAAATATTCCAAACTAACTTAATGCAATTTTACAAATGTATTAGTATTATATTTCAATGACTTGTATTTAAAACATACACTTAATGTTTTTTTTTTTAATTTAACTTTTTCTTATTGTATGGTTAAACTATCAAAATTTTAACTGAGAATTTATTTTATATGATTTTGTATAAATAATTTGAGATTAATTTTATATAAATAATTCGATAATTTATTTTATTCATTTTATTTTCATACAATGTTACAAAATATTCCAAATATTTTGAGATTTATTTTATATAAATAATCTGAGAATTTATTTTATTAATTTTATTTTCATACAATTTTACAAAATATTCCAAACTAACATTATGCAATTTTACAAATGTATTAGCATTATATTGCAATGACTTGTATTTAAAACATACATTTAATGTGGTTTTTTAATTTATCTTTTTCTTATTGTATGGTTGAACTATCAAAATTTTAACTGAAAATTTATTTTATTTTATTTTGTATAAATAGTTTGTGATTTATTTTATATAAATAATCCTAGAATTTATTTTATTCATTTTATTTTCATACAATTTTACAAAATGTTCCAAATATTTTGAGATTTATTTTATATAAATAATCTGAGAATTTATTTTATCAATTTTATTTTCATACAATTTTACAAAATATTCCAAACTAACATTATGCAATTTTGCACAAATGTTTAGCATTATATTGCAATTACTTGTATTTAAAACATACATTTAATGTTTTTTAAATTTAACTTTATTTATTGTATAGATCAGCTATAAAAATTTTAACTGTGCGTATATTTCAAATTTTATTTAGAATATGTATTTTCCAGTTCTAAAATATTTTTTGGGATAAAGATGATTTTAATAATTTCAGATTTGACGTCTAACATGTATTATAAATTTTCTTTTATTGTAGTTTTACAAAATTTTCCCTCGAATATTATTGTCATCTTACAATGATTTTTACTGAAAACATGCATTTCATATATCTTCCCGTTTTTAATAAATATTTACAAAGTAAGGACCAAATATCAAAACTTTAAAAGACTGTACAAGTCAGGTCTATTTTGAAATGTATTTTTGCCAGTTATAAAAGTTTTTTTAGATAAAGTTGACTCGAACAATTTCAGATCTGATATCCTACTAATAGTTCGAATTTAATTTTGATTTTTTTTAATTTTACAAAAACTCCAAGTGATATGCTTGCAAAGATTGAATTTCATACATCATTCCTTGCTTTTAATGTATGCGTTTAATAGTATGAATTAAATATTAAATTATTAAAAGGACTAAAATTCAAGTCTATTTTGTACTGTGCTTTTTCTAGTTATAAAATTTTGGTAGATGAAGTTGATCTTAACCTTTTTAGATCTGGCGTCCTACTAATAATACAAATTTGATTTTACTGTAATTTAAAAAAATATTCCGTGAAAATATTCTTTAGTAGATAATTGAAGTCTATATTGAAATGTGTTAATACCAGTTATAAAAGTTTTTTGAGATAAATTTGATTTGAACAGTTTCAGATCTGTTGTTCTACTTATAATACAAATATATTTTTGTAATTTTATAAAATACTCCAAGAGATATCCTTTAAAAGACTTGAATTTAATGCATGCATTCATTGCTTTTAATATATTCATTTAATAGTATGAATTAAATATCAAAACTTTAAAAGTTAATATAATTCAAGTCTATTTTATTTTTCTAGTCTGTGTTTTTTCTAGTTATAAAATTTTCGTAGAGGAAATTGACCTTAATAAAATAAAATATTTTTAATAAAATGTTTTTAATAAAATATTGACATAATAAGGATCAAATATCAAAACTTTAAAAGACTGTATATTTCAGGTCTATTTTAAAATGTGTTTTTGCCAGTTATAAAAGTTTTTTGAAATAAAGTTGACTTGAACAATTTCAGATCTGGTGTCGTACTAATAATACAAATTTAATATTTTAATTTTATAAACTAAACCAAGTGATATGCTTTAAAATGTTTCCAGAGACATTCTTCTTATATTAGAATAATTTTTAATTAAAACATGCATTTCATATAACTTTCCGTTTTTAATAAAATATTGACATAATAAGGATGAAATATCAAAACTTTAAAAGACTGTATATTTCAGGTCTATTTTGAAATGTGTTCTTGCCAGTTATAAAAGTTTTTTGAAATAATGTTGACTTGAACAATTTCAGATCTGGTGTTCTACTAATAATACAAATTTAATTTTTTTAATTTTAAAAAATACTCCAAGTGATATGCTTTAAAAGACTTCAATTTAATATATGCATTCCTTACTTTTAATATATGTATTAAATATCAAAATTTTAAAACTGAATATATTTGAAGTCTATTTTGTACCTTGTTTTTTTTTTTAGTTATAAATTTTTTGTTGAGGACCTTAACACTTTTATATCTGGCGTCCTACTAATAAAACAAATTGGATTTTACCGTAATTTTTTATTGTATATTCCCGAGATATTCTTGTCATATAAAATAGGATTTTTATTTAAAACGTGCACTCCATATATCTTCCCGTTTTTAATAAATATTTACATAGTAATGATCAAATATCAAACGTTAAAAGAGTATATATTTCAGGTCTATTTTGAAATGTGTTCTTGCCAGTTATAAAAGTTTTTTGAAATAAAGTTGACTTGAACAATTTCAGATCTGGTGTCGTACTAATAATACAAATTTAATTTTTTTTTAATTTTATAAAATGCTCAAAGTGATATGCTTTAAAAGACTTCAATTTAATGCATGCATTCCTTACTTTTAATATATGCATTTAATAGTATGAATTAAATATCAAAATTTTAAAAGTTAATATGTTTGAAGTCTATTATGTACCATGTTTTTTCTAGTTATAAATTTTTGTGGAGGAAATTGACCTTAAGCCTTTTATATCCGACGTCCTACTAATAATACAAATTCGAATTTACTGTAATTTTTTTACTGTATATTCCCTGAGATATTCTCGTCATCTTAGAAGGATTTTTATTTAAAACTTGCACTCCATATGTCTTAACGTTTTTATTAAATATTTAGATAGTAATGATCAAATATCAAAATTTTAAAAAAGTATATAATTAGAAATATTTTGAAATGTGTTCGTTCCAATTACAACTTTTTTCAGATAAAGTTGACTTGAAAAATTTCAGATCTGGTGTTCTACTAATAATACAAATTTTATTTTATATTATTTTTTTTTAATTTTACAAAAATCTCCTAAAGATGATCTTGCAAAGGTTTGAACTTCATACATGCATTCCTTGCTTTTAATGTATGAATTTAATAATATGAATTAAATATGAAATTATTAAAAGTGAATATAACTCAAGTTTGTTTTGTACTGTGCTTTATATAATTAGGAAACTTTCGTAGATTAAGGTGACTTTAAAAATTTCAGATCTGGCGTCCTACTAATAATACAAATTCGATTTTACTATAATTTTACAAAATATTTTTATTTAAAACATGCATTTCATATTTCTTAACTTTTCTAATAAATAATTACATAGGAAGGATCAAATATCAAAACTTTAAAAAAGTAATAATTCAGGTCTATTTTGAAATGTGTTCTTTCCAGTTATAAAAGTTTTTGAGATAAAATTGATTTAAACAATTTCAGATCAGGTGTTTTACTATGAATACAAATTTGATTTTGATTTTAATTTTACAAAAAACTCCATGACATATGCTTCTGAAGACTTGAATTTAATATATGTACTTATCGTTTCTAATGTATACATTTAATAGTATGAATTAAATATCAAATTTTCAAAAGTGAATATAGTTCAAGTCTACTTTGTATTGTGCTTTTTATAACTGTAAAATTTTCGTAGATGAAATCGACCTCAATAATTTGAGATCTGGTGTCCTACTCATAATACAAATTCGATTTTACTGTAATTTTACGAAATTTTCCCTGAGTTTTTCTTGTCACATTACAAGGATTTTTATTTAAAGCATTTCATATTCATTGACTTTTTTAATAAATAATTACATAGGAAGGATCAAATATCAAAATTTTAAAAGAGTATATAAAACAGGTCTATTTTGAGATGTGCGAGTTCCAATTATAACAGTTTTTTGAGATAAAGTTGACTTGAACAATTTCAGATCCTGTGTACTACTAATAATACAAATTTGATATTGATTTTTTTTATTTTTCAAATAACTTTATGAGATATTCTTGCAAAGACTTGAATTTCATACATGTATTCCTTGCTTTTAATGTACGCATATTATAGTGAATTTTATATGAATTAAATATCAAATTTTTAAAAGTGAATACAATTCAAATCTATTTTGTATTATTCTTTTTCTAATTATAAAATTTTCGTAGATGAAGTTGACCTTAACAGTTTTAGATTCTACTAATAATGCAAATTCATTTTTACTGTAATTTTACAAATATTCCCCGAGATATTTTTGTCATATTACATGGATTTTGATTGAAAATATGTATTTCATGTTTCTTTACTTTTCTAATAAATAATTAAATAGTAAGGATCAAATATCAAAACTTTAAAATATTATATAATTCAAGTCTATTTTGAAATAAGTCATTACCAATTATAAACATTTTTTTTTTATTTTTGAGATAAATTTTACTTTAACATTTTCAAGTCTGGTGTTCTACTAATAATACAAATTTATTTTTTTTTAATTTTATAAAATACTCCAAGAGATATGCTTTAAAAGACTTGAATTGCTTTTATTATATGCATTTAATAGTATGAATTAAATATTAATATATTAAAAGTGGATATAATTCAAGTCTATTTTGTACTGTGTTTTTTCTAATTATCAAATTTTCGTAGATAAAATGACGTTCAAAATTTTTGATCTGGAGTCTTACTAATAATGCATATTCGATTTTACTGTAATTTTACAAATTTTTATTTAAAACATGTATTTCATATATCTTCCCATTTCTAATAAATAATTACATAGTAAGGATCAAATATCAAAACTTTAAAATAATATATAATTCAGGTCTAATTTGAAATGTGTTATTTCCAGTTATAAAAGTTTTTTGGGATAAAGTTGACTTAAACATTTTCAGATCTGGTATCATACTAATAATACAAATTTATTTTTTTTTAATTTTATAAAATAATCCAAGAGATATGCTTCCAAAGACTTGAATTTAATACATGCATTCCTTGATTTTAATAAATGCATTTAACAGTATGAATATCAAAACTCTAAAAGTGGATATAATTCAAGTATATTTTCTACTGTCAAATACTATCAAATATGTCATCCAACCAATAATACCAGTTTAATTTTATTGTGATTTTACAAAATATTCTCCTTGATATTCGGGTTATAATATAGTGTCTTGTATTTGAAAACTACATTTCAGGAGTATTGTAAAAGATGGCTCTGTACTTGCCTGAAAATACTATTTCTAGAAAAATATTTCTTATATGTAAGATAACAGTGTCTAGCATGGAAATCTGTTTCGCTTAATGTAAAACTTAATAAGATAGTTAACACGTTTTTATTTCATATGGTTACTGATCACTTTAAGAACTGCCAGCAGTTAACAGAAGCAACATTTTCTTTATGTTTACTAAGATATTTCTACTAAGATATTACAACCGTTTTTTTCAATACTTATACTGACATCTATTCACTCTTAGAATCATGTTTTTTATAGAGATTAACTCGGAAGTCAAAGGGAGTAAATATATAAATATATATACAAAAATTACTTTCAACTGTGCTAAATAAGTATTAAAGTAGTCCTAATTAGTTAGAAAGTGTCTCAGTTTTCCAACTTTAAGGCTTGATGTGTCTGTGTCCTATACAACTTTAAAGTTGGAAAAAAGAGAAAGAATACCGTGAAACGGCCATTAAGTTAGCACTTCCGAGTCTAGATAAAATTTTTAATGTTGTTTTAAAATATTACCATTAAGATTATTAGTTTAGAAAATGTTTTCAGTGCTATGAATCTAAAACCTTAATTTTAAAACGTCAAGTTTCTAAAGTATCATTTGTAAAGTAATCTATTGTAATCTATTTAGTTATAAAGGTTAATGGGTATATTGTTGAAAACAATCCTTTAGTGTTTGGCTTCTTTTTAGGTTCTTATTGAATCCGATCTCAATCTAAGAAAATAGTTTCATAAATGCTGTCTTAGATAGTCGTGATTTATTAAATTGTTTATATTTCATGATCTTACTAGAAACAGCTGAACATGTCTAAAAATAGTCATTTAAGAGGAATTCTTCTTTTATGTGAAATTTCAAGAAGAGAAATGTTATTTCAAAATCGTAAGTTCCTGCCTGTGTGTCCAAATTAATACAAGAATTCTTGTGCAGATTAGGACATACATATCGTATAATTTCCTTCTACTTTTATTTTTTTAATTTTTAAATGGGTACATATACAAGTAGCTGAATTTAAAGCCATAACCTTTGAAGGAGATCATCGGTTGAACAACACTCGAAATATATATTCGAAATAGTTTTGAAAGAGTAAGACATAATCTGCACGAGCATTTCTGTTACATTACCTTCGGGTCACGCATCTAAGTCATTTTCTCATGGCACGTTATCACAGTTATTCGAAGGAAATGCAATATTTAAGAAGCTTATCGGAAAATATTCCTTGTTTTGAAGATGCATTAACGTAAAAGATGAAGTACTGTACAATGAGTAATACAATTTTCACTAAGACTTATAAACAAAAGTTTAAAAAGATGAAGAAATTGAAGATCCTTAATGAAATGTAAATGAGTTTTTTTTTTTGAGTCTCTAATAATAACAAAGAGAAAGAAAAAAATCTATTTTTATGCTAGAATTTCGGTGAAAAATATAAATTATAAAAATATTTTATTTGATGTTAATAGTTACATAATTAGTATCTCAAAAGGTGACCTCAAGATGAACCTTTTTTATAGTTACTTTTCTAGTTCCGTACAATCATATGCGTTTTTAATAGGTAATCCCCTACTTGCATCTAACAGAACGTCAAAAAAGTAATGTCTATTGGTGTAAATCATCATTATTTAGTATAATTTTGGAACTCATGTGGGTAAATCAAACTATCAAATATATAAGTTAGGGAATCCAAAATTATCAATGTCTGATACTTAAAATGATTTACTCATTTGGATAAATAAGCTTATATACTAATTTAATTGAGTAATTAGTACATTCATTTCATTCTACTTTCACGCGTTTTCTAAATTTGCAATAATTTTAAAATTTATATCCAAATCACCTTTATACTATTATCTCATTCTTTAAAATAAAAGTTTGAGACTAAAATAAGCAATGTGTTAACATCTCTGATCCAAAGAAAAGAAACTTGCATACGTTAAAAGAACATAAACTTTCGTTACAAAAATCGCGTTATAAAATATTCAAATTACAGCATGTCAAAAAATTGGTATTTTAATCTTTGACTGTTAATCTGAATTTTTATAATATATTTGAATAAAAAACAGGTAGGTTGAAATGCATTTGTGTTTTAGTATAGTACAGCAGAGAAAATAAATCCAGTGAAATAAATCTCAAATTATTTATTTTCTACATAGGTGAATTCATATTTAATATTTTGTATTAAAAAGTTAAAAAGAAATCATTGAGTTTCTTTGGTAAAGAAATTATAAATACATCTTTGACAGCATGTATTATTAGAAAATTAATATTATGCCAGTAGTAGACGGGTGTAATTGAAATACAAGACTACCATGTAATGGTAAATTTATTTAATTCGGGATTATTTCTATGAACGTTTACTTTAAGTCACGTCAAATATTTAATCGTTTTCAATTAAGCTCATTATTGTCCAAAAATAATTTCTAGTAGAAACAACCATGATACCATAACGTAAATGAAATTTACCGCATATTACAGTTGAGCCCTAAAGGGTTAAATACCTGTCATAATAATTTCGATTAGGAAACAGAGGAACATAACTGCTTAAATGCTATTTTAATCTTTAGATGTTAGATTAGTAATAGGAAATTAGTTTTCATAAATAATAAATGCAGCTAAATAATTAAACTTGCAATGAATGCTTTTCGCAACAGAAGTAAGAGATTTGAGATTATTTTATAAGAAGTTATTTCGTTTTTGGTATATTTTGTAACGTAATCTGTTTAGTTACAAAAGATTAATAGGTATAATATTAAATTAAATCTTTTACTGTTTGGCTTCATATTAGGTTCTTACTGGATCCGATCTCAATATAAAAACATAGTTACATAAATGCTCTCTGAAATCATGGTGACGTATTAAATTGTTTATATTCCACGATATTTCTAAAAACAGCTGAATAGGTTTAAAAATGTACATTTAAGATGAAGTCTTCTTTTATGTACAATTCCGAAGTCCAACAGGAAATCTCCTTTTGTTAATTGTGATTTTATGATTATAAAGAACAAATAGTTATTTAAAAATCGTAAGATCCAATTTTTGATCAAAATCAATACAAGAATACTGGTGCATATTATGACATACCCATAGCACAATTTTCTTCAGTATTTCTTCCTTTTTGTTATTTTTTTTAAAAGGACGCATATACAAATAGCTGATTTTAAAGCTATGACCTTTCAAGGAGATCATCGGTTCAACAACTCTCGAAATTTGTATTCGAAATAGTTTTGAACAGTGAGTCATAATCTGCACCAGCATTTCTATTACATTACTTAACTTCGAGTCACGCATCTAAGTCATTTTCTCATGGCACGTTATCACAGTTATGCTAAGGAAATGCAATATTTAAGAAGCTTATAGGAAAATATTCCTTGTTTTGAAGATACATTAATGAAAAAGAGGAAGGGCTGAAGTAATATAATTTTCATTAAGACTTATAAACGAAAGTTTGTAAAGATGAAGAAATTGAAGGTCCTTAATGAAATGTAAATGAGTTTTTTGAAGGAATCTCTAATAATAAGAAAAAAATAATAATAACGAAAAAAAATCTATATTTATGTTGGAATTTCGGTGAAAAACATAAATTATAAATACATTTCATATGATATCAATAATTACATAATTTTTTTCAGACTGTCACCTCAAATTGAATCAGTTTTATAGATACCCTTCTTGTTCCGTACAATTATATGCATTTTTAATAGGTAATATCCTGATTTTATTTAACTGAAGATCAATAAGAAATGTCTATTGATGTAAATTATATTTCTTTAGTATAATTTTGGAACTCAAGCGGGTAAATGAAACTATCCAATACATCAGTTAGTGTATCCTAAATTATCAATATCCCTTTCTTAAAATGAATTATTCATTTTGATAAATAAACTTAAATACTAGTTTCATCGAATAATTAGTATACTAATTTCAATCTATTTTAACGTGTTTTCTAAATTTGCATTAATTTTAGAATTTATTATATCTAAATGATTTTTATACTATTATCTCATTATTGAAAATAAAAATTTGAGATTCAAATAAGTGATGAGTAAACATCTCTGATCCACATAAAGGAAACTTGCATATGTTAAAAGAACATAAACTTTCCTTCCAAAAAAGGCTTTATTTGATTGCTGTACACATATCTGTACATTGAAGTACAAAATAGGTCTTTTACAAAAGGTTGGATGTTAATCTGAATGCGTACATTATATTTTAACAAACAAATGTCAGTTGAAACTTATTTGTTTTTCAGAACAGCATAGTAGAATAAAAATCCTGTTAAATAATTTTCATAATTATTAATTTTCAACATAGGTGATTTAATATTTAATATATTGCATTAATAAGTTAAAATAAGAAGTTCTTTGGTAATAAATATGAGAATTAGGAGAAATAGGAGAAATAAAAGAATAAATAGGAGTTTATTTGGTAAAGACATTATAAGTAAATCTTGGACAGAATGCATGAAATATTTTATTTTATGCCAGTAGTTAACAGCTGCAATTTTTAATACAACAAGACTATCATGTAATGGTAAATTTATTTATTCTCGATTATTTCTATGACATTTACTTTAATTCACATTGAATATTTTTAATCGTTATCAATTAAGCTTACTACTGCCCCAAAGTAATTTCTAGTAGAAACAACCATGATACCATAAAGTAAATGAAATTTACCACATATTACAGTTGAGTCCTAAAGGGTTAAAGACCTGTCATAATAATTTCGATTAGAAAACAGAGGAACATAACTGCTTAAATGCTTATTTTAAGTAATTGGAAACTATTTTTAATAAAACAGCTAAATAATTAAACTTGCAATAAATGCATTTCTCAACGGAAATGAGAGAGTTAAGATTTATTTTATACGAAATTATTCCTACTCATTGATAATTGTTTTGGGTTTTATCAATAAAATTTTGGAGCACGCCAAATGTTCAGTATAATTTTGTAAAATATGGTTTATGTAGGAAATTACCGTTATTTTTTCACAACCCGAATGTTGACCGTTGTTCATGCAGTTGTAAAAAGTATAACACTTTTTTTCTTTTCATACGAAAATATAATTAATCAAGTAGACTTGTTCAATTATAAATTATATACTTTTTCGTAATCTCCCTTTAGGTTTCTGAATAGTTCTTTCTTTTCATATGTTGAAAAATCAATTGTGCAACTCAAATTAATCTGTGAATGCAAATACTCGATGATATCAAAATCTTGTATCTAATTTAGTTTGTTCTTTCCATTTTCTTTCCCATTTTCTTTTCATTTTCATACTCTCCTCAGTTTTAAGATATCTTATAAAATATTACATTTTATATCCATGTTTCGCTTGATAAGTAGGTAGTATAGAAACACTGCTAGTCTTTTTTAGTATTAAAAATTATATTAAATTTTATTTTACAAGGATGAATAACATTTTAGTCTAATATTCTCCTTAAACTATTACAAAAGGCAATAAAATAGGTTTTATATGTGATAATTTCCTGTAAATACATTTAATATGAAGGCAGATGGAATAACCGAATACTGTTAACGTGATGTAAAACTTAATACTTGCGTCCACTCATGTGATGTACGTTGGTGCACCAGCCGAAAAGTTCATTAGACTGGTACCTAATCCAGTGAAGGAAAATAATATTGTTTTAAATGTTATAAATGTGTTATGTTATTTTATGTTATAAATATGTTTTATGTTCTTCACGATAATGAATAAGTATATTTATGAAGCTTGTCATTAAATAAACAGCTTGGTATTAAATGAATTATTCACGTTATTACAATCTTGACATAAGATAGTGATTTAGTATATTAAAATTTAGAAGTATTTGTCAATTTTCATTGTTTGGGACTGTTTATGTTATGTTACACAGTTATGAATACGTATATTTATGAATGATAGCTTGGCATTAAATGAATTATTCACGATATCAGAATCTTTACCATATAATAGTGATTTATTATATTAAAATTTTGAAGTGTTTGTGAATTTTACTTGTATGAAACAGTTTATGGATTCTGTTTGAAGACATACAGAATTCTTAACATAAAATTAGTATTACTTGTTTCACACACTCTAAGTCATACTACGCTAAATAGTCTTCTATTCTGACATCAACATTGTTCCCAACGCTTCGTCTTATATTTTTAAATTCCTGGTCCACACTTGCTTGATATCATTCAGATCACTTTTCATATGCTTTTCAAACCTGTAGGTTTCAATTTGGTTTTAAGTTTGGAGAAAAGAAGAAATTATGCTCGGACGAGATCGAAATAAAGGATATCTGAGAATCTACAGGAGAGTGATTGTTTTACAATTGACTGAAGAACAAAACTGAGGTATGAGCCGATACAACATTCTTATTGTGTATCAGGCAAAGTATGATTTTGTACAACTCAAAGGTCTTTCTTCACAGAACATCACTAAAAAGTCTTAAAATTAATTACACACTCTTTTTTTAAAATTATTTATGATGCCATACAATTTCGTGGTGAACAATGCTTTTCCAATCCAACAGCTATAATCAACGCCATATTGATTTTTTACCTGTATTTTTTACCTGTAAGGTTCTTTTCAAAATGTTTAAATTGTTCCTAGACTTGTATTTAACTCATAAAGTGCTCCTACCTCCTATATTCTGGGTTAACTAATTAGAATTTGTCTGTAAAACTTCTGTAATATCTGGCAAACTTTACATGCTATGTTCTTCAAAGTTTCTCATTGTTACTTTATTACTGTAATTGTTTAACCCCTTCCCCTGAAAAGCTTTCTGGTCTTTACTGATTTGCCCGTACGGCGTACGGGCAATCTGATTTCTATTTCGCTTGCACTGTTTCGATCGCATTTTTTCCAATTTTAGTAACAAATTATTCGCATAGATTAGTATAGATGTCCAGTAAATGATAGTTTGCAGTTTATTGTATTTCTACTCTGATTGGTTCAAAAGCGCTGGTTTTTTCTCATGTTTTATATCAGAAGACGAATCTTTCAGTGTATAGCTTTCTTATTATATTTTACTAACCGCCTGATAATTTTATTGATGCAAGAGTTGATAATAGATAATTCAGAGCGTATTTAGCTAATTTCTTGTGATTCGAACTGTGACTCGGAATCAGAAACTGAATTATCTGTAAATGATAGTAGGGAAAGTTTACTAGATGACCTGGATAGTAGTGAATCTGATAGTACTAGAGATGGAATCAGTCAAGACAATTTTTTGAAATTAATTGTGATAATCTTTTCGTTCCGCCTCCTAGATTTGCTTTCACTGGAATTCCAAAAATTAACTTGGATATCGATGAGACTGAAGGTAAACTTCAGTTCTATGACGCTTTCATAGAAAGGAAAAAGAAGTAATAATAGAAAGAATAATATTAGAAATATTAATTTTAATAACATATCTTTACTTAAAAATGTAAAATGAACAAAAGAATGCAATAGAAAAATGTGACATTTATTTGACCGACATCTTTGACCGAAATTGAAACTGTCAAAGGGTTAAGAAACAGCTCGTTCAAGTTCTCATTGACAGTCGAAACCAGGTAGTTATCTCTGAAGTTCTACTTAGTCGCTCTTGGGTGTTGTTTTTATTTTTCTTTGATTTGGGTACAATAGACCTCTAGTCATAGTGCCCTGTACTTGAATAATCTATCAAGAGTTGCCAAAAAGGCAAATTCATTCATTCAATTAGAGTAGTATATGATCCATTAGTTGCAAAACAGTAGATCGTACCGCTCAATACCTTAACTAAATAAACCAAATCTGCTCTGGTTAGCGTATTATCTCAAAAGTTAGGACTTATTATAAATGTCCCAAACATTTCTCTCTACTTCATGCCAGTAAGTTGTTTGAACTCTATCTTCTATAAACAAACATATATAGCATATACATCATTTACAAATATGATTTAATAACATTTAAATTTCCTTTAACGAAAGTCAGACATTCCGTAAACTATAATGTGCATGAATATATCATAACAATGTCGCTTAAAAGCAGCTCGACACTGGCTATATATAATAAAGTTACACCATCCAAAAGCTTAAATTTTTCTTAAGTTGATACCTGTATAATTAAAAGTATTGAAAGATTTTAAATAAGTATTTAAACCTACAAACATATTTTTCAAATATTAATTTCATTACAATTCACGTATAATTTCAAATTTAACGCTGTTCTTTTATCTATAAATCATAATTATAAATCATAAGTGTGGTTTATTTTCTAGAAACAAAAAAATTTCTTTTTTTAATTTTTAATTAATTAAATTATTATTGAAGTACATTAATAAACAGTAAGATTTTCGATACTAAAATTAATTTTTATTCCTTAAAGAAAAATGTTGAAAAAGTATGAAAGAAATACGCATTCTGGTGAATATTTTTGAAATAACTTCAAACTTTCCTTTATGCAATAATTAAGTTGGAATTGCGATGAAATATAACTTATGTTTTAAATATATATATATATATATATATATATATATATATATATATATATATATATATATATATATATATATATATATATATATATATATATATATATATATATATATATATATATATATATATATATATATATATATATATATATATATATATATATATATATATATATATATATATATATATATTTATATATATATATATATATATATATATATATATATATATATATATATATATATATATATATATATATATATATATATATATATATATATATATATATATATATATATATATGTGTGTGTGTGTGTGTGTGTGTGTGTGTGTGACCTATTCTTCATTATCTGCAGCCAAAGTTTTGCCAACGAGATTTATTACGATATTATCGGTATACTTATGATAGAAACTCGATATATCGGTGCAGTTTTTAAAGCGTCATATTGTTATCGATACCACTAGTGACGCTATAATTTATTTCGACATTACTGTTATAAAATCAGTTATATAAAATATCCTAATTGATATATATATTAAAAATTAATAAAATAACCACACATAAAATATATATTTGTGTTTTATCATTCAAATATTATAAATAATAAAAATAATATATAAAAACAAATAATAAATAATAAATTAATTAGACTTTATGTTAGATGTTGTTATTTTTATAAACTAATTATTAGGTAGATATTTAGACATCTTATAAAAGTATGCTAAATAATAAAATTTAAACTTTAATAATCAGTAAGTTAACTTTAGTAAAATATTGATAATGTATTACATGTGAATAGTTACCATTTCGAATGCAAGAGATTTATTATATGTGATTATTTAATTTGCTTTCTCAATATTACCGGTTCCGTATATAATCACTTTAACTTATGAAGTAGAAATTTATCCACCTGTCTAATAGACTAAGTTTCCCTCATACACAAAACTGTCAAATGATTTAAATGTAAAGTAATCAAACTTTACCTATTGATATTATGTATACAAAATAAATTTACAAATTTTTGGAGATAGTTCTTTATAGAAAATATAACTGCGATGTATTATTACTTCATAAAGACGTTAGCAGTAAACAATAGTTCTTTGAAATTTGTTTGGTGTATCTTAAGATTGGACAGCTGTGAAATATAATCATTACCGTCATAGGCATCTGCATTTTAAATTTGTATTCTTTAATTCAAATCTACACTTTTTCGCACTTATAGCTTCTTAGCTCTCACAGAATATATATATATATATATATATATATATATATATATATATATATATATATAGTATTTCAAAATAATTTAACTTAAATATTCCCTTAAAACCTCTTCTCTCCCTTTCTAATTCATTAAAATATTTTTCCCAGTTCCTAAACGTCTTACTCAAAATAGTGTTCTCGACTTAAAATACTTTCAATAAATTTCCCAAAGCTTTCCGTCCTATAGATTTAAATTTGTCTATTCCACACGTTTTCAAGCTTAGCCGGCAAATGGCTCTTCGTTTTTCGTGATCTTAACAGTTTAATTTGCTTAGTAAGTTTTTTGTCTTCTCTCTTGGCTCACCTCTGTTCGAACAGAGTGATTATTTTGTTTTTCTTTTGTCTGTCGTTGATTAGTAAAGATATTCATTTTTAGTAGCTCTAAAATAAAGTTTTAATTAGACTTGTGTCGTTCTTTTTCAATGACCCGACTGTATTAGCTTTCCCCTTGTTCACCACTTTTATAAGTCCTGAATTACATATCCATTTATGTATATACATATATTTATAAGTATATTTATTTACAACTAATACGGACTAAGTATTAGGTTATGTAAAGTTTGGCAGAATCTTCCAAAAAGGTATTAAAAAAGAAATTTACATTACATAAACATTTATTTGGCTTACAGTATGTCAGCATTTTCTAAGGAATAAACGAAATGTTCATAAATAGATGGAAAAATATTTTTACAGTATACTTTACATTCTCAAAAAATATGTCATGCGTTAGACAAATATTTGTATGTAAAATTCTAGTTTTTTATAGTTCTATGCTCTTTTTCCGAGGTATTGTAACTATGTTGAACTTAAGAAAAATGTACCTGTTGTAAATTTATAATTCTGAAATTAATTAAACGAAATTAAAAAATCACACTATAAACTTTCTTCTACATGTACATGTCGACCATATCTTCTTTGTTCCAAAACAAATGATAGAAAAAGTAAACGAAAGAAAGAATAAATACTCAATGGAACTCCAAAATACTTCATGAATCATTCATGATATCTCCTCTTCAGAAATAGAGTACAATCGAAATCTTCAACAAGGCATTTAATGCAAATGAAGGTGCAGAATTCTGATATGATATTTTATAGGTGGATTTAAATTCCCAGCAAATCATTTAACAAATAAACATTTTCCCCCGAAAGTAAATATTTTTTTAACACTTACTGGTTTGTTTTTTCCTCTGACGCATTGTGTCTGGAATTAATTCAAATCTTTTAGAAAAACTTTTAGATTTATTTTATACATCTATATCTGCATCCAATGGCCAAAATTCAGTCAAAATTTTTAAGGGTATTTTATTTATTACAATTAGAAGAAGCAAAGGGTATTTTGAATAAAGTATAATTATTTTCAAAAACAATTATCCCGAAACAAAAAATAAATAATATTTT
>CM063500.1:31792789-31807789 GCA_032207245.1 Pardosa pseudoannulata | reverse complement strand
TCATAGGGAAATCTAATTTCATAGCAATTATCTTTCTATTACAAGATGCCAAACGTGTTGCAATTACATTTTGCACACATAAAGCGAGTCCACTCACCTTGAACCCAAGTTGTTACTTTCTCTCATCGTCTATAAATGGAAACTAATTTATTCTTCATATTCTCTTCTACTTAAGTCTACATCATCTAAAGACACACATATCGTACCTTTTTTATAATCAATTAAACAATACAATTTAAGGATAAGTATTTCAATTTCCGTATTTTATGTTTGCAATTAAATTAAAATAGAGATAATATATTACACATAACCATTTTTTATCATAAGGAAATACAATGTCAGAGCAATTATATTTCTAATAAAATATGCCAAATGTGTTGCAATCACCTTTTCTACACATATAGCGAGTCCACTTTCCTTGAGCCATAATTGTTACTTTCTCTCAACATCTATAAATGGAAGACCATTTTTCCTTTATTTTCTCCGCTACTTGAGTGTATATCATCTAGAGCCACACATATATTTACTTGAAAGTTAGCAGGATACGCAAAAAAACATTTATATGATTACCTATCTATTAACCAATGACCTAATGTTCATGTGTGTTCGATGCTTGCTGCTTGTGTATTTCGTAAAATACTTAAGTGGGAAGTAATCCTTCTAATTAACACAAAAGGGCGGAATTATTTTTGCATTTTTTGCTATACAATAATGTTATGCAAACATGCAACTTTATTACCTCAGAAATATTTATAATTATTATCATCACATAAATAATTTGTAACATATAACTTCAAAGTTCTTTTAGAGAGAGCAATGAGATTCTTCGTAAAATGTTATGCCTCCAAGATTAATACGATTCTCAGTAGTTGAAAGAGAACTATGAAGACTCCAGCAATGACCTCGACGATTCTTAAAGAAGTATCCGCAGGGATCACATCATATATCAAACCATGCTCAGAAGGGATTCACACGGTGCAGATGAATAAAACAACTAGACAAAGGTATTTATTTAAGATAGTATAATGAATGACGTAGAACTCTGGATATCAAACTGAACTAACGTTACAGAAGTTTTAAATACTGAAAGCACACACGAGTTACATAAACAAACATCAGCAAATTTGATGTAACCGAACTATCTGCTGCTGTCACACTGACTCTTATACATGCAGACAACATATACATACATTACAGATATCTGCATATTTAAAAAGATGCCGTGTTTGCCACAAATAAAACTACTATAATTATAAAACTTTACTCATAACAAATATCAATGCAGATCAATGAATTCATGTTACAATAATATGTGAAGATACATTGCAATATTTATAATATATACAAGACACAATTTACAAAGACTGTCCATTACGTCAACGGCCTTAATCAGAAATGATGCGTATGACGTCAAACTTCGGAGAATCAACACGACTCAACGACTTATGTTGTTATAACGTAATCACCACACAACTTTCTAACTACATACATACGAAAATTAACAAATATATACTATATAAATTTTATAAATCCATTCATGTAATCACAATCTACATTAGAGTTTTTTGATTATTTAATTTATTAAAGGAATATGAATTTAATAATTTATATTCATGGTACACTAAAAATAGACTAAGCAAATTATTTTTGCTATCATATATTTTAAATAGAAAGAAATCATTAATGATATTAATATTTTAAATTTTAATATTTCATAAAACAAACAGGGAGGCATTATTTTGCCCCAAAGTACAATTTTTTATCTAGTAGAATCAGTTTTTTAATCTTTTTTAAGTACATATTCTACAATTTTCGGATTGAAAAAAATGTCCTTCCTACACTCGCGTCTGAGCAAAATTTATGGAAATTTCGAATTTAATGCATTTTTAACCATATCGCAGCTGGAACATCTAAAGGACTATTCTATTGCTAGTTTCAAAACTTCCACATTCGAAAATGAGCAAATAGGAATTCACACGAGCATTTATATTTTCAACCGGGGTTTTGTCCTGTATAGTACATTGTAAAAATCGTGAAATTAATTATTATAAAAATTTCAAAATCGTAAAATTTAAGTACATGACACTTTTATTATTAGAGAAAAATTCCTAAAATTGTTTCTCATTTTTTTTTACTTCCGTGTTAGTAATTGACGTGTAATATTCTAATTTGTTTAAAGTCCAATTTGTAATTTACAAGACGATTTACGTAGAACTTCCTAAAACTAACCTACACATTGGTCATCTTGAATGACTTTCATAAAATAGTTTATATTCAATTGGTTAGTAATTTTGTGTCAGTAATTGGCGAATATTATTTGTATTATTTTAATATATATAGAATCTAATTTGTTATTTCTATGACTATTTACGTGTTTCTGGATAAAACTAACCTACACACAAATTGTCTTGGATTGTATTCATAAAATAGTTTATATTCAATTGGTTAGTAATTTTGTGTCAGTAATTGGCATGTATTATTTGTATTATTTTAATTTGTATAGAATCCAATTTGTGATTTCTATGACGATTTAGGTGTTACTTCATAAAACTAACCTACACACAATTCGTCTTGAATTATATTCATAAAATAGTTTATATTCAATTGGTTAGTAATTTTGTGTCAGTAATTGACGAATATTATTTGTATTCTTTTAATTTGTATAGAATCCAATTTGTAATTTCTGTGACGATTTACGTGTTACTTTATAAAACTAACCTACAAAAAGTCTTCTTGAGTTATATTCATAAAATTGTTTATAATCAATTGGTTAGTAATTTTGTGTCAGTGATTGGCATGTATTATTTGTATTATTTTAATTTGTATAGAATCCAATTTGTAGTTTCTATGATGATTTATGTAGTACTTCAAAAAGCTTACCTACACACAAGTCGTCTTGAACTATATTCATAAAATAGTTTATATTCAATTAGTTAGTAATTTTGTGTCAGTGATTGGCATGTATTATTTGTATTATTTTAATTTGTATAGAATCCAATTTGTAATTTCTATGACGATTTACATGGTACTTCATAAAACTAACCTATAAACAAGTCTTCTTGAATTATATTCATAAAATAGTTTATAATCAATAGGTTAGTAATTTTGTGTCAGTGATTGGCATGTATTATTTGTATTATTTTGATTTGTATAAAATCCAATTTTTAATTTCTATGATGATTAATGTAGTACTTCAAAAAACTAACCTACACACAAGTCTTCTTGAACTATATTCATAAAATAGTTTATATTCCATTGGTCAGTAATTTTGTGTCAGTAACTGGCATGTATTATTTGTATTATTTTAATTTGTATAGAGTGCAATTTGTTTTTTCTATGACGATTTACGTGGTGCTACATAAAACTAACCTACACCCAATTGGTCTTGAATAATATTCATAAAATAGTTTCTATTCAATTGGTTAGTAATTTTGTGTCAGTGATTGGCATGTATTATTTGTGTTATTTAAATTTGTATAGAATTCAATTTGTAGTTTCTATGATGATTTATGTAGTACTTCAAAAAACTAACCTACACACAAGTCATCTTGAATTATATTCATAAAATAGTTTATATTCAATTAGTTAGTAATTTTGTGTCAGTGATTGGCATGTATTATTTGTATTATTTTAATTTGTATAGAATCCAATTTGTAATTTCTATGACGATTTAAGTGGTACATCATAAAACTAACTTACATACAAGTCCTTTTGAATTATATTCATGTAGAATAATAAATAAGTATAATAATAGTTTAAAAAATTTGCAGTAAAAGAATCTTTAATAATTATTTTATGATTAGAAAACTAAGTTTAAATTTTGAATGAAATTATTGAAAAATTATTTATTTCAAAATATAAAAGGATAAATTATTTATAAATGCAATTGAAGTATTTTAGTTTTGTATAAAATAAAATATATCTTGTTTTGAAAAATGCTTGAAATTACTGTTAAAACAATCGTTACTGTAGGCAGGGTGGTAACACTTATTTTCAATATTGACTAATAGATATTAAAAACTAATTTTGTGTTAATATTTACTACTCGAAAATAATAAACCTTCAATAAGGTAACTGTTAGTCTTGTTACTAATAACTAAATATCAGTTTTAAGCTTGTATGTATATGAAAAATATTCTGTTATATTCTGTTTAGTGTTTCATTCTCGTTTATTAAAATTTCATCTGTTTTTATTTCCCTATTTCAAAAGGAGTTTTACAATTTTAACTCGCTTTTAATAGAAAGTTTAATGGAAGTCCTCCTTTCTTTGAAAACGCACTGAAGGTAAAATAATCTATATTTATTATTTAAATTCTATAAAATGAAAGTATAAACCTGGCGCAATCACGTACACAAAATTCCTAAATCTGAATTTTATCGTTTTATGCATGTAAATTACAGTTTAAAATATTAAAACTGTATTTTAAACTTTCGCCTAATCTCTAAAGTTTATCGTGCTTTAATAACAGGATATACACATATAAATTTCATTTTCAAAACGCATTTTACCCACAGAATTTCAAACTAAACATTTATTACCGCTGTAGTTTTAGGGAAAACAATTTTCCTCACATTTCATCGGCCAGAATCGAAATTTTATGGAAAGTAATTAGATTTTATAATCAGATAACGCTTTGCACCGAAATTGCATTTTCTTTCAAAGGGAGAATTGAATAGATTTAATATATCAAGGAAACTTTTATAATCGGGTACGGTGTTCTGAACAATCCTTGCAGATCAGAAAAAGAATAATAAAGTATCTGATAAAATGTGAAAGGTAGAAAATATTAAAGCGTAGAAACTTTAATAACAAATCTAAAGATTTTCCTCTTGTCATTTTGGTTTTTTCTTTTGGCAGCAGATTATTGTTGTTGAAAGTTTATTGGAATAAATGTTGTTCCCCGTGTACATATGCATTTCGGTATTTTATGCAAACTGATTTCCCCAAATATTATTCTTTATTAAAAACTGTAATATATGTTCTTTTGTTGAAAACTTAAGTAGATTTAACAAAATGTTGATATTTAAAAAGAAGCATATTTTGAGATATATAATTGATATCATTAGATTCTGATTCAATTTTAGAATATTGTTTCTCTAATGATTGATATCATTAACAAAATATTGTATGGTGTTCTACATATGTATCTCAGTGATAGTCAAAATTAGATAAACATTTAGAAAAAAATTATACTGTATATCTTAAAAATAGTATTTTAGAGTCCGAAAAGCAATGCCAATGTAATAGGGATAATTTAATAGATTCTAATTTGGGCTTCGTTTCTAGTTTTTTTTTTGACAATTTTGTTATATATTGACCATATTGTGTTTTTGAAATAATTTATATTCATGAAAACTGTAATATATGTTCTTTTTTGACAACTTTAGAAGATTTAATAATAAATGATGATATTTAAAAAGAAGCATATTTTGAAATATATAATTGATTTCATTAGATTCTGATTCAATTTTTTAGAATATTGTTTTTCTAATGATTAATATCATTAACAGAATATTATATGGTTTTCTATATATTTATCTCAGTGATAGTCAAAATTGGATGAAGATTTAGAAAAAATTCGGTATTTTATTCAATTTGCTATCCCAAAATATTATTATTTATTAAAAACTATAATATATGTTCGTTTGTTGAAAACTTAAGAAGATTTAATAATAATTTTTGATATTTAAAAAGCAGCATATTTTGAGATATATAATTGAATTCATTAGATTCTGATTCAATTTTAGAACATTGTTTTTCTAATGATTGGTATCATTAACAGAATATTATATGGTTTTCTACATATGTATTTCAGTGGTAGTCAAAATTAGATGAACATTTAGATAAACTTTTACTGTAAATTTTAAAAATAGTATTTCAGAGTCCGGTAAGCAATGCCAATGTAATAATGATACTCTAATGGATTGTAATTTGGGTTTTGGTTTCTATTTTTGTTATAAATTTTGAGATATATAGTAATTTGTGTTTTAAAGACATATTTTGAATATATTCCGATTTCAAATAGATAATTATGAAATTTATGCTCTTTTTGATGCTTTATTGAGTCAATGTTATAAAAACATTGACAGTTTTGAATATTGTTGAAATTCCAAAAAGATGTTCTAACTATGTCACCAATTTTGAAGACATATTGTAAATTTCAGCAACATAAATATAAAGTCTAAAACTTTGGAAATAATTAAAAACAAAACTTTTAACAACTCTTTCCTTCAGGTTCGTTAGGACTACATCTAAGATTCTACATTATTACATGTTATTTAAACGTCCATGGTTAACTTGTCCTTCTTAAAATATTGTTCATCTAGTTTTGAATAAGCCTATATAACTGTTCTGAATTATATTTGTGAGAGTCATCAAAGTTGAAGTTATTCTTTGGTGTAAAATTACGAACACTATGCTACTCTCCTATTATTTATTTTTGTTAAACATAATATTTTACTTCATTTTATAACATTATTTTTAATTTATATATACATATTTTTCGTAATTGATATTGAATTCATGTAGGCACAAAGCAGAAAGTTTTGATCAAAATAGTAAAAAGAATTAAAAAGATTTTTTATTATTTGTAAAATATTGTTTAAATATATATCTAGCAAAATTCAGTTGTTATAGAACAAATGCAGTAATTATTTTTATAATATTACCTTTTCAGCATATTTTATAAGAACATTTTGACTCTCTTACAATCTTGTACAATTCAGTATTTAGGGTTAGAATGCAATTCAGAAAAAAATTGCATTTGAATGTTTAAAATGTATTGTTAATGGGACAGTAGTACTCTAAGAGATTGTAATTTTATCTGCCCCAAATTTACCGATATATTACAAAATTTCGATTTTTGAAATTCGTTATATGTAAAATTTCTTAAGGTGGTCACATTATGATTTCTTTGAAGCTTTATCAGAACAATCTTTTATATTTTTGCAGAGTTCAGAAAGTCCAGTAAGAAATGTTGACAATATCAGCAAATTTAGTGTTACATTGCAAAATTAATTGAAGTAATTAAAACGTCAAAACTTTATAAATAAGACAAATACCGGAACTTGAACAAAACTACAAAAAAAAAGTCTCCCCCAATTTCAGCAGGACTGCATGTTGGAACCAGCAATTCTAATGATCGAATTTGAAATGATATTTTGGCATAATATTCTGATCACTGTACTACTGCCATAGTAAGTACTTTTTGCTAAATTAATTATTAATACATAAATTTATTTAAATATTTTACATCTATTTTAAAGGGTGTTTATAATTGATTTTGAATTTATGTAGGAAATCAAATATTACTTTTAAAACCTAATCTAAACCAAAATATGTGTGTGAAAAATATAGAAGCTAAAGAAATAAATCTTGCAATTTAATTTTCCATCTTCAAACGTTCGTCACATTTTATACAATTAAATAAATTAAAGTACTTTGAACATATCACCACTTTAACTTGAGATGGCATATTATTTAAAATAACACTTAATATTCAAGATTTCTAGTACCGTTACATATTTATTTTTTGTTACAGCAATAATATACACATTTTATATATTCAACATAAGTAAAAAGTAGAGAGAGTTTCACTGCAATACAGAGGGTTTCATTTCAGAGAATTAGAGTCTGAATAAAACAAAAGAAGCATCAATTCCAAACATCGAAATACATCACTCACGTCATAGGTATGCTCTAACGGATTATAATTTTGGTTAAATTTCGAAATTCTTCCTCCAAATTTCGGGTTATAATACCGAATTTGAGTTCTTTAAACTTATATGCGATATTTCTTGAGAAGTTTTCATTATGACTTTAATGATTTCTTTAAAGATTTATCACGTCAATATTACATATTATTGGATAGTTTAAAAAATTTTAGAAAGTCTGGTAAGAATCTTCAAAAAACCTCCACGTTTCATGTTACATTACAAAATGTAGCGAAGTAATTAGAACGGTTAAACTTTAAAACGAACCTAAATAAAACGTGTAACAAATCTTTACCACAATCTTGTGAGGCTTACGTTTTCGAGCCGATATTTCTATTTGTTATCGTATGTTTCTATATTTAGTCTACCTCTAACATACCGCTCTTAAAATGTTATTCCTCTAATTTTGTATAATAAATATGAGTTTTGATTTATCTTCATGAGGATGATCTAAATTGAAGTGAGATTTTTAGGTAACATCATGAGCAATATACTTTTCTTGCAGAAAATGTTTTTTGCTAAACAAAACATTTATTCTTAATTGTATATCAATATTTTGCATATATTTATAAACAGCATTTACAGTTCATATTGAATTTATGTAAGCATCCAAAAGAACTTTTTATTAAAAAACATTGACAACAAATTTAAATATTTTAATACATAGTATAAACTGAAATAAGTGTGTAGAAAATATAGATTTAAAAGAAAAAAACTCAAACTTTAATTTCCATTATCAAATTTTCAGAATGTTTTATACATTTAAAGTACATTAAATATTTTCCATATTTGTTAGTACGATATATTTAAAATAACATATAATATTCAAGAGTTTTAGTAACATTACATATTACTTTTTATTTTTTATTACAGCAACAATATACCTCTTTTACCCGTTCAATTTCAGTAAAAAGTAATGTAAGTTCCACTTCAATACACAGAAATAAGGCAATTTCTCTCACTAAAATTCTAAGTAATTTTATCATTCCTCTCAACTTTCGCGGTTAAAGCAGTTACGAAAGTGGCTAGAGGTCATTCCAAGTAGCGTTATCTTATGAAATTTTAACTATATGATTCTGGAAATCGAAGGCAAACGTAAGTCGCGATATAATTCAGAGTAATGAGTCCAATTTGCTTCCCCAGATTGCTTTCATTAAAATTTCATTACTCAATGTTTAAATTTGAGAGGAACTTAAGCTTCTCCAGCTTAAGTGGTGCAGAATTGGCATCTCATATTAAAACGAGAAAATACAAGTTCTCCGAATGTTAACAATATTATATGGTTCGTTAGAATAATATATAAATTAATATTATAAGCATTGTTTTCATGTAATATTATAAGTATTGTTTTGATGTAATATTACAAGTATTGTTTTGATGTAATATTACAAGTATTGTTTTAAAGTAATATAATAAGTATTGTTTTGATGAAATGTACTTGTATAAAGAATGTAAAAGACATTTTCCATATTTAGTTAGGACAATTAATTATTAAATTACAAGTGTTCTAGTACCATTACATATACCTTTATATTTTTATTACAGCCATAACATGCTTCTTTTACTCGTTCAATTTAAGTAAAAAGTAATGCAAATTCCACTTCAATACACAGAGATAAGGTACCTTCGCTCTCTAAAATTCTAAAATTTTTATCATTGATCTCTAGTTTCGCGGTTAAAGCAGTTACGAAAGTGGCTAGAGGTCATTCCAAGTAGCGCTATTTTATGAAATTTTAATTACACGATTCTGGAAATCGAACGCAAATATAAGGCGCGATGTAATTCAGAGTAATGAGTCCAATTTGCTTCCCCAAAATGCTTTCATCAAAATTTCATTACTCAATGTTTGAATTTGAGAGGAACTTACGCTACCTCCAGCTTAAGTGGTGCTAAATCGGCATCCCATATTAAAACGAGGAATAGACGTTCCTCAAATGTTAACAAAATTATATCGTTCGTTAGAATATTATATTAATTAATATTATAGTATTCGTTTGAGGTAATATTATATTTATTGTTTTGATAAAATATTTTAAGAGTTTCAAGATGCAGTTATCAGATGTCTCAGATACAGTTATATTACGTAAATTCTATTTATTCTTATTTACTAAATTGTCTTAGAATATGATGAGTTTAATATTAACTCGACATTTAAAAAAATGTAGACATGTGTTTACTTATAGGTAACTAATACAGATTGAAGTTGAAGTCATGCTTTGACGTAACAACATTAACACTATACTACTTATATAGTAAATATTTTTATCTAAACAAAATATTTATTTTAAATTTTGCAATAATATTTTAATATATTTATGAAGAGATTCCAAAATGGAGATTGAGCTCATGTAGTCATCGAACAAAAGTTTTAGCTAAAAACAGTAAAAAAAAATATTTTTGAAGATTTTAAAACATAGTCTGGATCGAAAACTATGTCTCTCAAAATTTAGCTGTTAAAGAAAAAAACAATAAAACTGTAAATTGTCTACCATTTCTTTTTCAGAATATTTTACACAATTAACTAAATTCAAGTACTTGGAACTATTTGCTACTCTGACTTGGTACGATATATTATTTAAAATATCATTTCACATTCAAGAGCATTAGTATAGATACATAATACAGCAACAATATACTTCTTTTACTTATTCCTTTCAAATAACAAAATAACGAATTGCATTTCAATACAATGAGATAATACACTTTCCTTCTCAAGAATTCAAAGCATTTTTACCATTACTCTCTAGTTTCGTGGTTAAAGCAGTTACGAAAGTGGCTAGAGGTCATTCCAAGTAGCGCTATCTTATGAAATTTTAATTGCACGATTCTGGAAATAGAAGGCAAACATAAGTCGCGATGTAATTCAGAGTAATGAGTCCAATTTGCTTCCCCAGGTTGCTTTCATCAAAATTTCATTACTCAATGTTTGAATTTGAGAGGAACTTGAGCTACTTTCCGCATAAGTGGTGCAAAATCAGCATCTGATATTAAAACGAGGAATACAAGTTCTCCCAATGTTAAAAAAAATTATATGGTTCGTTAGAATAATATATGAATTAATATTATAAGTATTGTTTTGATGTAATATTATAAGTATTGTTATGATGTATTATTATAAGTATTGTTTTGGTGTAATATTATAAGTATTGTTTTAATAAAATAATAAAATGTACATGTATGAAGAATGTAAAAAACATTTTCCATACTTAGTTGGGACTATAACTTATTAAATTACAAGTGTTCTAGTACCATTACATATTACTTTTATTTTTTTTATTACAGCCACAATATGCTTCTTTTACCCATTCAATTTAAGTAAAAAGTAATGCAAATTCCACTTCAATACACAGAGATAAGGCACCTCCCCTCTCTAAAATTCTAAGTACTTTCACCATTACCCTCAAGTTTCGCGGTTAAAGCAGTTACGAAAGTGGCTAGAGGTCATTCCAAACAGCTATCTTATGAAATTTTAATTACACGATTCTGGAAATCGAAGGCAAATATAAGTCGCAATGTAATTCAGAGTAATGAGTCGAATTTGCTTCCCCAGATTGCTTTCATGAAAATTTCATTATTCAATGTTTGAATTTGAGAGGAACTTACGCTACTTCCAGCTTAAGTGGTGCTAAATCGGCATCCCCTATTAAAACGAGAAATATATGTTCCTCCAATGTTAACAAAATTATATTTTACGTTAGAATATTATATGAATTAGTATTATAAGTATTGTTTTGATGTAATATTATAAGTATTGTTATGATGTAATGTTACAAGTATTGTTTCGATGTAATATTATAAGTATTGTTTTGATAAAATGTACATGTATGAAGAATGTAAAAAACATTTTTCATATTCAGTTGGGACGATGAATTGTTAAAATAACATAAAGTTCAAGAGTTTTAGTACCATTACATACTACTTCTTACTTTTTATTACAGCTAGGATATTCTTCTTTTACTCAATCAATTTTAGTAAATTTTATATTAAAACGATGAATAGACGTTATTCAAATGTTAACAAAATATGAGATTTGTTAGAATAGTATATGAGTTAATAATATAAGTATTGTTTCGATGTGGTATTATAATTATTGTTTTAATAAAAACTTTTAAGAATTTCAAGAAGCAGCTACCAGATGTCTCAGATACAGTTATATTCCATAAATGCTATGTTTTTTTATTTTCTGAATTGTTTCAGAATATTATAAGTTTAATAATAACTCGAAATAACTTTTAAAATTGCAGACTTAATTTATATACTTATAGAGAAATCAGATAGAATGAATTTGAAGTCATGCTTTGACGCATCATCATCAAAACTATAATGTTTTTACAGTAAATATTTTTATGTAAACAAAATATTTGTACTTAATTTTAAAATATTTTTCATATATATTTATGATGAGATTATGTAATGGAGATCGAGATCATGTAGACATCCAACAGACGTTTTCGTTAAAAACAACAAAAAAATCAAAAAATAATTTTGGAAATTTTAAAACAGTGTAGGAACCGAAATATATGTAACTGAAAATTTAGTTGTTAAAAAAATAAAACAATAAAGTTTCCACCATTTCATTTCAGAATATTTTATACAAGTAACTAATTCACGGACTTCGAACATTTTGTTACTCTGACTTGTGAAGATATATATAAATTAAAATAGCATTTAACATTCAAGAGCTCTAGTATCATTACATAATACTTGTTATTTTTTACTATAGCAACAATATGCTTCTTTTACTCATTCAATTAATATAAACACAAGACTGAATTCCACTTCAATACACTGAGATAAGACACCTTCCTTCTCTAAAATTCTAAGCACTTTTGCCTTTACCCTCTAGTTTCGTGGTTAAAGCAGTTACGAAAGTGGCTGGAGGTCATTCCAAGTAGTGCTATTTTATGGAATTTTAATTACATGATTCTGGAAATCGAAGGCAAACATAAGTCGTGATGCAATTCAGAGTAATGAGTCCAATTTGCTTCCCCAGGTTGCTTTCGTTAAAATTTCATTACTCAATGTTTGAATTTGAGAGGAACGTACGCTATTTCCAGCTTAAGTGATGCTAAATCGGCATCTCATATTAAAACGCGGAGTACAATTTCTTCCAATTTTAAGAATATTATATGGTTTGTTAGAATAATATATGAATTAATGTTATTAGTATTGTTTTGATGTATTTATGAGTATATAATGAGTTTAATATTATCTCGACATTTAAAACAATGAACACATTATATATTTACTTACAGAGAAATCAGATACATCGGAAGAGAATTTATACTTTGGCGTAACATCAACACTATACTACTTATACATTAAATAACTTTACTAAACAAATTATGTGTTCAAAAAGTTTAACAAATTTTTTTTTAAATATTTATAAAGATATTTCCTAATAGACATTGAGTTGATGTAGGCATCAAGCAGAATTTTTCGTAAAAACCAGTAAAAGAAAATCAAAAAAGATTTCTTGATTATTTTACAGCATTATATCGACCGAAATATATGTGTTTGAAAATTTGGTTGTTAAAGAATAATTATATAGCTTTTAAATTTACAGCATTTCCTTTTTAGTATATTTTATACAATTAACTAAATTAACGAACACTGTTTTCTACTTTGACTTGAGACGATATATTAATAAAAATTGGCACTGAACATTCAAGAGTTCTAGTATCGTTACATAATACTTATTATTTTTCATTACAGCAACAATATACATATTTTACTCATTCAAATAAAAAAACTAATTCCACTTCAATAAACTCAGATAAGGCACCTTCCACCTCTAAAATTCTAAGCATTTTTACCATTACTCTCTAGTTTCGCGGTTAAAGCAGTTACGAAAGCGGCTAGATGTCAATCCAAGAAGCGCTATCTTATGAAATTTTAATTACACGATTCTGGAAATCGAAGGCAAACATAAGTCGCAATGCAATTCAGAATAATGAGTCGAATTTGCTTCCCTAAATTGCTCTCATTAAAATTTCATTACACATTGCTTGAATTTGAGAGGAACTTAAGCTATTTCCAGCGTAAGGGTTGCTAAATCGGCATCTCATATTAAAACGAGGCATAGACGTTCGTCCACTGCGAGCAAAATTATATGGTGCTTTAGAATAATATATGAAATAATATTATATCGTATGTTTTCATATAACGTATGAAATGATTTTAGAAATTTCAGATGCAGTTTTCATATATATATATCAGATACAGGTGTATTAAAATTTATTATTATTTTGGACAGAATTTAAAGCGTTGGATTTTAAATCGACATGTAAAATAATTGAAGGCATAATATATTTACAGAGAAATCAGAAAGATCGAAATTGAATTAATGCTATGGAAAAGCATCAGCAACATATATTTGTAAATATTATATGTTATACTGTATTCGTGTAATTAAAATTCTCATTTATAATATTATAGATAATAATCGATAATAAATGTATAAAAATATTATATAATGTATAATATTCTTCTAAAGAAAATTGCACGTAAAATATTATATAAAATAATATATATTAAATAATTTTTCCTTAAAGAAGTATTTATTCTAAATGTTATAACAATATTCTAATATATTTATGATATCATTCCACAATATATATTGAATTCATATAAATATCATACAGAATTTATCGTTAAAAACAGTTAAAAATATAAAAAAAAAAATTCATGATTTGAAAACATTGCCAAAACTGAAATAGTGTCAAAAATTACAGTTGTTAGAAAAAATATATAGCTGATAAGTATCCAGCATTTTATTTTCAGGATATTTTATACAATCAATTAAATTAAAGTACAAGGAACTTTTTGCTACTACTAGTTGGGACAAAACGTTATTTAAATAAGCATTTAACATTCAAGAGCTGCAGAAACACTACATATAACATTTTATTTTTATACAAGAAGAATATACTTCTTTTACTCATTCAATTAAAAAGAAATCTACTTCAATACACAAAGATAAGACACCTTCCACCTCTAAAATGCTAAGCACTTTTACCATTACTGTCTAGTTTCACGGTTAAAGAAGTTACAAAAGTGGCTAGAGGTCATTCCAAGCAGCTATCTTATGAAATTTTAATTACACGATTCTGGAAATCGAAGGCAAAAATAAGTCGAGATGCAATTCAGAGTAATGAGTCTAATTTGCTTCCCCAGATTGCTTTCATTAAAATTTCATAACTCAATGTTTGAATTTGAGAAGAACTTACGCTATTTCTAGCGTAAATGTTGCTAAATAGGCATCTCATATTATAACTAGGAATAGAC
>CM063500.1:31780289-31785289 GCA_032207245.1 Pardosa pseudoannulata | reverse complement strand
ATGATTGAAAATATGCATATTAATTTTTTTCTAAACAATGCATTTATTCTTTATTTTGATATATTTTAGAAATTATTCCTTAAAGAATTTTGAATTCACGTAGTCATATCACAGAAAATTTTCGTTAAAAACAGTAAATTAAATTAAAAAAACTACTGATTTTGAAACATTGTTTAATCCAAATAATGTGTCACGAATTGCAGTTGTTATGGAAAAACATTGCTGTTAAGTATTCAGCATTTTATTTTCAGGATATTTTATACAATCAACTAAATTAAAGTACATCAAACACTTTACTACTAGGAGTTGGGACGACATATTAAATTAATTAGCATTTAAAATTCAACAGTCCCAGAAACGCACCTTATAGCTTTTTATTTTTATTATAGAATATACGTCTTTCATTTTTTTCAATTAAAATAAAAACAAGACCAAATTCCACTTCAATACACTGAGATAGGACACTTTCCTTCTCTAAAATTCTAAGCACTTTTGCCATTACTCTCTAGTTCCGTGGTTAAGGCAGTTACGAAAGTGGCTAGAGGTCATTCCAAGTAGCGCTATCTTATGAAATTTTAATTACACGATTCTGGAAATCGAAGGCAAACATAAGTCGCGATGCAATTCAGAGTAATGAGTCCAATTTGCTTCCCCAGATTGCTTTCATTAAAATTTCATTACTAAATGTTTGAATTTGGGAGGAACTTACGCCATTTCCAGCGTAAATGGTGCTAAATCAGCATCTCGTATTAAAAAACGAATAGACGTTCCTCCAATGTTGAAAAAATTATATTGTACGTTAGAATATATGAATTAGTATTATAAGTATGGTTTTGATGTAATATTATAAGTATTGTTATGATAAAATGTACATGTATGAAGAATGTAAAAAACAAGAACATATTTAACAAGAAATAGACGTTTCTTCAAAGCGAACGAAGTTATAGGGGGCTTTAGAATAATATATAAATTAATATTATAAATAATGTTTTGATAAAAGTTATGAAATGTGTTTTGAATTTTGAGATGCAGTTGTTAAATATTTCAGATAAAGTATTCCTTAATTCCTATTTATTCTTATTTTGAGCATTGTCTCAGAATTAAAAGAGTTGAATTTTAACTCGATATTAAAAGTTGGTGAAGAAATTATATATTAACTTAGAGAGAAACTATATAATTATATGTTACATAATAGTCGTGCAGCTAAAATTTTCAAGTATATTATTATATAAAATGATGTATAGTATCTGTATATTAAATATTATATATTGTACAATATTCTTGTAGTTAACATTACGCCTATAATATTGTCTAGAATAATGTATAGTAAATGTATAATATATATTAAATATATATTGTTATTTTTTGTGAATTAAAATTCAAGTATTTATTATATAAAAATGCATGTTAAATAATTTTTGATAAAATATTATATTTATTTTTATTTTATATAATATATTTTAATATATTTGTAAAGGGATCGTAAAGGTTTTGAAATTCGTTGGCATCAAACATAGAATATTTTGTTAAAACAGTAAAATAAATGAAAAAAAGGATGATTTTTTGACATTCTCTAAACCCAAGTATGTGTCAGAAATGATAGTTGTTAGAGAAAAAAATATTGCTTTTAAGTATTCAGCATTTTATTTTCAGGATATCTTATACAATCAATTAAATTTAAGTACATCAAACATTTTGCTACTATGAGTTGGGACGAAATATTATATTAATTAGTATTTAACCTTCAAGAGTCACAGAAATGCCCCATATAGCTTTTTATTTTTATTACAGAATATACTTCTTTTATTCTTTCAATTCAAACAAAAACAAGACCAAATTACACTTCAATACACTGAGATAAGACACCGTCTTTCTCTAAAATTCTAAGTACTTTTACCATTAGTCTCTAGTTCCGCGGTTAAAGCAGTTACGAAATGGCTAGAGGTCATTAAGTATCTTATGAAAATTTTATATTAAGATTAAATCGAACAAAACATAAGTCGTGCAATTTAAGTAATGAGTCCAATTTGCTATAGATTGTTATTAAAATTTATACTCAATGTTAATAGTTATATTTACATATGGTGCTAAATAGATGTATATTAAAACGAGCAATACACGTTCTTCCAATGAGAACAAAATTACATGCGACTTCAGAATAATATATAAATTAATATTATAAGTAAGGTTTTGATGTAAGAAAATGTTTTAAAATATTTGAGGTGTAGTTTTCATATATATCAGATATAGTTGTTTTCCTTAAACTGTATTTCTCTTTGTTTAGAGTCTTGTCTGAGAGTACAAATAATTTATTATTTCCTCGAGACTTTCGAAAATTTGTAGAATTATAAATCAATTTCAGAGAAATTTTTGTAAGTTAAGAAAAAATATTTTTTTATTATATATATAAATATATATAGATATAATATATTATATATATTATATATATAAAATATTTGTATAAATATATATTTATATAATTTATTTATTTTTATACTAGAAGATTTAATATTTATTTTTAAAATACACAATTATTCCTGTAATTATTTTTAATAATGAATATTTATTTTTGCATGTGTTTTTGAGTATATATTACACATTAGACATACCTTCTCAAAAGAATATGAATAATTTTTATACCAATGCAGAGTTTTATAATATTGTATGTACTAATTTAATAATTATGTGTTTGTTATTCAATTTAAATATGTTTACTCTGTTGCGATTTTTTAAGTTAATATTTCCAGTGTGCTGCTCATTTCCAGCATATTTTTAAAGTTCAGAAATACTTTAAAAAATTTAGTTTAGATATTTTCTTAAATATTTTTGAAAGTTAAATATTTTCTTTTATATATCCTAATGTTTTCATACTTTTACTAGTAACATGCTAAAGCATATTAATGCATATTGTATTGACTTTCTCACAGTAAAATATTAATTATTATTTTGTTTGAATTTTTATGATTAATACATTGATAGAAATACTAAGTTGTCAATAACAGATATAGAAAGTACAATTTGATATAGATATAAATTTATATTTATATAATTAATATACATAAAATTTCTTTTTATATTTTAAAATTATTATTTATACATTCATACAAAATGAATTTTATTTTTGCATGGTTTGAGATATAAACACATTAGACATACCTTCTCAAAAGAATATGAATAATTTTTGTACCAATGCAGAGTTTTATAATATTGTATGTACTAATTTAATAATTATGTGTTTGTTATTCAATCTAAATATGTTTAGCGATCTGTGCGATTTTTTATATGTTAATATTTCCAGCTGTGCTCTCATTTCCAGGCTAGTTATTTTCTTAAAGTTCAGATACATACTTTACAAATTTAGTTTAGATATTTTCTAAATAATTTTTGAAAGTCAAATATTTTCTTTTACTATAGTCCTAATGTTTACATAACTTTTACTAGTAAACATGCTAAAGCATACTCTAAAATGCATAATATATATTGACTTTCTCACAGTAAATATTAAATTATTGCGATATTTTGTTTGATTTTTATGATATAATACATTGATGTAGAAATACTAAGGGACTGGTGTCAATAACAGAGATAGAAAGTACAAGTTTGAAGCCTAAAAAATTTCTATATTACTATAAGTGCAAGATGCAGTAAAATATGTCTTCTGTGTATACAGTTTTCAAAATTATGGGTATGTCTCCCCGAATCCACATGTCATCCACAAAATGAATTTGGGGATGACCATATAATTGCCAAGATTAAAGACGAAGTAAAAATAGCATGTATTGTCAGGGAATTCGACATCATCTACAACGTTTTTTTAATGTATTGGAAAACGTGAGCAAATTATATGTGATGCAGATATCAAGGTGAGTTTAAGTTTATAGATAGGTACAAAATATAGTTCAGTGTACAAAATGGAACCTAGACATCAAATCTACAGCAACTGCAAATGCGTTTCTTGCTACTATTGCCAAGTAAATTTCCAAACCAACTGTAGCAAAATGTCTGTAATCAAAAAGACCTATACACCTATCATTCTGTTATCAGCGTCTCTTGATTTAGACGTTCCCATTCTGCCTATTTGGAATGTCGTAATCAGCATCCAGAATCGGAGGAACGATGACGTAGCTACTGTATTATTCTTAACATAACCGAAGCCTCTAATTGTATTTTGGACAAGATCTGGGAGTGAGACTGGTACTTCATATATTCATACAAACGGACATGAAATATATAGTTATATCTGGAACTATTACTAGTTACCTTTACATTAATGAAATTATATTTGTTTATGTTCCCATGCCTCATAGTTTTATGGGTCATAAATGTGTTATAAAGGAATGCAACTCAAACTGTTGTCGATTAGTCATATCCCAGATATCCATAAATAGCGAAGATATTCAAGTCTTCGTATGATCATAATGTTCTTTAGATCTGAATTCCATCTAAATTGTTTGGAATGTTTTGATAAAGATGTATTTCATAGTCAATGCTGTCAAATAAAAAATAAAACCTGATACAAGCACAAAAAAAGTGTATAAATTATATTACCTAAAAAGCTTCCGAGATACGTATTACAAAGCAGAAAACCACGTGTGTAGACTTGTTTGGCGAGGTTAGAAGAATTCCTGTAACTTCAACACATAGTAAGAGCGAGCTTGAAGTTATAGAGCATACGCACTTGAAGTATTTCTTTTTCAACCTTTTTCATCTATATTTCTATACATGTATACACAGTTTCTATGTGTTTTCTTGTCATAAAAATTAAGATTGGTTTTATGTACATTGTACAAGTGCTGAGGTAGTTTTGCGTTATAAATGTAAGATTTAGCATTCAGCTTTATAAATTAAATTCAATATATCTTTCATTTATTTCATTTATATGTTGTCATGGCTCTTGATACCTTACTTCGAGAGAGCTAAAAGCTAGACAGATCATAAAAGCAAGGACTTTTCAAACAGTTTCTCCAGCTATTCCGGCTCCTACATTTTCGCCTTATTCT
>CM063500.1:31747789-31777789 GCA_032207245.1 Pardosa pseudoannulata | reverse complement strand
TTATGTAAACAAATATTAAGGGAGAAAATAAATGCCGACGTTTAAATTTACTTTGTTAGACATACTTAATTACTCTCAATTATGAAATTGATTTTTATGTATAATGCATTAAATTTTGGAAAAGAAAAATTTGAAACTTATACTTGATTATATAAACAAGTGTTAAGAGAGAAAATAAATGCCAACGTTTAAGTTTACTTTGTTAGACATAGTTAATTACTTCAAATTATGAAAGAGATTTTTATATATGCTGCATTACACATGTCACATAATCAGCGAAATTTTTTACACAAGAGAAATATTTTAGAAGTTTAACTGTTGTTATTCTTAGTAAAAAAGTTAAAATCATAACTCAAGAAACCTTTCTTTGTGTACTTTTCCCAACCTAAGCACAGACCTTTTACGATTTAACTTCTTTCGTCATTTTGTCTCCTTTATAGCATTTTTCACAAAGAATACAATTCTGCTACTGTTAGGTGGCAACAGATGGTGACACTTGGAGAATTTCGCTATTTTTTTTCCTTTTCATCTTCTGTTTCTTTATTTATAACTCATTCATCAAAAGGCGATTGAAGTATAACCTTTCCTGCAACAAAAGAATTCTTTCTAGTAAAAAGGAAGTAAAGAATCAACTTTGTGATTATTTATTATGTTTTTCTACATTTATATTAAGCACTAGACAGAAAAGATAAAGTTTTCGGCTCCATTATCACCCATATATTCACATAAAAGTAGAGAGATAAAAAAAAGTTCAAAAGACAAGGTGACAATGAATACGCTTTAGGAAAAACAGATAAAATGTTTTTATTTTGTATTTTTAGCTGCAATATTTTGCGAGCATGGAGCATGAAATAAATAATTTATATTAAAAAAATTTAAAGCAAATAATAAACAGTGAATTAACAAACTAAAGATAAGATAATAAATAATATAGTTTATCGTTATCAATACTTTTAAAAGAAATAGCAATGAGTTAATATAATTCAGAAATATTTTTATTAATCATCACCGATGAAAATATTATTTAATTGTATCCAAAATATCGAATTATACATGTATTTATCAGACCAGAGAATGATGGATTTACTTTATGAAAGTATAAACATGTATTACGAATTCTGACCAATAAATCTGTGCATTTATTTAGTAAATAGCCTTGATTTCCTGTTTAGTCAATCATAATAGGTCTTCTTTTCTAGGGGGATACACTTGATGTTGAAACATCTAGACCATTGGTTCTGAATGGGGTAAATACCACACAATGGGGAAGGGCAGTGAGACGGTACTGATAGGCAGTGAATTTGTTATGGGAAGAGGGGGTGATAGACATATGTTTCGAGCGTTAGGGTGGAAGAGATGGGAGCAAAATTTAGTTTTTAGTTTTGGCGTTGCTTTAAAGTTGCTCAGTAAAGTTGATGTGTAACTTTAAAGAATAAATTTACTTAAAGAGTTTGCCTCTTTTAATTGAATTCTCCATATTCCTAAACTTTAAAGGATTTTTAGAAATGGGGTTGTTGAAAACAGTTTGGTTGCTTAAGGAGATGTTTAACATGCTTAAGGGTTGCTTAAACAAGATTACGGGTGACTGCTATGGACCGTCAGGACCATCATAAAATCAGGGCGGGATTTTAATTTTGGTATCTTATATTTAAAATCTTATTTTCTGGATGTTCAGACGGAATTCGTGATGAACACTTCTAATACAACATAACAATATTGGAAAATTTTCGAAAATACCCTCAGATATTTCACAAAATATCGAGACCTGTTTAGGTAAATAGTGCATTGTAGAACTTCAGTTACTTATAGTTTGATTAAGGTTTTCAGTTAGAGTCATGAAGATTACAATTGAAATGCAAGGTTTGGGCGAGCGTTGCTCATCTGTGTTGATGAAAACATTAAAATGTTGAGTTCTCTTGTGCTTCTCAAGTTCTTGATGGTTCGTGCTCTACTAAATTGCAAAAATGTTGATGGATGTTTGAATCATGACAATGCTCCTACATATTCATCAGTGATTCTACATAACTCGAATTCAATCGCATGTCTTGATCATTCTTACTAATCACCCTAGATAGTCTCCTTGGATTCGTTTGTTATTGGAATGTAAAAAGCTAATGAAAGACCTGCACTCAGATGACATGAGAGAGATAAAACATGAAACGATAAGTTACCATGAGACGGACTTCTGGTAAATTCTCTAGATTGTTTGCATCAATAGACATGAATGTAATGCAAGTATAATACTAAGCAAGCTAAGAATGTATTTTGAAAAGTTTGGTATAATATTCCTAAATTTTGCTCAATAAAGTCGAGATGAAATTCGTTCACTTGTTTATTGAACAAGTCTTACTATCCTAAAAAGGTAATTTCAAGCACAAATAATTATACTAAAAATATACGGCAAAATAGGAAAATTAATCCACTAAATAAGTAACTTTTTGAAACTCCAAACTGTGATTAAAATTTAAAATACTAAAATATTTCAGAATACAAAAATTATTAAAACACCAAGACATCTAAAGCATCAAGACACTTAAAATAAGTAAAAGTGGACAACATTTAAAACAATTTTTAAATCACAATGAATGGCCATAAATTCCACAGATAAATGACTACAGGTGTCCGAGTGTATAAAACATGCAGTCCCTTGCAATTAAACATCACCTCTACGTTGAAATGTAGAATGAAGGTCAGGAAGGACGCTTAAGTGTTCTTTATTTATATTATCTGTCTTACAGCACACAATTAGTAAATATCTCTATCTTGTTCAGGTGTTTGGTTTATGAATACTGTCCAGTCCTCAGTTTAAAAATATCAAATATACATGGTAAAAACAACGTTTCTCACTTCTTACACATGCTCAAGCAACACAAGTGAAATGAAAAAGGGGATACAATTAGGTATACATTTGACAATTTTTACCTGAGTCAACAAGGATTCTTCTCATTTTCCACAGATAAATGACTACAGGGGTCCGAGTGTATAAGACATGCAGTCAATCGCAATAAAACATCACCTCTACTTTGAAATGTAGAATGAAGGTCAGGAAGGACGCTTAAGTCTTCTTTATTTATATTGTCTGTCTTACAGTACACAATTAGTAAATATCTCTATCTTGTTCAGGTGTTTGGTTTATGAATACTGTCCAGTCCTCAGTTTAAAAATATCCACAACCTATTTACATGGTAAGTGATGAGGACAACGTTTCTCACTTCCGTTGTCACAAGCTCAAGCAAAACGTGTCCTCAGGGCAGTGATAAATGAGAGACAACCTCCGGGGTTATCTAATTTAGGTATACACGGGTTTGACGCACCCGGGTTTTACCTGAGTCATCTGGACAAGGATTCTTCTCACATTCCACAGATAAAACACTAAAGGGGTCCGAATGTATAAGACATGCAATACGTCGTAATTAAACATCAGTTCTATGTCTAAACGTAGAATGAAGGTCAGGAAGGATGTGTAAGTGTTTTTTATTTATATTGTCTGTTTTACAACACACAATCAGTAAATATCTCTACCTTGTTTAGGTGTGTGGTTTAGCAATCTGTCCAGTCCTCAGTTTAAAAATATCCACAACCTGTTTCATGGTAAGTGAAGGGAATAACGTCTCTCGCTTCCGAGGCCACAAGCTCAAGCCGTACGTGTCTTCAGGTTAATGCTAAATGAGACACAACCTCAGGGGTATACATCCTTTAGGTATACACTGGTTTCAAGCATCCGGGGTTTACCGAAGTCGTCTGGGTCTTCAGTTATTCCTGATATACGAGCTTGCCTTTGTAGTGTTTGCTCATTATCAGATTTGGCAACATTAACTTGGACCATGATGGCACTTTCGTAGCTCAGCAGTAGCTCAATAGCTATTGTGTTTGCTGTTGTGACATTTGGTCTTCATTATACATGTTGCTGTATGTCTTCGAGGTGGGTCAGCAAAATAATTAATTTACTGGATAGGACAAAATTAATCTCAGACCATCACGGAACATCATCATTGGTCAGTAGCAGCTCTATAACTAATGTGGTTGCTGTCGTGGCATACTGGTTTTCAGATTGTTGCTCCTGTATGTCTTCGGATGGGTCAACGTAAGAATAGACTTACCTGGTAAGCGACTTAACTCTTTCCATTTATTTTTTACATTCTCCCATGGTTTCTCATTTACATTTAAAACTACATTTCAGTTATTGTTCAGCATAATGGCCTCGTGCATACATGTTTTAAGAGAATCCTCTGAAATAGGGTCCTTTACAATATATTATTGTATGTACCTCTTTGCTAATAGGTCTGCACTTTCGTTACTATCCATGTCAAGCTGAGACAGTATACACTGGGAATCTACACTATCACTGTAGGCTACTATATATTATGTTTTATTTTAGTCTTAAAAGGAGTATAGCGAAATTTTAAAAAAGGTCATTTTTATGTTTTAAAGTTATTGAACCACAAGTTAGGAGCATAATATTTATTCAGATAAAATACACACTCACATAGCTAAATATGTATATGTTTTGTGTGTATACATATATGTTTTCATATGGAACTGCTGAAATCCCAATCAGTATCATAAATGAAAAAGAATAATCCCACATGGGCTCTGAAATAAACTCTAACAACAAATTCTACTTATAACTTATTCAAAACCACGACCTTATAAATCATTCATACTTTTCTTATTTAACAATACATTTCTTTGCATTCCCCTTTATTTGCATGAGTTTATAACTTTTTGTGGAGTTTTATTTAGTTTGCAGAAAGATGGTGATGCGGTTTTGAGAAAGGGAATTACTTTTGAAACTTTTCTGATTTTCTTTCAGTTTTAACATGCTTTATTTTCTGAGAATTTGAAAGTCAATAGCGTATTGTTTTGAATTTCATTTGCTGCGTCTTTATTCCTGGACTTTGCATAAAGGTTTAACTGTTTGGAATGCATCAATGATTAAGCAGATGTCATCAATTTTTATGTCTGCATGTGTGGTTTAATATTATCTAATGAACGTATATGTTAAGTATATACTCAATTCATATACAGTGTGAAGCCATATAGAAACATTTATGATAAGTCAGTAAAATGTTATCCTATTATTTTGAGAGGGAGCATACTACCTTGAAAATTTAAAAGTTTGAATTAAAGGAGCCTATTTTAAATTCAATAAAATATAAAAAATGCTTCTTAGTTTAGATTAAGTTTTTCATAACACATTAATATATGTTTACATTTCTAAACATTATCTATTTTGTTATTTGAAGCAATAAATAGAAACAAATATAACATTTACACTAAGAGAGTGCAGCTATGTTTTACATAAGGTTTGCGAAACTGATTTGCTCGCAGGTTTCATGCTTTCTGGGTTGCATGCCCAAGTATTTTTTCGTGACTCCAGGAGGCGTGTGGTGTGGCCAGTGGAAACGACTGCACTTAAACTTCACCAATTCGGAAAGTTGTGGTTGGTGCACCAGGAGTGATTAGGACTTTTTTGTGGAGTTGGTCAATCTGGAACGGAAAGGATGTGTAACAGAATAATTGAATGATAACGAGTTGAAAGAATTTTTGGCAAAAAAAGTATAGGGTTGGAGTACTTTTAAAAAGGAAGAAAAGAATGCAAGTATTCATGTTAGAATTTTTTTCTTTTTTATTCATGTTTGTAGCATAGTGCTACTACTTTTTTTTTTATATTTTTTTAAAGTTTTCCTTATTTTTTCTTCTTACTAATATATTTGTATTCTGTAATCTATATCAGTGCCGTTTTGCTATAATTAATAAATATAAGATAATATAAAGCAAACTATGTTTTAATTTAAAGTACAACAGCAATGTACTACACCACTACATATTGAATCATATTACTGACACTAACTTTTGAAATTTGTAAATAAGAAACTAATTTGAACATGACATAGATTCTAGCTATCATTTTTATACTAAGATTTGAGGTATTATTATTAGCAATGTATTTTATTTATACATGGAAAATGCTGATTTTTAATTTTTTAATCTTTATAGTTTCGTATAAGATATATGGAAATTTAAACTGTTTAATCTTTAAATTATTTGTTGATATGTTTGTTTGTAAACAGATATTTTATATCACTTTCATATAATTTCGATTTTTTAGGTAAGTGAATTTTAGTTTATTTCATAATAATTTTTTATATTATTATGAAAATTTGAGTATAGAAATTAATATTTTGTAATAAAGACTTATTCAAGAATTCATAAAATTCTATGCAAATATAAAACATTACATGCTTTGTTTGAAAAAAATTTAATATTATATATCTCATGCAATATAATTCTCTGATACATTTTATAAATATGTATTTTAAATTGTTGATTTTTAGAAATAATTATTTATGTTTTAACAGATATTTTATATCAATTTCATATACAGTATTTTTTAGGTAAGAATTTCATTTGTTGTTTCATATATAATTAAATTATTATAAAACTTTGAAATATAAAAATTAATATTATTGTAAACCTTAAGACTTATTCAAGAATTCCATACTAAATTCCATAATAAAAAACATTACATGCTTTATTTGAAGAATTTAAGAAAAATTATGTCAATGCAATATATATAAAAAAATATATATATTAAAAATTTTATTAAAGTATTTTAAATTGTTGATTTATGACGAATCAAATATTTTACGTTTTTCACAGATATTTTATCATTTTCATATATATTTCATCGTTTTTTAGGTAAGCGAATTTCATTTGTTTATTTCATATATAATTGTTTAAATTATTATAAAAATTTGAAATATAGAAAATAATATTATTGTAAACCTAAATAGTTTTTCAAAAATTACATACTAAAGGCTATAATAAAAAACATTACATGCTTTATTTGAATATGAAATTTTAATAAAAAATATGTATCTCGAAATGCAATATATCTCTCTGACAAATGTTATTAAAATATGTATTTTAAATTGTTGATTTATGGATGAATCAAATATTTTATGTTTTGCCAGATATTTACATCACTTTCATATACATTTTATTTTTTTTATGTAAGTGAATTTCATTTTTTTATTTTATATATATTTTTTTTTATATTATTATAAAAATTTGAAGTATACAAAATTAATATTATTGTAAACCTAAAGACTTATTCAAGAATTCCATACTAAATTCTATGCAAAAATACGTAAAACATTACATGCTTTATTTGAAAATGAAATTTTAATAAAATTATATATCTCGAGATGAAATATAATTAATTCTCTGACAAATTTTATTCAAATATGCATTTTAAATTATTGATTTATGGATGGATCAAAAATTTTATGTTTTCACAGATATTTTATATCACTTTCATATACATTTCAATTTTTTAGGTAATTGAATTTCATTTTTTTGTTTCATATATAATGTCTATATTATTATAAAAATGTGAAGTATAAAAATTAATATTATAGTAAACCTAAAGACTTATTCAATAATTCCATTCTAAATTCCATACTAAAATACGTAAATCATTACATGCTTTATTTGAAAAAGAAATTTTAATAAATATTACGTGTCAATTCATTATATATCTCTAATAAATTTTATTAAAATATGTATTTTAAATTGTTGATTTATGGACGATTCAAATATTTTACGTTTTCACAGATATTTTACATCATTTTCATATACATTTCAATATTTTTAGGAAAGTGCATTTCATTTGTTTATTTCATATATAATTTTTTATATTATTATAAAAATTTGAGATATAGAAATTAATATTATTGTAAACCTTAAGACTTATTCAAGAATTCTATACTAAAGCCCATACTAAAACACGTAAAACATTACATGCTTTATTTGAAAAGGGAATTTTAATAAAAATTATGTGTCTCGGAATGTAATATATCTCTCTAAAAATTATATTCAAATATGTATTTTAAAATGTTTATTTATGAATAAATAAAGTATTTTATGTTTTTACAGATATTTTACATCACTTTCATATATATTTCAATTTTTTTAGGTAAGTGAATTTCATTTATTTCATATATATTTTTTATATTATTATAAAAATTGAAATATAGAATTTAATATTATTGTAAACCTAATGAATTATTCAAAAATTCCATACTAAATTCCATATTAAAAGACATAAAACTTTACATGTTTTATTTGAAAAGGAAAATTTTAATAAAAATTGTGCATCTCGAAATGTAATATATCTCTCTGACAAATGTTATTAAAATATGTATTATAAATTGTTTATTTATGGATGAATCAAATATTTTATGTTTTCACAGATATTTTACATCACTTTCATATACATTTCAATATTTTTAGGTAAGTGAATTTCATTTGTTTATGTCATATATAATTTTTTATTTTATTATAAAAATTTGAAATATAGAAATTAATATTATTGTAAATCTAAAGACTTATTCAATAATTTCATACTAAATTCCATACTAAAAGACGTAAAGCATTACATGCTTTGTTTGAAAAAGGGAATTTTAATAAAAATTATGTGTCTCGAAATGCAATATATCTTTCTAACAAATTTTATTAAAATAATGTAATTTCAATTGTTGATTTAAGGATGAATCAAATTTTTTATGTTTTATTTTTATTGATCTATATGGATTGCTTTAGTTTGTAAAATATTCTTTCTAAAAATAATTAAGTTATTTTCACGTTAAAACGGAAAGGAATATTAAAAAATATTCTAAGTGAAAATGTAGATTTAGTGGAGATATATTAATCGATAAATCACATTTATCATATTAATCAATAAGTATTGGCTCAGCATGCTAAAGACAGTTAAAAGACTCTAAGTAAGTGACAATCGCTATTGACAAAGTTAGTTAATACTGTTTGATTAGTTTTATAAAAGAAAGAGATACAAAGAAATATTTTAAAAAAATCAAGTAGTGGAATTTATTGTACTGTTAGTGGTAGCAAAAGCATTTCTCTTTCAAGTACCTTGAGATAAAGTTATTTCTAATTGTGTTTATGATTCTACACTCCTAAAGTTAAGCACGAAGGTGAAAATGTTAATTTCTGGAAGCCGATTAGAATTGAAGAGGATGTAATTCGCTGTTGAGGTAGATGGAAGTATGCAAATATGGTTATTAACAGCCAATCGCGCTTTCATGTCAAGAAATATGCAAAAAGGTCAGTATTTTAAGATGCCATATTTATGAAGGGTTACAGAAGTTGATTGTAAGTGCTGATAGAATTCGTTTGAAACTTTCGTACAGTTTGTTTTCAAGACATACGTGCTTGTAAGACTTCCAGAACACGAATAGAAGAGCTGTGGGAAGCATTAAAGTAGGACAGTCGATCACAGATGTTGCTCTTTTCTTCAGCGTTCATCATTCTGTAATTTCACGATTTTCGAAACAATTCCAAACCACACAGACAGTTGTCCGAAGGTTCATAGCCCGTAACCGAAGGTCTACAACCACCGCGGCAGATCGATATATTGCTATTTTAGTCAAGCATAATCGCATAGCGATCTCCACACGTATGACATCTATGGTTACAGCGTAAATTGGTAAGGAGATATCTGCAGCTACTGTACACCGAAGATTACATATGAGTGAAGTGTACGCGCGGGTACCTCGAGTTTGTGTTTTTCTATCCGCCCAATCAATAGGGGCACGATTAAAGTGGTGCCGGGAACATGTCAATTGGACTGTGTCTGAGTGGGGCAATGTTATGTTTACTGATGAGTCAAGATTTGCTCCGAAGTCAGATGACAAGTGTATAAGGATATGGAGTGAACGAGGAATACGCAAACAGCCCAAACTATCACCGAACATCATGTATTTCGAGGCGGAATCATTATGGTGTGGGCAGGAATTTCATTAGAATACCGCACCGACCTGCACATCTTTAAACGGGGTTCTGTAATGGCTGTTCAGTATGGTGAAGAAGTCCTAGAACCCATTAGGAGATTTTACGCTGCAACTGTTGGCCCTAATTTTGTTTTAATAGACGATAACGCACGTTCCCATAGAGCTGACATCATTGATGACTACCCGGAGAGTGAAGGGATTGCGGGTATAGCGTGGCCAGCATATTCGACAGACCTTAATCTCATTGAAAATCTTTTGGATACTCTCGGGTGCGCTGTATCTGCACGTTTCCCACCTCCAGCCACTCTTATATAGCTGGAAACTGCTCTACAAGAAGAGTGACGATTGCTTAATTCTGCGGTGGTTGACCACCTAATTGAGAGCATGGTCACAATGTGTAAACTTTGTATACAGATGAGGGGAGATCACAAGCCCTATTGATGTACTTTTTTTTCATTTTATGCTGTTTATTTTCACTTTATATTTAATTCTGTTTAAATATCCAGTATGTCATTGTCTGATAACTTACAAAAAATAATATAGTTTTCATTTCTGTATATAATTATTGATTTCGTTTTATGCATATACATATATATAGACATATATATATATATATATATATATATATATAACTATATATATATATATATATATATATATATATATATATATATATATATATATATATATATACTATTATAATATATATATATATTTTTGTATCATATGATATATACACTATATATATGATTTATATTCCATATTATATATATCGTGCTATAACTAATTGTTGGAAGTAATTGTACTTATTTTAAATGAATAATATAATTACATCATGAGGTGCTGTTAAATATAGTTTATAATAATATTTACACTATCTTTATAATAGCTTGTTTTACTACTAAAACACTTATTGCAAATTTAAAATACTATCCATTAAATACTACAAGGGTAATTTTAAATTCTTACTATAATAGGTGCTGTATATATGGTATATTTGCATAAAAACATTGGTAAAAGTCATAAGTTGTCTCTGAAGAATTATTACATCCGTGGGACGTATGTTGTCCCGGCCCTTTTATAAAGAGAACAAAATAAATTCAATGTTGTTATGAAATATCCCATACTTAATCGCATGTATTCAATATGAGTTAATATAAAAACAGTTAAATTTTGAAAAATTATCACGAGGTGTTTAAGATTTTATATTTAAGATACTTAAAAGGATACTTAATCATTGTATATTTTTTAGAGATATTAAACATTTTGATAGTGAGCTTCAGAAAGAGAATTTATTGCTGCAAATTTCAAAACAGAAAATATAAAATAATTTTATAATTCAAATTTAAGAATCATGTTATTTAACAAAAACAAATTTACTGTTTTTATACAATATGAAACATTCTATATGTAATCTCAAGAATTGAAAGTGGGTTAAAATATAGTTAAATTGAGAAAGCCATCATGAGATGTTTATTTTTTATACTTAACTGGATGTCTTATCTTCAAAATTGTTTTGAGAGATATTAAGGATTTTGGTATTAAATTTTAGAAAGAGCATTTATTGGTATAAATTTGATATGAAAATGTTAAATAACTTTATAGTTCATATTTATAAATGATTTTGATACTTAACAAAAATAAATACTGCGTCATAACACATTATAAAGCATTCCTAACGTAATTTTATGAACTGAATGATGTTTAAAATAGGAATAATTAAAAGTTATCCCGCGATATCCAAGATTTTATACATAACTGGAAACCATATCATAATTGATGTTTTAAGGGGTATTAAACAATTTGATATTAAATTTCAGACAGTTAATTTATTACAGGAGCAAATTTCAAATTAGATAATATAAAATAATTTCATCATTTAAATTTAGTATTATGTCACTTGACAAAATTAATTTACTGTTGTTATAAATTATGAAATATATGTAATTTTATGAAATGAATGCCATTAAAATAGAAAAAATTAAAATTAAAAAGTTATCACGAGGTGTTTAAGATTTTATACTTAAATGGATATTTAATCCTTATTAATTTTTGAGAGATATTAAACGCTTTGGTGTTAAACTTCAGAAAGAGCACTTAATACTATAAATTTGAAAGCAAAAATAAAATAAAAATAATTTTACAATTTAATTTTAAAGATTATTATACTACTTAAAAAAAAGGTACTGTTGTTGTAAATTATGAAATATTCCATACTTAATAACACGAAATGATTGTCATCAAAATAGAAAAAAATTAAATTAAAAAATTATCACGAGATTTTTAAGATTTTATACTTAATACTTAATTACTATTAGTTATTTGAGTAATAATAAATATTTTGGTATTAAATTTCAGAAAGAGCATTTAATAATGTAAATTTGAAAGCAAAAATATTAAAAATAACTTTATCATACAATTTTAAAGATTATTATACTACTTAACAAAAAAATGTTCACTGTTGTTGTAAATTATGAAATATCCCCTACGTAATCTCATGAATTGAATGTGAATTAATATAAAGCAGTTAATATTGAAAAAATTATCAGATGACAAAAATGTTTTGTAATTAATTTTTACAAATGATTATATTAATTAAAATAAATTTATGTAACTATAAATTATAAAATATTCCGTATGGAATCACATGAATTGCAAGTTGTCTAAAGAAGAAACATTTAAAACTGAGAAATTTGTCACACGGTGTTTAACTTTTTATAATCTTCAATGAATGCCTTATCCTAATTAAACTTTTAAAATACATTACATATTTTTATATTCAACTTCAGATAAAGCATTTATTACTCAAGATCGATATATTGAATCAAAGATAAGAGTGAATCTTTAACAAAAAACATTATAACCTATCATGACGCCTTTTTGAAAGTACGAAAGTTAATGAAAACTAATTTGATAGATTTCACACATGATGAATTTGAAGCAAAATCCTCAAAAACATCCCCTTATCTTTTTCAGCATGGAATATATAAGTTACAACTTTTACAGTCAGAAATGTGTTTGTTTGTAACTTTTGAAGATATGCATTCTTTATAAACTCTTATTTATTTCTCTGCCAAAGATTGATTTTCTAGTGCGTAGTAAAAATATTTTAAAATCATGTCCCATTTTGATATTGTTATTTTTTTAGAAATGTTCCATGAAAAATAATGTCGAACCTGAACGTTATCAAAATTTTGCTATTTCAGCTGATAAGGGTTGGACCAAAATAGAAATCACTTTTATCTTACAGGGGGCATAGAAGAAACATGCATTCATATTTCATTTGATTTTTTCGAAAATGACATTTCTCGACCGCATCTTTGATGCTTTCAAAAATTGTATTCTTTCGTTTTTATTCTTTTATCTCGTTTTTCAATCCGACACATAAATGTTATAAGCTTTATAAAAAGGTTCGCAATAAAATTGAAAAGCGATACGGAGAATTAGTAAATGTTTAAACGAAATAATTTATTTAAAGGAAAGAGAAACTTGTATGCACAGAAAATAAAAAGAAGTAATTATTTAAGTAAGTAATTATTAGTTATCTAATTTGAATCCTGCTGCTGGCATGGGTGATCACGGACGCTCAAAATCGGCTTTAAGCAATAGGTCCTTGTCTAATTAGCAAATGGACAGTAAAAATAATTTTTAAAGTCTCCAATGCCGAGAATTTCACATAATGTGTTTTTTCAATTTCTATTAAATAAAAAAAATAATTAAAAATTTGAATTATGCTAATTGTTAAATTTTATTAGATTCCAAAAAATACCAAAATTGCAAATGAATGATTTTGATTTTGGTTGCTTTGGTTTTACACAAAAACAAGGTACAAACGCCAACTTGGCGATAATCGCTATGCATCGTAGCCTAAGATTTTCCCAGATATCATGTCTACACTATCAATGTATCTATATTTTGATTTATATTATATTGGTATCTACCATTCCTTTAGCAACCCTTTTCTGATATATTAAAGGTGTGTAATGCTTAAAAATTAGATAAAATAAACAATGAATAGTTTTTTTTTTGTTTACCATTTGTATTAGAAAACATCGCCAATAATTTCACCTCAATTTTGCAAGTGGTACCCTATCAAGTATTACAGTTAGTTTTTGGCCACTATTTCACACATATATAAAAAAAATAATTGACAGAATCAGTAGTAATTTATTTATTACCAAAAATACCCAAATTGCAAATGAATGATTTTGATTTTGGTTGCTTTGGTTTTACACAAAAACAAGGTACAAACGCCAACTTGGCGATAATCGCTATGCATCGTAGCCTAAGATTTTCCCAGATATCATGTCTACACTATCAATGTATCTATATTTTGATTTATATTATATTGGTATCTAACTTTCCTTTAGCAACCCTTTTCTGACATATTAAAGGAGTGCAATGCTTAAAAAATAGATATAATAAACAATTAATAGTTTTTTCGTTTACCATTGGTATTAGTAAAAATCGCCAATAATTTCACAACATTTTTCAAGCCGTACCCTTTTAAGTATAACCGTTAATTTTTTTACCACTGTTTTACACATTTATAAAATAATATAATGACAGATACCAGTAGTATTTTTTATAAGTACCCAAATTACATATGTATAATTTTGATTATGTTTGATTTGGTTTGACACAAAAACAGGATATAAAAGCCAACTTGGCGATAATTCTCTAAGCATGGTAGCCTAACATTTGCCATGTTTCGTCATGTCTACACTACCTGTATCTATATTTTGATTTATATTATATTGGTTACCAACTTTCCTTTAGCAACCCTTTTCTGATATATTAAAGTCGTAATGTTTAAAAAATATATATAATAAACCATTAATCGTTTTTTTTCGTTTACCATTCGTATTAGTAAACATCGCGAATAATTTCACCACAGTTTTCAAGCCGTACCCTTTTAAGTATAACCGTTAATTTTTTTACCACTATTTTACACATACATAAAATAATATAATTTTGATAATGACAGTTACCAGTAGTATTTTTTTATAAGACAAATTACATTTTGTATAATTTTGATATGTTTGATTTTGGTTTGACCACAAAAACCAGTAGTATTTTTTATAAGTACCCATGTCTTTCAATTACATATGTATAATTTTTGATTATTTTCTGTTTGAGTAAAGCTTAAAAAATATATATAATAAACATTAATCGTTTGACATTCAAAAAAAAATTACCATTAATTTCCTACATTTTTTAAGGCGTACCCTTTAAAGATTACCGTCAGGTTTTTGGCACATTTCAAACAGGAAATATATTAATAAAAGCCAACTTGGCGATAATTCTCTAAGCATGGTAGCCTAACATTTGCCATGTTTCGTCATGTCTACACTACCTGTATCTATATTTTGATTTATATTATATTGGTTACCAACTTTCCTTTAGCAACCCTTTTCTGATATATTAAAGTCGTAATGTTTAAAAAATATATATAATAAACCATTAATCGTTTTTTTCGTTTACCATTCGTATTAGTAAAAATTACCAATAATTTCACTACATTTTTTAAGGCGTACCCTATTAAGTATTACCGTCAGTTTTTGGCCACTATTTCACTCATACATAAAATAATATAATGGCAGACACTAGTAGTATTTTTTATACTTAACCAAATTACATATGGATGATTTTGATTATGGCTGATTTGATTTGACACAAAAACAGGGTATAAAAGCCAACTTGGCGATAATTCTCTAAGCATGGTAGCTTAATATTTCCCATGTTTCGTCATGTCTACACTACCTGTATCTATATTTTGATTAATATTATATTGGTTACCAAATTTCCTTTAGCAACCCTTTTCTGATATAATTAATGCGCGTAATGCTTAAAAAATAGATATAATAAACCATTAATAGTTTTTTTTTTGTTTACCATTTGTATTAGTAAAAATCGCCAATAATTTCACCACAGTTTTCAAGCCGTACCCTTTTAAGTATAACCGTTAATTTTTTTACCACTATTTTACACATACATAAAATAATATAATGACAGATACCAGTAGTATTTTTTATAAGTACCCAAATTGCATATGGATAATTTTGATTATGGTTGATTTGGTTTGACACAAAAACAGGGTATAAAAGCCAACTTGGCGATAATGCTCTAAGCATGGCAGCCTAACATTTCCCATGTTTCGTCATGTCTACACTACCTGTATCTATATTTTGATTTATATTATATTGGTATCCAACTTTTTTTAGCAACCCCTTTCTGATAACTATATGAGCGTAATGCTTACAAAATAGATATAGTAAACCATTGATAATTTTTTAGTTTACCATTTGTGTTAGTAAACATCGCCAATAATTTCACCACATTTTCCAAGTAGTACCCTATTAAGTATTACCGTTAGTTTTTGACCACTATTTTACCAGTAGTATTTTTTATAATTGATTGAAAAATTAAAATACATTATAATTATAAGCAGAAATTGAACAAGAATGTATTGCAACGTAATTTAAGGTGACATATAGCAATTTATTACCTACGTCGAATTCTTACTGAATGTTCGTCAGCAACTTATATAAATCTGACGCTATTGATTATGATAATAGCAGAGATGGCTTTTGTCAAGAAAGGTAATACTTTGAAATTAATTATAATAATTATGAAATCCAAAAAAATTTTAATAAGTAAATTTGATAAAATCGAAAAAAATGTATTGTAATAATACTTTTATTTTACATTTATAAATGTAAAAGTAAATTCTGTGTTATGTAGTCCTGTAGATAAAAAATGTAATTTATAAAGAAAAAACAATTATTTTCAGTGTTGAAAAACATATAAACTAAGCAAATTCCATCCTAAATGATAAAAATACTAGAAGTTGTAACTGTAATTTTTTTTTTCATTTAAAATTGTAAAATTAACAAAAAATCAATAAAAAGTGACATTATTATTCAAATTATGATAAAAATGTTATAGATATATTAAATTTAATAAAAGCCCATAACATTATAATATCAATATAATCAACAATAGAATAATAATAATAAATTGAGTAATTGAATATTACATTAAATAAAAAACTTTAGAGGCAATGATACTGCTTTGATCTGAAAGAGAATGTAGTATTATAAAAATAAAAATAATAATCTTACTCAACAAATCATCAACAAATCTCAACAAATATTTTAACCTGTCAAGAGTAAAATAGATAGGAGAATATAGATAGCCATGTCCAAAGGTAAAAATTTCTTTACTCTCATGTATGACAGTTGCCTTCGAAACCCGAGTTAAGTAGTAGTTCCCAGTCTAAAATAGATATTTTGTTACCAACGGTTTACTTTAACGAATAATCGAATAATCTTACCGTATTCATAATATAGTTATTAAAATTACAAATTTTTACAAATTTTTTATTCGCTTTACGACTAAATCAAGTCTAACAGTTTTCAAGTAACTCTTTCATTCATAGAGCATATTACTAAAGACTACACTATTACTTTTTGTACAAATATGTTTTCTCTCCCTAAATCAACCTAACAGAATGTCTCTTTTAACTGTACATACAACTCAAGAAAGTTAGTATGTGTATTTGTGAATGTACGTGTACATGCGTTATATGTGGTATTTATGTGATGTGGCGTTATATGTGCATAATATGTGGTATTTGTTGTGTTTAGAGTCCATACATTTTGTCACCCAGTCTCTCTGTGCACTACTAACTTACACTTTACGTTAAATGATGTTTTCCCGTATAAAGATTTTACAATGTCGAATAAATAACTGCTCTTTTTTACTGACGATCAGCACAAACACACAGTAAAAATCATCAAGACTCACACATTCTCATAGCTAAGGCTCATTGAGAGATCCCCGGAGAACCAATATATATATATATATATATTATATATATATATATATATATATATATATATATATATATATATATATATATATATATATATATATATATATATATATATATATATATATTTATATATATATATATATATATATATATATATATATATATATATATATATATATATATATATATATATATATATATATATATATATATATATATATATATATATATATATAATATATATATATATATATATATATATATATATATATATATATATACATATATATATATATATATATATATATATATATATATATATATATATATATATATATATTATATATATATATATATACATATATATATACATATATACATATATATATATATATATATATATATATATATATATATATATATATATATATATATATATATATATATATATATACATATATACATATATAATATATATATATATATATATGTATATATATATATATATATATATATATATATATACATATATATATAATATATATATATATATATATATATATATATATATATATATATTATATATATACATACATACTCACACGTATAACACTTCCATCATGGTTGGCCCGACAGCCCTTTGTGGGCCTTTTTCCCATCCTGCTCTGTTTTGTGCTTGGAACCTCCAGCATCTAATCTTTATGAGACCAAAGTCCGACTCCAGGCAGTCGATCCACCGTCGTTTTGGTCTGCCCCTTGGTCGTTGTCCGAAAGGGACTGCATTAAAAACTTTTAAAGAAGACCGATATGCGTCCATTCGCAATAGATGTCCAGCCCATCTCATTCTATTCAGCCTGATAAATTTGATGACGTCATCCTCTTTGTAAAGCTTGTACAGTTCAAAGTTAAATCTTCTCCGCCAGGCTCCCCTGTCAAAAACACCTCGAAAATGGTCCACAACATTCTCCATTCAAAGAGTGCAAACATTTTATCTTCTTTTGACGTAAGTGACCAAGTCTCAGAGGCATAAGTTAGCATTGGTCTTATGAGAGTTTTGTACAACAAGATTTTCGTTCTTCTTTTAATTAAATGGCTCTTTAATTGACTTCTGAGTCCACATAGACATCGGTTGGCCGCATCAATTCTCTTCCTGATCTCGGAGCTGATGTCATTTTGGCACTCAACCACAGAACCCAAATAAGTAAATTTCTCAACTTGTTCAAATTTATGTCCCTCGACTTCAAACGTAGAGCCAATATTATTCTTTCCACAATACATGTATTTTGTCTTTCCCTCATTTATTTTTAGCTTTACCTTTTCTGCAGATTTTTCTAATGCAATGAAGGATTCCCTCATGGTGCTTGCCGATCTGACATTAATATCAATGTCATCAGCGCAATATAACATTTTAAGTGAATGAAAAAAAATTCTATTATTATTAGTTGTGTCAACAGATTTAGTATATCTAGTATTAATTTAAAGCTGTATTATTCGTTTAGTCATTATTTACAGCGTTTTCCAATGGAAAAAGATGAAAAAAAAAATCCGTATGTAGAAATATACACATTCTAAATGTTATCTATTATTATCATATCTTCGAATCTGAGAATTGGAATTTTAAATTACTAAATTATAAATAAATTCACAAAATATGCTCATTTTATAGTGTTTTCTTCTCTGCTGTAAATTATTTATTGCTTTATTACGTTTAATCTTCAGTATATAGATATATTTCGAAACAATCGTAGCTCTGCTAGCTTTTATTTCAAAAGAAGAAAAGCTTTCAAATAAATGTTCGATTTATTTCATATTACCCGTATTTATCTGATTTCATTTATTGTACGTTTAGAATGCACCTACTCCTTCTTTATAAAAAAAATCATTAAAGATATTTTATTTTCAAAAGCAATATTTGCTTGAATATAAATCTCAATTATATGCCTTTAGGATTCATTGCCCTATTTATAAACTGGTTTAAACTCATAAATAAATAATATTTCACAACGCACGTATTGTTTTTATTAAAGAATTTTATTCTTTCTTCTCTCCTTATTTATCTCTCTCTCTCTCTCCGTCTCCCTCTCTCTCTCTCCTATATAGGATTTGTTTGTAATCGTGACACATTGAAATTAAGTTTAGTGTTGTATAAATTATCTTTTATTAAAATTCAAGAATCATTGTTTGAACGGTTGTCTTTAAAGTAAAACAACTCTGCATAGAATGCTCTAAAACAATATACATTTGTCGCTGATATCGCGTGATTTTTTTTCTGTGAAACTTCAATTGGATGGACAATTTTTGGTGGTGAAATTTTGATCATTGATTTAACCCGAAAACACACAGGCAGGAATTTCATTGTTTAAGAAGTTTATTAATACAATTTTAACAATCCAAGTGGAACACATCGAAGAAACAAATCTCAAAAAATACGCTAAAGGTTTACTATGTCAGTGGCCAAAGCGTTCTATGATTTTTTCCTTCACCCTTTGCCGACTAGAATGGAATACAGGAAGCCCACCTTCGTTATTGTCTCTTTACATAGATATATAAATAGATATTATAGACTGTTAATTTTTAATACATATAAAGCTCGAGATAAGAAACAATGGATTCTAAAAGTACAAATAAAAATATTCTTTGAGAGACTTATTTATATTTTTTTAAGAAAGTCATCCAAGATATTTAAGTGGTGCAATTAGAGATGCATCTGTTACCGCAAACGAAATACTTCGAAATAGTGATTTACAAAGCCATGAAAAGCTATCAGCGTCTTTGTGCCTCAGGGAGTAGGGGTGCATCCCTCAATAAATGTCAGTCAAAGAGAGATGCAGTTTCTAAACAATCGACCTGACCCTCATACCTCAAACACTGGCAGAAATGTACATTACATCCATTTTCGGAACGTTTTTGAAGGTCGAAAATTGTATGTGACAATCGCTTTGAAGACATAATCGGTTTGGCGGAATTGTACGTGTGAACCTCTTAGATGGTTAAGCTGTACTGGGACAGCTCTAAAATATGTCCAGCATACAGAAAACTACAATTTATATCTGAGTTAGATTTGAGAGATGGATAAAACTAGTTTGAGAATATTCCTTTATCTAACATTTTATAGTTGATAAATATGGTGTTTTAAATGAGAAGAGGAAAAGTATATTTTAGGTACTATTTTTAGTTATACACATTTTGATATATTATGTTTATCTATACATTTTGTGTGTAATATGTTCGGATCATGGTCATTAGTTTACTTTGTTTATGCATTTTACCTGGGAAAGGTATGGAAAAATTTAGCAGATTCAAATTTATGAAATTACCCTTTCATGTGATATTTTGCATTTTACATAACTCTGCCATTAATGGATCTGTTTAGCACGTTATTATACAAAATGATTTAACGACTATTTCATCTCTGATCTGCTACTAAGAAAAATTAATGAAGAAAAAATTAATTTTTGCAGCATCTTTTCTGCAAATTTGTAATATGTTCGGTAATGTGTGTAATATGTTCGTATCATGGTCATCAGTTGACTTTGTTTATGCATTTTACTTGGGAAAGATGTGGACAAATTTAGCAGATTCAAATTTATGAAATTACTCTTTCATGTAATATTTTACATTTTACATAACGGTGCCATCAATGGATCTGTTTGATAGTCAATCTAATTTAGTCAAACTAAAAATTAAACAGACTTCTTAAACTGTCTTAAATTGTAAAAAAATGGAATTGTAAAAGTTATCGTTGCAGAGTATCAGCAATGTGTTTTAAATGTAAATGAACATAAACAAACTTTTTAAAAGAAAACCAACGTTTAATTTATTTAAAACATTAAAAGAAAAGGTTTAAGGCAAATAAACGTGGTATAGAATCCTTTAAACTGTTAACTTTAACTGTTAAACAATATTACTACTGGTAAAAGAAAAACATTGAAAACGATTACAAAAAATGAATACATTTGACCTTACTAAAACTTAGGCTAACCCAGAATCAGGCACGAGCAGAACCTCATAAAGCGAAGTTGTTTTGCACCCCTCATTACGCAGTTCGACTTCTCAAGCAACAAACAAGTTAAAATGAACAGATTAAGTAAGAACGTGTATTATTAAATTCGTTGGGATAAATTTCCCTTACCCAATTAGAAGCTGACTATTTTATGGAGTTGAGAAGTCGGCCTGGCCAAAGGTTAGATTAAGACGCGTACTTTTGACTAGTATTTTGTGTATGATGAACAAACCAAGGTGTTTCATTTGACAACACTGTTTAGCACGTTATTATACAAAATAATTTAATGAATATTTCATCTCTGATCTGCTACTAAGAAAAATTAATGAAGAAAAAACTAATTTTTTGCAGCATCTTTTGTGAAAATTTACAAAATGATTCAGAGGAGAATGCTTACTTATCTGTAGTACTATTTTAATATGCTGTATAAGAAGGTAATTAAGTTTTTAATAACTTATCCTAAATTGTGATACCACAGTTATATATTATGTAGTTCTAATGATATTGTTAAATTTAAATTATATCGCTAATAGCGAGTAAATGCTTTGAAATTATAGCGATATCATTATTGCATGTAGATTATGGTATTCCCATATAGTAGGTTACAAACTGTTCATGGAAATATTTTTAAAAAATATATTGTAATGTATTTCTTATACTTTTATTCTCCTTTAACTCGAAAATAAATAAGAATGTTGGTCAGTAGAATCTTAGATATTTATTTAGAGGTCAAAATTACTGATGTAGAAATTAAGGTAGAAAATTATACCTTAGACTATATTGAGAGAAAATAAAAAATTTTCTTAATTTTTTAAAAATATTTTAAACACTTTAAAAAAGACAGGGCATTAAATGCAAGAAAGTTAAAGGAGTTAAAAAATCATTAACTATCAGAATGGCTGCTCTCGTTTTTCAGGTGATAAAAAAACTTACTTTTGTGATAATAAATATAAAAAATGTGATCTTCTGATTTGTATTATATCCTGCCGCATACGTATTATAATATTTTTGACACATTCAAACAGCATAGAAGAAAGTTTGCAGAGAAAATTCTGAGAATATGTTATTTCCTCAAGCCCATTAAATTGGAATATAACTATACTGAAGTTTGTCTTTTAAACATACAAACTTCACCATTATAGTTAGGATCTGCAGTAAATGAAGTTAAATATAAAGTTACTGTTATTGTAAAAAATGTTTTTCTGTAACACATTATTTAGAATATCTTATTGAATTACATTACAATACATTATTGTGCAGATAATATTTTACTTATTCGAATGCATTATTTTTGTGAATGTAAAATATTTCAAACATTCATAATTTGTACAGAAGTTAAATATTTCATAAGAAAAAATAGCATGTTTATATTGAAATGTATTATATGGCACTTATTCTGCATAATTGAGTGGGCTTGGTTAAAATTTTTAACAAAATTCAAATCATAATATTACGTATATTTCATAGATATATATATATATATATATATATATATATATATATATATATATATATATATATATATATATATATATATATATATATATATATATATATATATATATATATATATGTATATATATATGTATATCTTATTCTGCATCACAATATTTAAAATATTGTGTTGCATTTTAATATTTTATTCTGCAGGTAATAATTTACTAACTTACTGGACAGCAATATTTTTATGAAGGTGTTAATATTTAATAAATATATCTAAAATTCATAATTTGTATAGAACTTACACGTTTCATAAGAAAGAATATATATATATATATATATATATATATATATATATATATATATATATATATATATATATATATATATATATATATATATATATTTCTTTAAAGATTATTTAGTAACCATTTAATAATATCTAAACCTTTCGAAGATGGAAACTGCTTTTTTTATTTTATATATCCTGCTGAGTTTGAATAAGAACTAATTATTTTCGTGATTAATGAATTCCCATTGTTAAATAATATGTATGACATTCTGAAAGAATATTACTGTGTTGCTACAAAACGTTTGTAGTGTATGAGTCTTATTAACTCTAATTCTTCTGGTGTAGCAAGTGCTCAATCACTTTTCTGTCAACACGAAGAGCGTGAGTGTAAAATTTGTCGTATGCTTTTCCGCATGCAATTTGTTGGTGACAGTCAGTGACACTTCATGAATAATTCACGTTTCCCGATGCTTGGTAAGATTTAGCACAAAAACGTGAAAATGACAATTAGAATTAAAATTAATGTACAGGTAAGTGTCTTACAAATATAATATTTCTTGAAAAGTTTGTGAGAATGTAACTGTATAAACTACAATGTTCAAAAAAATTAGAGGAACAAGTAAAAAAGCGAAGAAAACCGTACGAGAGAGACACACACAGAAAAAATAAGTAAAAGTTTTAATTAAACTTTAATTCTTTGAAAACACGAAAAATGCATGAAAAGATGATTTAGGGCCACATTTTTTGTTAGATGTAAACTATAAAAAAAAGTATTGGTTAGAAATGATGCAAGATTTTAATATGGCTTTTGGTTTCTTCGAACAGATAAGATTGTTGCACACATGTGTTCCATGGACATGATGATTTTATCTCGATGCTCAGCAATCCATCTTCTTCGGGTCACACGGTGGTGTGAGTTCAAAGGAATGCATACTATTGTCCTACATGTATAGATACCTCACTAATGAATCCTGTTACGTACTTTTTTGCTCAACATCCTTCCTCGTGTTACCAAGAACAATTGTCTTTGCAGCTGAGAAGCATTGTCTGTTCTGTTCCGACAAATATGGAAAAAAGATTAAAAATGATATAGGGTAACATTTTGGTTGGATGTAAACTATAAAAAAATATTGGTTAGAAATGATGCAATATTTTAATAGTGCTTGTGGTCTCCTCGAACAGATACGACTGCTACACACATATGTTCCATCGATACGATGATGTTATTTCGATGCTCAGCAGCCCATCTTCTTTAGGCCACACGTTAGCGTAAGTTACGCGGAATGCATACCATTGTCCTACATGCATAGATACCTGTCTAATGAAGCCTGTTACGTAGTATTTTGCTCGATATCCTTCCTCGTTTTACCAAGAGCAACTGTTTTTGAAGCTGAGAAGCATTGTCTGTTCTGTTCCGACAAATATGGAAAAAATACTAAAAAATGATGTAGGATTTTGGTTGGATGTAAAAGATAAAAAAAGTATTGGTTAGAAATGATGCAATATTTTAATATGGCTTGTGGTTTCTTCGAACAGATAAAACTGTTGAACACATGTGTTCCATGGACATGATGATGTTTTCTCGATGCTCAGCAGCTCATCTTCTTCGGGCCACACGGTGGCGTGAGTTCAACGGAATGCATACCATTGTCCTACATACATTGATACCTCCCTAATGAAGCCTGTTACGTACTCTTTTGCTCGAAACCCTTCCTCGTGTTACCAAGAGCAACTGTCTTTACAGTTGAGAAGCATTGTCTGTTATGTTATGACAAATATGGGAAAAAGACTAAAAAGATGATTTAGGGCAACATTTTGGTTGGATGTAAACGATAAAAAAAGTATTGGTTAGAAATGATGTAAGATTTTAATACGGCTTGTGGTATCCTCGAACAGCTAAGACTGCTACACACACGTGTTTCTTGGATGAGATGATATCTCGATGCTCAGCAGCCCATCTTCTTCGAGCCACACGTTGGCGTGAGTTTATCGGAATGCATACCATTTCCCTACATGCATAGATACTTCCCTAATGAATCTTGTTAGGTACTATTTAGCTCGAAACCCTTCCTCGTGTTACCAAGAGTAACCGTCTTTGCAGCTGAGTACCATTCCCTGTTCTGTTTCAACTAGCTGTTAACAGTATATACCTATAATCTGTTGCTATACTGACGTGTGACCAACCTTGTCCTGATCGACGTCGAACGTTCCATGTTTCTTGGAATCAATTCCACAGCCAGCCTTACAACGACATTTCCGGCAACTCCAGGAGTGACCAAGACACTATGTTGGGTTTGCCTAGATGCAAGTCTGTCTAAAATATGGAATGAATTAAAGTAAATCACGTTCTTGAGACATTTTCAAGTCACCTTTTCTCAAACAATTAACTAAACAATAAAATTTCACAGTTAAGATAGTAAAACAGACGTTTCTGCAATATCCCTATTTCTGATCTTATATCCTTTTCCTTGTTTTTGACGTCATGAACTTTCATATGCATATGTAGTTTTCTTCTTCTGTTTCCTGCTAGGTTTTAAATTATTGATCATTTACTTTACGTTACTTATCTCTGTAAATATTTGCGGAATTTCGTTAAAACCATGTGCCACTCTAATTGTTTTGAGCAGTGTATCAAAACTTAAGTCCTGTTATTATGTATAACATATTAATTATCATCAAGTTCAATATAATAAAATTTAATATAACATAAAATATTATTGGTTGAAAGACTAAACTTTAAATTGTTTATTATTCTGAAATTATTACAGTATATATAATTTATCGCTAATTTTATTTTTAACTATATAGAAAAAATATTTCATATTATAAATACTATTCGTATTTATTAAAAAATAAAGAAATTATCAATGTTTTGTTTAAAATTTTTTCCTACTGCAGTAAAATAAATATGCTTAATAAAGTTTTAGGCCGTGTTTAAAGTTATTAAAAATATAAAGAATTTTTAAACAGAAAAATATTAATTGTGTGACTAAATTTCCATAATAGATATTTAGCATAATAATTTTTCGAAATTATGAAATGAAAATTATATTAGATGAAATCATACATTCTGTACATTTTAACTTTTGTGGTTTGATATTTAAAGTAATATATTTTGGAAAAGTAAGAAAAATAATACGAATTATATCTAAAATAAATATAAAGAACCTTTCAGTTTAGTATTAAAACGTATAAATTATAAATTTAATTATTAAATTAAACTAGCATATAGCCCATCATATGGCGTGATTAGTAAAATTGTTAATATTCCAGAACTGTTGAGTACCCAATGAGACAGGTAAAAAAATGGTTTGTTTTCTGGCTGAGAACTATCTGGTTCACTCTCAATAATTTATTTATCGCCATACTCCTCAAAAGTCTCCCGATACTGTAATGCAGTTTAGAATCACATTGAATTCATTTATTCAAATCGTGTGGTTATGTATAAAAAACAAACACACAAAAGAAGATACTTCTTAATTTCAAAATATATATTAATTAAAAGTTAGATATTTATTAGTCCGTGAAACTCCTAGACTTATATGAAAATAATTCATTGTTAATACCGGTTGTAAAAGTTTCATTGCAACAAAAAATAATCGATGATTCAATTTAAAATGATCACGTATGTACCTAATCTATTATTTTAGCTAACTATAAAAGAAAATCATTTACATAATATCTAAGTTCAGTGATAAAAGATACTAAAATAGTGTAGACGATATTTAAATAGTTTAAAATATAAAATGATTAAATGAGATGTTTAAAAGAATGACTTCACAATACTAGAAAATATTGTTATTGTAACCTCTTTATTAAGTGATAAATGGATAAATTTAATCGCCTGCTCTTAACCGGGGAAAATAGGGCTTGAAATAATGGCATTAAACTCTCGAAAAGGAGGGAAGGGTCGGATTTCGAACGTTTTAATGACGACAGTATTTTTTGCTGTGATATGAAGCATATTTATACAAATTTATTTTAGAATCGGATCGATAGTTTAGGAGAAGATAAACTTTATTCGCTTTGAATGGATACCTCTATCCATTCCAGGTCCAACCGTTTCATAAATTGGAGGACAGACGTACAGATAACTTAGGTTATTATTATATAGGGGATTAGAATTATTGAATTAGTTTTTTTAACTGACTTAAAACATAAAGTTTTAATGTACAAATTTTATTTCATTGAATGATATTTGCTATATTTTGAGTTTATTAAGAGTATTATTTTTTAAAGTTTTGCATATCTTTAAATTTAAAATTTTGCGATATAATATAAATTAATTATCTCCAATTAAAAATGCACATATATCTAAACTTATACGTTAAAAATACGTTATTTATAACTTCATTTATTTGCTTAGCTGCTTTTATAAATTGTATTGTTTTCTGTCCCGATGTTTGATTTATATTAATCTCGCTTCGCACTATGTAAACTAAAATTATTTAAACATTGTTGCTAAATTAGCTCAATTCCCAAATTTCTAGTATGCTTGGATACCGAAAAACAATTATTAACAACAATAGGAATATTATAGCTCAGTCTAGTGTAATTTATTTTATTTCTCTGTATGTGGTCCCTATTTTAAATTAAATTTAGATCCGTAATATATTTGGTCTGTCTCTACGCATAATAAATTAAATTGTGCTTTATTGATTTAAAGAGAGGGATAAAGTATGTTTTTTACATGTCTAGAACTTCCTATTTACGCATGTAATTTGTCCTTAAAATTTTGTCATTACAAACATTCAATTTCTAGTAGTATTATAGACAGGTATCAATATATTATTTCAGTGTTAACCTAAAAGAGTAAAGATAAATTTTAAACTGACTCTAATAAAACTTGTTCTTTATTAAATCTTATCTTTATTAATTGCTATCGTACAGTGATGTTCATAATATTGTCCCTACACTACAGCTATTCTTGAGAAATGACGGTAGATATATTGATGTTAATTTGTCCTAAACAAGAGTGTTTGCTTTACCTTAATTTGCTATTTCAAATATCACTTTTCGTATCAGATGTAGCATCATCTGTTAGATAATTTATTTTAAATTTTCTGGTTACAATTAAGCCCTGTGTCGTTATAAGCATGTGTGTAAATGTTCAGCTCTCTACATATATAATTCCGCGAATTATTACTGTTTAAAAACTGTACTCATTTCCTGATCTGTAACTATAATAATTATCTTAATTTCAAACGGTATACTTTTGCTATCGTAAATATATTAATTTTTACTAATATTTGTTCTAAATTTTTAACGTAAATTATCCATATATTATAAAGTTAAATGTCACAAATACACTTGATGTGTTTAAAATTAAGAGAAATTTAATTATTTATTTTTTAAAAATATTTAAAAGGTTTATTATTAATAACTTGGTTGACTGTTGTGGTTATATTCATATTAAATAGTAGGTAATGTAAACAAACCAATGTCTTTTATTCTTATTCTTAATTATACTAGAATAGAGTCTGTCATATGAAGGAATCAGTAAAATTTTTAATTTTTCAGAATATTAAAGTACTCTATGAGGCAAGTAAAAAAAAAGTGGTTTGTTTTTTGGCTGATAATTATCTGGTACACGCTCAATAATTTGTTAATATTGTTATTGATTAATTATATTGATATTGATTAATTAATTATATTGATTGATTATATTGCTATTGATTGTTAATTATGATATTGTGAATGCATTTCAGAATCACGTTGAATTCATTTAGAAAGATAATTCAAAATTTTCTTCGCTACGTCAAAATTATCGTTTACTTCTTCCCAATTTTTTTCCCACAGTAATTAATGGAAGTAAAGGAATAAAACTATCATTCCACTACTTTCTTGAGGTATACAGCTTTTGTTGTTAATACCGGTGGTAAAATTTTCATTTAAAAAAAATATCGATGGTTAAATTTAGAACTGACACATGTGTACCTAATCTATTATTTAAAACCAAATATAAAAGAAAACTATTTACGTAATGTGATAAAAGGTATGAAAATTATTCAGACGATATTTAAATAATTTAAAACAGGAAATGATTAAATGAGACAGTTAAAGGAATGACGTCATGATGCTAGAAAGAAATATTATTTTCATCTACTTATAATGTGATAAATTTATAAATTTAATCGCCTGCTCTTAACCGGGGAAAATAGGGCTTGAAATAATGGCATTACATTCTAGAAAAATGGAGAAGGGGTGGGTTTCGAACGTTGCTAACTCTAACTTATCAAGAAAATAATATGGTTGTCTCTATCCATCCCAGGTCCTACCGCTTAATAAATTCGAGGACAGATGGACAGATAACGTAGGCTATTATTATATAAGGAATTTTTCACATTTTGTTTTGTTTTGAGAGCTCCAGAATACTTTGTTGCTAAGAGAGAGATAAGAAAAACGGAACCTACTGCTTAAGGACGATTATAAAGGTCTGTGATAAAAAATTCGATGAGCGGGATTGTGGTACCTAAGAGCAGCACCGTAACATTTATCAATCGTTTGGATTGTTTTACCTCACAATCCAACAAAAATTATGTATTGGATTTTCAATTAATTTCTGCCAAGCTCAATGCTTACTGTAGCGTTGAAGAATATTACTAAAAATGAA
>CM063500.1:31740289-31745289 GCA_032207245.1 Pardosa pseudoannulata | reverse complement strand
CAATATATTTTTGCCATTTGGGACTCGTAATATATATTTTTTAAAAATAATTTTATACTTTGATTTATTTATTTTATTGACTTTTTTTTGCGATAATCCAAAGAATGTCAAAGGAAATACTGGCACAGTTAAACACAACTGGTATTTCATATTTATGCAATCGATGTTCAAAAGACTATGTCAAATTCTATGAATAAAATGATATCAATAAAAATTTTTAATTGTTGTAGAATATAATTTTAAATGCATAGTAATATTATTTCGTGTATAATTTAAACAAAAGTGTTTTTTGCAGACTTTAAGAACAATTTTAATTATTTTCATGAGAATCTACAATCATGTCCATAAATTAAGGATAATGAAGTTCAGGCAATGAAAGAGACGAAAGCAAAACATATTTGACTTGTTTGTAAAGTCTATTTATTAAACAAAAATAACGAGCAAAAAAGATGCTATATGTTTGACATAATTAATAAAAATTGCGATTTTTACTCCCTGGAGCAAATTTCAAAAAAGTACCTATTTACAGAAAACAGTATAACATGGTTAGTATGATGGTTAATACGGAGTATGTCTCCCGGACGATGCAATACAAGCGTTACAACGCTTACGCCTGCTGAGTATCAGATTATCAATCTGATCTTGGGGAAAATTACACCACTCATCAAGCAATGTCCTCCGAAGTTCCGATATACAGTTGGGACGGGGTTGAAGGGCTGAAATTCGTCGGCCAAGCATGTCCCACACATTCTCTATTGGTGATTATGCTGGCTAATCCATACGGGTGATATCCTCCGATTGAAGGCATTCGTCTATAACTTTTGCACGTTGAGGCCGGGCTTTGTTATCCCTTTACAGAAATTCAGGACCCATGGCGCCCCGAAACAAACGTACATGTTGTTCCAGAATGACATCCCGATAGATGTGGCCTGTCATCGTTACACTCTGAACATGCAGGTCAGTTCTGGAACCAAGAATAATTCCTCCCCAAACGAGCCATCCTGCACCACCGTAACGGTGTCGTTCAATGGTGTTCTCTTGGTGGTAACGGGTACCTGGCGCTCTCCATATGGAAGTCCGGCGAGAATCAGAATGTAAACTGAACCTGGACTCGTCGGAAAACATCACACAAGACCACTGTTGCGGTGTCCACAATGCATGCTCTCTAGCCCAGCATAATCGCAGGCGACAGTGAGTTGCGGTAAGGGGAACACATTTAACAAGCCTACGAGCATATAGACCAATGTTCCCTAAGCGTCTGTACACGATCAGCCTTGAAACTGTCGTACCGGTAGCTAAAGAGAGCTGACGAGACAGGTCTGATTCTGTGATACGTCTGTTTCTTTTGGCAGTAACTGCCAAATACCGGTCATCATTCGGCGTAGTAACTCGGGGGCGACCTGTGATGTAACATCTAATCACATTACCATCAAGTTTAAATCGTTGCCAAAGCCTGGAGGTGACACTCTGGGCGATTCCAAATTCCTCGGATACTTCCAGCTGGGTACGTCCACATTCCAGTCGTCCGATAATTCTACCACGCAAAAAATCATCCAAATGCTTCCTTTGTGCCATAACTATGTGGTTATTGCACTGAAAGGCTTTTAAAGCGCTTGTGAACAATTTTACTTCTTTGCTACCATTCCTTATATACCCCTTTCATACACTCTCGTCATTGTGACGTACTATCCGCGCAATCTGGTGGTTTCCTGTTATTTGCATATTATTCTTCAAGATGTGTGTGATAATTCTACAGATGAAATTTTTATTTTAGAGCTCAATTTCTGTGTGATTCTGAATTATCCTTAATTTATGGACATGAGTGTATTAAGCCTATTTGAAAATATTTGAGTGCGAACTTGCTACACATATAAGAATTACTAAATTCGGAAGAAATATTCCTGATAAGAGAAATTAATTGAGTGATATACAAATATGTAAAAAACAACTATATGATTAATCATATAGTTGTATTTTTAATAATTTTGTGTATATTAAATTCACCTCAAATGGTAGCAAATTAGAAAGAAAAGTATTAATCCGTTTTCAATTATTTCAAAGTCAAATATAAACAAAACTGTAACTAAAAGATGTGTATTATATTTTTTTGCCATTTTTTCTACGCTATATATTTGCTCTTTAACAAAGATAAATTTCGGAAAACGTGAGTAAAATCTTAAATTCTTTATGAAGCAGAAATTCAGAGATCAGTGTAAAAAATGTCGTTGGCTAAAAAAATCGCTAGAAATTGAATATATATGTTTCGGTGATTTAATGTTGTTTTTTTTATAATATTTCAGAGGAAAAGAAATATTGATTTTGTATTATCTTATATTGTTTAGCTTTTTCTTATAACACAATATTGTAAGACACATAATTGTGAAATACTATAAAATATTTAGTTGATGTTTCCAACAACTAATTCAAATGTTATTTATGTGTTTAATTAAACTAGATGCTACATGCGCAGCTATTATTCTGAGTAGTTATGGAATCATATATTTTGTTACATTTTAGTTCTAAACATTAAATTAGTATCCCCTATATAATAATAGCCTAAGTTATCTTTCTTTCTATCCTCGAATTTATGAAGCGTTTGTACCTGGAATCGATAGAGGCATCGATATTGGATTCTTCAGGATTTAGGGTTAGCAATGTTCGAAATGAACCCATTCCCTCTTTACTAGCATTTAATGTCATTATTTCAAGCCCTGTTTTTCCCTGTTAAGAGCAGGTGATTAAATTCTTCAATTTACCGCATAATAAATAGGCAAAAATAACATTTTTTAGCATAATGACGTCATTTCGTTAACCATCTCATTTAATCCTTTCATTTTTTAGATTACCTAAATATCGTCTGCAATATTTTCATACGTTTTATCACTGAACTTAGATATTACCTAAATAATTTCTTTTGTATTGGGCTTAAATAATAATTTATGAATATATGTGATAATTTAAAATTTAATCAACGATTATTTTTTGTTGCAATGAAAATTTTATCACTGATTTTAACACCAAATTCCACCTACCTCCATGGTGTAGTGGAAATGATAGTTTCATTTCATTACTTCCATTAATTACTGTGGCAAAAAAATTGAGAAGAACTTTCGATATAGCTAAGAAAACTTTGAATTATCTTTCTAAAGAAATTCAACATGATTGTAAACTGCATTAACAGTATCTGGGGATTTTGGAAGAGTGTAAAGATAAACAAATTATTGATAACTAGATAATTCTCAGCCAAAAAATAAATCATTTTATCTTCCTTATAAGGTACTTTAGAAAATTAAAAATTTTACTCTTCCCTTCATATGACGAGCTATATGCTAGTTATCGTTATATTTTCAGTATTAATAAGGCGGTTTCACACAGCAGGGTACATCTCAACTTATGACAATTCTTGTTTTAGTTTTAAACGGAAGGGCAGTTTATTGTTTGTCTATTGGTTGTTGTAAACAGGAAAATGAATGAAAAGGGCATTATAGTAGTTCGTGAAGTTGCGACAAATTTCTCTATTATGTCAATTCATAAGTAAAATATAATGCAATAAAATAAGTAAAATAAGTAAAATCTTATGCATCTTTTGTTTTCTGCCGCTTTATTCCTACATGAATATCGTATAAATGGTTCGACGCAAAATGACGCAATGTACTATTTCTAAAATGCACTCAATTATTTTGAAAATTAAACCTTTTCAAATAACTTACAAACTTCTAATCTAAATGAAGTAGGCCTTTTAATTTAATATGATTTGAAGATATGTAGTTTTAATATCAAGGCTGTGTCTCAAAAGGTAATCTGCTACCCAACTAGTTAAAATTAATTTTAAAAAGATCTCTAATTAATATAATACTGGTTGAAAACAATATAAATATCCATGAATTATTACTTCTTTACAAAGTGAACATAGCATTTATTTATAACTTGGAATATTTTGAATTTTATTAATTTACATTTTACAAATTTATTAATTTACATTTTAGTTATAAAAATTAAACTGGTATTATCGTTGTGTTTTCGGAAAATATTGTTTCGTTTTCATAAGTATGGAATCTAATGCATACTTTTTGTCTCTTTATTCCTAAATGAATATAGTCTAAATGATTCGATTCAAAATGGAAAAATGTATTATTTCTAAATTGCACTCTAATATGTTAAAATTAAACCTTTTCAAATAACTTACAAACTTCTAATCGAAATTATGTAGACGCTTTAAGTTAATTTGATTTGAAGATATGTAGTTGTAATATCAAGGATTTTACTAGAAAAGTAATCTGTTACCTAACTAGTTAAAATTCCTTTCAAAAAGATCTTTAATTAATGCAATACTGTTTGAAAAAATATAAATATCCATGAATTATTACTTCTTTACAAAGTGAACATAAAATGTATTTATAATTTGGAATGTTTCAAACTTTAATAATTTACATTTTACAAATTTTAATAATTTAAATTTTAGTTATAAAAATTAAATTAGTATTATCGTTATGCTTTTAGAACATATTGTGTCGCTTTCATAAATATGGAATCTAATATATTTTTTGTCGCTTTATTCCAAAATGAATATGCCGAAAGATGATCCAATGATTAGGGTGCTGATCTTCGGAATTGGAGTTCGTGGGTTCGAATCCCACTATGGCATGCATGTTCATAGTCACTCGGAATCGGCTTTAAGCAGTAGGTCCCGGTCTCATTCGCCCCCATGTTGCAAAATGTATACCGTAGCACTCCAAAACCAAACTAAACCAAACTTAAATGAATATAGTCTCAATGATTCGACTCAAAATGGAAAAATGTATTATTTCTAAAATGCACTCAAATACGTTAAAATTAAACCTTTTCAAATAACTTACAAACTTCTAATCTAAACTGAGTAGACGTTGTAAGTTAATTTGATTTGAAGATATGTAGTTTAAATATAGAGGTTTTGTCTAGAAAAGTAATTTCTCACCGAAATAGTTAAAATTCCTTTTCAAAATGTTACTAATTAATATAAT
>CM063500.1:31727789-31737789 GCA_032207245.1 Pardosa pseudoannulata | reverse complement strand
TGGAACTCACGAACTCCAATATCACAGATCAGCACCCTAATCATTTGGCTATCGCTCGGAATTTTTATTGGTCTATGAGAAGTATGAGTGGTCAAAGTTTATATTTTGCTCTCAGTGACTGATATGTGATAGAGTTTGTTTTCTCTCCAAATAAAACCCTAAAATATGTTTTTGGAGATAAAATCTGTAAAAAAGTAAACATTTTGAACTTCACAGAGCTATTATTAATAATTCAAAACATTTAAAGCTACAAAAATATTTCTGGTTAATAATACATTTTTGAATATTTTTTATTTAGCTTAAGGCTAGATAATTATTAGACACATTTATATAAAATAACACTTATTTTTCACAGAAATATTCATCTCCATAAGATTATATCTTTAAAATGATGCATGAATATTTTGAAACACAACTCTGCCAATTAATTTTGAAACGTTTCAATTGAAAATTTAAATAACTGTACCAAACTAATAATTTAATCTGAATAAACACTTTTCACTAACAACTTTCGGAATGAGAACAGTTATAAGAAATACAACAGATTTTACTAATAACTAATATCAATCTTTGCTAGACTGTAATGGTATTAAATTTTAAAAACGGTTCATCAAAACATGTTTTGAAATACTTTGATACTCATTTAAGATATGGTATATTTCAAAACTTTCGCATATTCTAAAAACACTCAGTACATAAACATATGTAATGAATTTAAAATGTAATTTATTTAAGAAATCTGATCAATGAAATCGCTCATATTTATAAGAAACAATTACTAAAGTGACTTTTTATGTCTGTGTATATATATGAATATATGTAGTTTTATTTCATGGAAAACTACGTTAAATACGAAAACAAACATCTACAGAATATTAGAAATAGACAAAAAAAAAATTAATACCGATGCTTGATACTAATCGTGCTTTATATAACTGATTCGAAATGAATTTTGTTTATTTATAATTAGTTTATCTCAATCAAATCTTTTATTTTTAATACGTAAATTTTGATATGAATTTTGCATATTTTTAATTAATTTACCTCAATAAACACTTTTATTTTTAATACATAAATATTGATATAAATGTTGAGTATTTATAATTAGTTTACCTCAAAAAAGCTTTTATTTATTAATACTTAAATCTTGATATGAATTTTGAATATTTATAATTAGTTTACCTCAATAAACACTTATATTTTTAATACGAAGTTTTTATATTAAAACTTTATAAACACTTTTTATATATAATCTTTATATTAAAAATATTTTTTCTTGTTTGATGTTTTCACTTTTTAGTTTACTTTTCATTTGGTAATGATCTATAAACAGTTTATGCTATTTGTGTTTTTTTTCAGGTGACTGTTTTCATTATGTATTAAAGTACAAGGTGGCCATGAAGGAACTTTGCCAATTTCTACAATTTCTTTCGTCGGTTCCGATTAACCGATTAATATGAGATCGGAAATATAGTTATTTGGAAATATGTGCTTGAGATTCTTTGAATGCAACATAATAGTTCTCACTGTTTAGGTTATAGTTACAGAAACTTGAAAGTGTCGAATGACAAAGCCTATATTTTCCTGTTGCAAAATGTTTAGCGCATTCGAAACCCATTCACAGAATCTCGAGAGCATATCTAAGAATAAGTACATTGGCAATCTCATCTCAATAGGCTAACCAAAATGACAAAGACTAACAATGTAAGTGGACATGTCGGCAAAGTCTCTTTATGACCACCCTATATATAACATGTATCCAAGTATTCATCATGAATCGTTATGCATTCTTACAAAATACAAAGTGTTTCGTACAGTGAAAGACAGAATAAAAACTAGTACCACTTACGAATCAGGTTTATATAGATTGGATTTGCAATAACAAAATTTCGATACGTAGATTTTGAAATATAGTAAACAGTTTTAAATGTATTACTGAATATATTTTATACTTCGTATTTCTTTTGAAACATGTAGTCAAGAATCTGTTACTTTTTAATTCTGGTTTAAGCGCACTTTCTTTTTTAATTTAAGCCATTCGGGTTTGGCTGACGTAAACTAAACTTTGACACTGTCATGATCTACTTTTAAGTCTACGAACTATAAAATCTACGCAAATACATGTTAGTGATCGCTTCAAATTATATTAAACCTTTTTATTTTCACTATTAAATCTAGAAAAATATATGAGATTTGCAGCAGTAGGTAAAAGGACGAAACTGTAAATTAAATAAAGAAATCCGAACTGATTGGAAGGAAACCTTTTTATGTTCCATTTTGTAACAATTCATGTTTTGAAATGCGCTATACTAAGCGAGATTTATTCTTTTTAATTATTTACAAATAAAAGATTTTTTATTTTATTAAAACATTTGGGCAACTTTTGGAAGTAGTTCATTAAATCTAAAATATTTTTGAGGGATTTTTTATTTAAAAAAAAATTTGAGTTTTATATTTTCTGTTTTTCAATTCTGGTTTAAGTGAAATTTAATTGTTTTGTGTCATTTATATAAACTAAATGTCATAGTGTCAGTAGTGTATTGTATAAACTAAACTTTGATTCTCTCGTGGTCTACTTTTAATTCTGCGAACTATAAAATCTGCGCAAATATTTGTTAGTGATCATTTCAAATTATATTAAACCTTCTTATTTTCACTATGAAATCTAGAAAAATATATGAGATTTGCAGCAGTAATTTTAAAGAGAAAAACAATAAATTAAATAAATAAATCCAAACTTATTGGAAGGAAACCTTACTGTGTTTCATTTTGTAAAAATTTCATGATTTGAAATGCGCTCTAATAATCCAGATTTATAAATTTTTAAATTATTTACAAATAAAGGATTTTTTTATTTTTCTAAAACATTTGGGCAAGTTTTGGAACTAGTTCATTAAATCTAAAATATTTTTGAAGGATTTTTTATTTATATCAAATGTTTCAGTTTTATAATTTCTGTGTTTCGATTCTAGTTTAAGCGAACTTTCTTCTTTAATATGTGTGATTCATATAAACTAAATGTCATAGTGTCACTAGTGTGTTATATAAACTAAACTTTGACTCTCTCATGGTCTACTTTTAAATCTACGAACTCTAAAATTTACGTTAATATATGTTAGTGATCTTTTCAAATGATATTAGACCTTTTTTTTTCAGTATAAAATCTACAAAAATGTAATAGATTTGCAGCAGTAAATAAAAGGAAGAAACTGTAAAATAAATAAATTCGAACTTATTGGAAGGAAACCTTGCTGTGTTTCATTTTGTAAAAATTCATGATTTGTAATGTGCTCTAATAAGCGAGATTTATTTTTTTTAATTAATTATAAATAAAATATTTTTTTAAATCTAAAATATTTTTGCAGGATTTTTTATTTAAATCAAAAATTTGAGTTTTATAAGTTCTGTTTTTGAATTCTGGTTTAAGCGAATTTTCTTCTTTAATATGTGTGATTCATATAAATTAAATGTCATAGTGTCACTAGTGTATTATATAAACTAAACTTTGACTCTCTCATGGTCTACTTTTAACTGTAAAAATTATAAAAACTACGCAAATATATATTAGGGATAATTCAAATGATATAAGACCGTTTTATTTTCATTATGAAATCTAAAAGAATGTATGCGATTTGCAGCAGTAAGTAAAAGGAAGAAAAGAGTACAATAAATAAAGTCGAACTTATTGGTAGAAGACCTTGCTGTATTGCATAAAGTAGAAATTCATGATTTGAAATGAGTTATAATAAGCAATATTTATTTTTTTAAAATTATTTACAAATAAAAGATTTATTTTTTTATTTTCTAAAACATTTGGGCAAGTTTAGGAAATAGTTCATTATATCTAAAATATTTTTGCGGGATTTTTTATTTAAATAAAAAATTGAGTTCTATAATTTCTTTTTTTCAATTTTGGTTTAAGCGAACTTTCTTGTTTAATTTGTGTCATTCATATAAACTAAATGCCATAGTCACTAGTGTGTTATATAAACTAAACTTGACTCTCTGGTGGTTTACTTTTAACGTTACGAACTATAAAATCTACGAAAATATATGTTAGTGATATTTCAAACGGTATAAGACCTTTTTAATTTCATTATGAAATCTAGCAGAATATATGAGATTTGCAGCAGTAAGTAAAAGGAAGAAATTGTAAAAAAATAAATAAATTCGAACTTATTGGAAGGTACCATTGCTGTGTTTCTTTTTGTAAAATTTCTTGATTTGAAATGCTCTCTAATAAGCGAGATTTATTTACAAATAAAAGATTTGTTTTATATTTCAAAAACATTTGGGCAAGTTTTGGAACTAGATCATTAATTCTAAAATAATTTTGCGGGACTCTTTACTCAGATAAAAAATTCGCATTGTATAATTTTTGATTAAATATTGTGGATTAATGTGGATCACAATAACACACACAGTAAGTAGATCTATCCTAATTTATTAACTCAACTCAAAGAGAGAACTACAATTGGAAGCTCTGAACTCAGAACTATCTTTGACTGAAAGATCTGTATCTTTTATAGCAGCAGAGAAAGTTCCAGAAATGTGTCTGGAAAGGCGATGAAAGTGTTACTCTGCAAAGTCGAGGAATGGCGAATAATCCAGAATACTTCTCTGGCAAACTAAAGAAATTTCCATAATCTACTGAAACACGAAATAAAATTGAAAATAAATAAAGGAATCAAATAAATATTTATATAGATTGTAAAAACTATCATCCCTACTGGGGTTGGAACACACGACCTCTTGGTGATAAAACTAGTGTGATGACCATTCAGCTATAGAGAATCTAATTCTTATTTTCAATGTTGCAATATTAATTGGTAGTAAATTTTAATTAGTTCTATATTCTAAATAAAATTTCATGATAATGAAAAATTTTATCAATACACACACACACACACACACACACACACGCATATATATATATATATATATATATATATATATATATATATACATATATATACATATATATATATATATATATGCATATATACAGACGAATGTGACTTTAAAATAGCCGAGACATACGAGGGTTGGAATTTTAATAGGGGCAACACTGCTGTAAAAATGGCACGCATCAAAACTGGAGAATGTCGCGTATATCTCTCAGCAGAAAGACTCGTCTTTCCTACGTCATGCACATGCGGAGTGACGGGAAGAACTGATGCTTATATTAGCTTGCAGTCTAAAGTAAGTATTGTCATTATGTTTCCAAAACAAGAACAATGAAGTTGGATAAAACTTTATGTGCAAGAGGTCGTACAGCACAAGGTCATCTAGAGCTTCAATAGGCTTACAGAGATGTAATAATATGGATAAAAGCCTTCAAGGAAGGACACCAAAATGTGGCAGACCTTCATGGGCAAGGTCGTCCTAGGGTCAGAGAAGAAGAAATGTTTGCTGTTGCAACAGTATGGACAGTGATTGAAGTCAAACTATTATTGAGCTGTCTCGGAAGATAGGATTTGTGCATTAAACTGTGTTGCACATTCTGAAAGAACTCCTGGGCATGAAACACATTGCTTCACGATGAATTCTATATCATTTGACAGAAATGCAGAAATGACTACGATATGATGCTGCTCTAACCCACTTGGAACATAATATTTGTGAAGTAGAGGCTTTTTTACTTCGTATTATTAAGCTGGATGAGACTTAAGCTAGATCTAAGCCCTTGTGACTTTGACTTAACTCCTAAAATCAAGGAGCCACTGTGCTAAATTTGCTTCAGTATTGTTCCAGAGATTCTTAATTAAATAGACCTGTCCCTTCGAACTATAAACAGAACAGGTTATAGTACACGTGTTCTACTATTTCCACATCGTTGGCAACTGATTATACACAATGTTGTTGACTATATTGAATATTACACAAATGTAAAACATTGTGACATAAATCACTTTTGTATTCCTTGTAAATAAATAGATCAAGGAGCCACTGTGCTAAATTTGCTTCAGTATTGTTCCAGAGATTCTTAATTAAATAGACCTGTCCCTTCGAACTATAAACAGAACAGGTTATAGTACACGTGTTCTACTATTTCCACATCGTTGGCAACTGATTATACACAATGTTGTTGACTATATTGAATATTACACAAATGTAAAACATTGTGACATAAATCACTTTTGTATTCCTTGTAAATAAATAGTTCTCACTATTAAAGTTCCTACCCTAGTATCAAAAATATAATTCGGTAATAATTTTCTTTTAAGAATCTTCTAATTTTAATTTTTATAAAAATCTTGATATATGTTTTATTATCTTATATATCTTAAATATCATTAAATAGTATTGAGTGAAAAATAGCATAAAAATTATTCCTGTAAGAAAGGGATATTTAAGATTCCAAGCATGCTTAAATACTTTTTTAAAGATAAAAATCATTTTACAAGATAGTTAAGATTTTGTTTTTATTGTAATGGTTAATAAAATGTTTAATTTTCACATATGCCCATAGGAGAGGCTTTTTTACGCCGTATTATTACGCTGGATGAGACTTAAGCTAGATCTAAGCCCTTGTAACTTTCACTTAATTCCTAAGATCAAGGAACTACTGCTTGACATTCGCTTTAGGACTGTTCCAGAGATTCTTCCGTCAATAGATCGGTCCATTCGAACTATCAACAGAACAGGCTCTGGTACAAGTGTTCTGATACTTCCACATCGTTGGCAACGGATTATACACAATGATGGAAATTATATTGAATAATTGTAAAACATTGTGTCTTAAATTACTTTTGTATTCCATGTAAATAAATAGTTGCTACTATTAAAGCTCCAACCCTCGTATAAAAACTCTTCAGGACTGTTCCAGAGATTCTTCTGTTAATAGACTGGTCAATGCGAATTATCAACAGAACAGGCTCTGGTACAGGTGTTCTGCGACTTCCACATCGTTGGCAACGTATTATATACAATGATGACGAATATATTGAATAACTGTAAAACACTGCGATATGAATCACTTTCATATTCTGAGCAAAGAAATAGTTGCCATTGTTAAAGTTCCAACATTCGTATAAAAATATAATTCGGTAAAAATTTTCTTATAAGAATTTTCCAATTTTAATTTTACAAAAATTTTTATATATGTTTTATTATGTTATTCAACTTAAGAAATATTATTAAATAGTATTGCGTGAAAAATAGAATAAAAATTATTTCTATTAGAAACTGAGATTTAAGATTCCAAGCATGCTTAAATACCTTTATAAATACAAAAATCATTTTACAAGATAGTAGAGATTTGTTTTATTGTCATGGTTAATAAAATGATTAATTTTCACATAGGCGCATAGGAGAGGCTTTTTTACGCCGTATTATTACGCTGGATGAGACTTAAGATAGATCTAAGCCCTTGTAACTTTGACTTAATTCCGTGGATCAAGGAACTACTGCTGGGCATTCGCTTCAGGACTGTTTCAAAGATTCTTCCGTCAATAGACCGGTCCATTCGAACTATCAACAGAACAGGCTCTGGTACAAGTGTTCTGATACTTCCACATCGTTGGCAACGGATTATACACAATGATGGAAATTATATTGAATAATTGTAAAACATTGTGACTTAAATTACTTTTGTATTCCATGTAAATAAATAGTTCCCACTATTAAAGTTCTTACAGTCGTATAAAAAATATAATTCGGTAATAATTTTCTTATAAGTATTTTCCAATTTTAACTTTTAAAAAATTTTGATATATATTTTATTATCTTATATATCTTAAGAAATATTATTAAATAGTATTGCTTGAAGAATCGAATAAAAATTATTCCTATAAAAATTTGAGATTTAATATTCAAAACATGCTTAAATACCTTTATAAATACAAATATCATTTTACAAGATATTTAAGATTTTGGTTTTATTGTAATGGTTAATAAAATATTTCATTTTCCGATAAGCGCGAAGAAGAGGCTTTTTACGCCGTATTATTACGCTGGATGAGACTTAAACTAGTTCTAAGCCCTTGTAACTTTAACTTAATTCCTAAGATCAAGGAACTACTGCTTGACATTCGCTGTAGGACTCTTGCAAAGATTCTTCCGTCAATAGATCGGTCCATACGAACTATCAACAGAACAGGCTCTGGTACAAGTGTTCTGCGACTTCCACATCGTTGGCAACGTATTATATACAATGCTGACAACTATATTGAATAACTGTAAAACATTGTGACACAAATCACTTTTGTATTCTATGTAAATAAATAGTTGCTACTATTAAAGCTCCAACCCTCGTATAAAAACTCTTCAGGACTGTTCCAGAGATTCTTCTGTTAATAGACTGGTCAATTCGAATTATCAACAGAACAGTCTCTGGTACAGGTATTCTGCGACTTCCACATCGTTGGCAATGTATTGTACTCGATGCTGATGATTATATTGAATAACTGTAAAACATTGTGACACAAATCACTTTTGTATTCTATGTAAATAAATAGTTGCTACTATTAAAGCTCCAACCCTCGTATAAAAACTCTTCAGGACTGTTCCAGAGATTCTTCTGTTAATAGATTGGTTCTTTCAAACTATCAACAGAACAGGCTCTGGTACAGGTGTTCTGCGATTTCCACATCGTTGGCAACGGATTATAAACAATGATGACGAATATATTGAATAACTGTAAAACATTGTGACACAAATCACTTTTGTATTCTATGTAAATAAATAGTTGCTACTATTAAAGCTCCAACCCTCGTATAAAAACTCTTCAGGACTGTTCCAGAGATTCTTCTGTTAATAGATTGGTTCTTTCGAATTATCAACAGAACAGGTTCTGGTACAGGTGTTCTGCGACTTCCACATCGTTGGCAACGTATTATAAACAATGATGACGAATATATTGAATAACTGTAAAACACTGTGATATGAATCACTTTTATATTCTGAGTAAATAAATAGTCGCCACTGTTAAAGTTCCAAACCTCGTATAAAAATATAATTCGGTAATAATTTTCTAATAAGAATTTTCCAATTTTAACTTTTACAAAAATTTCGATATATGTTTTATTATCTTATATATCTTAAGAAATATAATTAAATAGTATTGAGTGAAGAGTAGAATAAAAATTATTCCTGTAAGAAAGAGATATTTAAGATTCCAAGCATGCTTAAATACCTTTTTAAATATAAAAATCATTTTACAAGATAGTTAAGATTTTTTTTTATTGTAATGGTTAATAAAATGTTTAATTTTCACATTCAATTTTTTTTTATATTCAAAAATCTCGATATTTTTTCTTTTGATTTCTTAAAAAAACATTTTAAATTTCTAAAATTAATTCGCAGTATTTTGAAACAAAATAATTTTTTTTCAAATTCATTCCTTGGAGGTTTCTTATTGAACATATTAAAACTATGACAGTGACTAAAATATTCGTATTTTAACAATTGTATTTGTTTTACTGTTATCGAAAATATTTATCACGTATTAAAAAAAAACTTATTTTAGTATAAATCCGTATTTTTTTTTGTTTATTAAGTTTACTCAGCCTGGGATGGGATGTGAGATATTTTCAGTTATATTGAATTTTTTTAAGAAGTTATATACATTTGGGAATACGAGTTATTTACTCCTTAGGCATTCTTTGGCTTGCCATAGAAAAATAAGTGAAAAGAATTGAATAAATAAAAATATGAGACTTTTATTAAAAAATGTCAATATTAAGAGTCTCACGCGACAGAATTTGCAGTTAGAGGTTTTAATTTTTTTTATTATTATTATTTGAGCCGTTTTGATTCATGACGTAATAACAGTGTTGTAAGGTTTTTACCAGTATGTAACATTGAGATAATTCTGAATTCAGTGAACTCTAGGGAAATTAGTCTTGATTTTTAATAAAAGAAGAATACCGACCGTTAAAATAAACACATTTAAGAATAGGAATATATTTTATAGAAAACAGATATCATATAATTCTACTTCGATTTCAAAGAATCAAATAAATAAATATAAGTTTTACAAATATTTATTTTTCAAATT
>CM063500.1:31717789-31722789 GCA_032207245.1 Pardosa pseudoannulata | reverse complement strand
AAAAATAAAGGATAAAATTTAGAGAAAGATAAACAAAATGGAAATTAGAAGGTATGTGTCACTCTATAAAAAATAGAAATCTCCAAACAAGAAAACATTTATGCTTAAGTACAGCAGCATAAAAATTCAATGGTCAAGAAAAAAGGAGTTAATGATGTGCGAAAGAAATTTTGTTGGTTGAAAAAGCACAGAAAAACTTATATAAAAAGCTGATTAGCTTGGAAAATTCTTGTGAAACATTTAGTCTTTTAGCGAAATAAAATCACCAGAACTTAAAAAACAAAATAGAGAATAAAATAGCAAAAGTTTACTCAACTTAAATCAAAAAAGTAATCATGAGTAATTATGAGAATATATAATTTCTTTTCAACCAAATGAAATAAAATTCACATAAAAATCTCCGTTTTCAAAAATTCGAATGATTATTAATCTTAAAAGGAATGTTCACATTTTGAAGTCCTAAAAATCTTGAATATATATATATATATATATATATATATATATATATATATATATATATATATATATATATATATATATATATATATATATATATATATATATATATATATATATATATATATATATATATATATATATATATATATATATATATATATATTAATGCATTCTTTATTTACATGATGTCATAATCATTATCTTTTGATTATATTTAAAATGGACAAATGTTTCCTAAACTGCTTGACTTGAAAAAGAATTGAAAGAAAACTGAGGATCTATGTAAGTTTAAAAAATCTTTGCAAACAAAGTTAATCTCACACTCTATTAATCTTAATTTCCCAATCACTAATTAACTAATATATCAACATTTGATAACAAATATTTGTTTAAGTCAGTTTAAGGTTAAGTATTGTTAAGTATGTTTGTTTATGTGTGTGTGTGTGTGTGTGTGTGTGTGTGTGTGTGTACTGAAGAATGCATACTGATAAGATTAAAATAATATGTGTTTTAAATTTTGATTGGAAATTTAAAGACGCAACTGGTAATTGAGTATTCTATTTCTTTGTATGCAGATTTAAATAAATTTTTCGCATGGATGTACTATAACCAATATAAGAGTCTGTGATGTATCGAAACTAAAAATAAGTATTTGTTACTCTCAGTTTGATTAAATTTAAGGTTATCTATATATCGAGTTTATTGAAAAAATATTTTGTATAATCATTGAAATATTATTTCTTTCCAATGCTTTAATGTACAGTGAATCATTGATGTATTTAATGCCTTATTCACTTCAAAGTTGACTGATATAAATTGCTATAAATGGCGTTGTAACTCGCGATTTATTAACAAATTGTTTGAGTAAGTTACTAAAATATGACAGTATTCTTTTGTTCGGATGAATGAAAAATGAAAATTTAGATTTGGAACAATACGAAATAGTATATAACTCTTTGATAATTTCAATTTTTCAAACTCTTCTTATATTTTTTGCTGAGAATCATCAATGCAATTGTCCAGATTTATTAATTTTTTGTTATTTATATCAAAGTATAATTTCCAAAAATCTTTGTCTGTCATAATTAGTTATATTAGTCCTGAAAGTGATTTAGTTATTGGAGATCTAAAAAGTATTACTGTAAGTTCTCACTCTTAGTCCGCACCGTCGTATAATCCATGGGCGCGATTTTTTATTTAAAAAAATTTCATAAATCATAAGATAGTCCACACCACTAGATAATCCGTGAACTGTACGAGCAAAAATATGTAATTTAGTATGACAATATTAAATCATTTTAAGAATAAAATCCTAAGTACAGTAGTGGGCCGAAAAGTCTGAATTAGACTCAATTAAATCCACCTTTAAAATTTGAAATCATTCCTTCAGCGTTTTCCCAGAGACGAATTTCAGAGGTAGAAATGTTTCTCTGTTCTAGTAAATCGTCTTCTAATGCAAGCCATTGTATTTTTCCACGACGATTAGATTGCTTTCATATGATATTTTTAATGTCTCATTTTGCTTACGCCAATTTCTGACTTCTTTCCGGTCGATCTCAAGGTCGACCTTCTGAGTTACTTTCAGCTTGAAATCAGCAGTAAGACTGTGATGATGTTTTAAAGATATAATGAATGACCAATATTACCGCAAATCATATCTCTGAAAACAAAAGACCATCTTAAGAGTGATCCTCGTGGTGAAATAACATTTGACCCTCAACCTTTGATCTTTAACCCATCCACTCGGTGTTGTCAGTAGGTGCTGTAAATAGTGAATATCAATATTTTCCCGTACTCCAGGACAGAATTTAAGATTGCACTACATGCTACTAATGATTCGTTCTTCTTTATGGATAGTATATTTTTTAATGGTTTATTATTGCCGATAAGATACCATGTTTTCTAAACGTCTCGTGAGTTGTGCTTTTGTTTACATTTGATCATCGGCCGTTCTTACAGCGTGCTTTCTTCCTCCCTTCTTTCGATTTTGATGATTTGAGCAATGAACAACCAGCAGATAGTCCGCAATGGCAGATTGTCCGAGGCAAAAGAACTTTGCTTTTTAAAAACCTATAGCCCTCGGACAATACGTTCCAAATTACAGTAGTATACATTGTTCTTACTGTTCTAACTTATTACGCAAACATGCAGGGCAAGTTATGAAATAGGTATTACATACAGAAATGTATATATCTCATGAAATATTGTGGAATAATTTCTTATTCAAATTAGCTTTATCTGATAAAACACCGTGTTTTATTACACAATATCTTTAACAGTTAGTATATTTGAGCATTTAATTTAAGTCTTAAACCTAAAATATTATATAAAGCCGAAATTCAAGTAATTTTCGTAAGTATTACTCAATTTATTTGAATAGCAAGATAATTCGTGTTTTAAAATATATGAGCATATGAGTCATATTTTCAATAAAAAGGGTTTTTTAATGGCGTGTCTTCATTTATTTACCATTTAATAGATAGAACGTTAATAATATTATTTTCAAAAAATCAGAGTAACTGTTATTCAAATGTGAGCTTAAGTTTTAAGCTATTCAAAATAGTGTGTAAATTATAATGTTAACATATAGTATAAAGTAATTAGTAAAATGAATTTAAATAATGAGAACACAAGAATAAAATAGCATTACTATATTTATATATAATAATTTTTAAATCAAAGTCAAATAATATGTGTATGTTGAAGCATATTTGTTTAGGTGCAACAATAAAATTTATCATATTTTTTAGATCTCTTTGTAGTACTTCTTACTAATGAACTAAAATCAATGATATGCATAACTCTGAAATTAAATTCATTCGTCTTTTAAAATGAATATAAAATAATTAAGGAATGATTTTGTTTGTCTCATGTTATTCACATTCTATATCCTGAAAAATAAATATTTTAAAGATTCTCTTAAACAATTATTTCATATTCTGTTAAACAAATATTAAAACATATTTTTTTTATATTTTTATAATAATTAGGTCTGGAGATATAATAAGTTTTTATACTATATTTCTGTTATAATTAAATATTTTATATTTTTTAAATATCCTCAATTCACCTGCAAATGTTCGTATACGATCAGGATGAAGTTCAAATGATATAAGGATTTTTGTTCTGTTACAGCATAAAATGTTCTACACATATTATATAGTATAATATAGTAATACTATGTTTAAATGTAATAATTTCTAAATCAAAGTCATAGAATAATATGTGCATATTGATGCATATTTCTTTAGGTGAAAGAATTAAAATTATCATATTTTTTAGATCTATTTGTAGTACCTTTTAATACTGAACTAAAATCAGTGATATGCATAAATCTGGGGTAAAATATATTCAACTTTTGAAATGGATATAATAAATTTCTAAGGATAGATTTTCTTTCCCTCATATTATTCACATTCTATATCATGATAAAGAAATATTTTAAAGATTATCTTAAACAAATATTTCATATTCTGCTAAACAAACATTAAAACATTTATTTATATTATATGATTATATATTTCAATATAAAATACTAAAAGTAGGTTAAAAAATTAAATAATTTTCGGTCTATTGCTATTTAACTGAGTAACTAAATTTACTCGCAAAACGCCCGCACCCGGTAGTATTCCGCTGCGAAATGTAACCACACACAATGTGTTACCTTACCAGAGAAGGCAAATTTTATGTGCCTAAGGAAAAGTTCTTACTTCGCCTAAGGAAAAATTCTTACTTCACTGCGAAATGTAACCACACACAATGTGTTACCTTACCAGAGAAGGCAAATTTTATGTGCCTAAGGAAAAGTTCTTACTTCAAATGCACCAGATAAAAATATAATCAACATTTATAAATAAAATATTTTCGAAAACAAAAGTATATATTTTAGTTTAATAACATGTTAAGAAGCTTCATTATATTTTCTATTGCACATAATGTAATAAAACTAAATATCATAAAAAGTGTTAAAATTTTGCCAGAAATTTAACAATTATATCATAAAAATTATACTTAATACCAAAACATTATATTCATGTATTACATACAAATGAATTACTTAAACAATAATAAGTTTTGAAGATAAAGTTATAAAAGTTATTATAAATAAAGTTATTGTAAAATGTAATTAAATTAAAATTGTTAAATTATAATTAAAGGAATAATAATTATACTAACACTAATAATATTTAGTTACTAAAAATAATAAGTAGTTATAAAAATAAAAATTAAATAGTAATAAATAATTAATAATTATTTAATTATTATAATAATAATAATTTTTATTATATATTAAAGTTAATTACTGTTAAATATATATATATATATATATATATATATATATATATATATATATATATATATATATATATATATATATATATATATTGCACTATAATTTAAAGGTTGAATTTAGATGATACAATTTCTATACAAGGATTTTAATACAATAAAAGTTTTTTTTATTTTGGTTTTAGTCACTGTGTGTTATGTATAACATTACATGCATACAATAATTGCATGTAAAAATACTTTGAAAAACT
>CM063500.1:31700289-31707789 GCA_032207245.1 Pardosa pseudoannulata | reverse complement strand
AAACATAAATGGAATAATAAATTTAAATTACAATAAATCAATAACAGAATAAATAACGGAAAGAAAACAACTATTTACAGAACTATTTACAAAAAAAATAAAAGTTGAAGGTCACGAAACCATAGTGCCAATTATTAATTAAACTACGTAATGTTACCGGTAACAGTCTGGAGAGTAACGCATGGCGGCGTCCAGATAATCTTCTCATTAAGTTGTTGAGCAAAATCTTCATTCATGATGGTAACATTGGCCCCTGTGTCGATGATCATCCGGCAGGATAAATTATTTACATAGGCTTCAATAAAGAATCCATTTCCATCACCACTTTCTGAAGAAATTTGGAAAACCTCAAAATGGGGCTCTCTATTAACTGGCAATCTCCGCCCCACGAGACAGCCATGTTCTAGTTTTCCTGTTTCTTGGTTCTAGTTACATTATCAGCTCGTTGATCTTGGTGAGCTTGGCAGCTTCTTTGTATATGTCCTTCGGCTCCGCATCTCCAGCACATTACATTCTTTTTTTGTGTGTTTCGATTGGATTTAGCATTCAGGGATAACACAATATCACGCAATTCCTTCAGAATTTCCGCCATATCAACATCGCTTACTGCTGCTCCTCTCACCTGATGTCTGTCCCTTCTCGAAGCTTGTTGGGCAGCTTCGTATTTCAAACCGTACACTAGGGCCGATTTCAAATCTTTTAACTCCGCTAGTCTGAGGGCTTTCTGAATTTCGGGATCTTTCACACCATCAATAAAATATTGCAGGGCCAAGGTATCCCGTATGTCAGCTGGATAGTCGTTAAATGCAAGATGGGAGAGCCGTTCTACATCTGTCGCCAAATCTTGGAGAGTCTCATTTTGTCTTTGTTGGCGGGATTTTAATTGCAGACGATTAAAGTCCTTTAAACATTTTTCTCCGCGAAACGTAGCTCTAAGGCCTCTGTAAGTGTTTCAAAATTTACTTGCTGTTCTACCGGGATTGTTCTTAAGACATCTGCAGCCTCCGCTCGTAATGATGCAGCCAATTGGCGAGCTTTGGTAACCGGATCCCAGCCATTTCCATCGGCCACAATTGCGAACTGGGTTTTATATACCTGCCAAGATGTTTTCCCATCATATGTGGAGAGCTTGATATTCGGCTTGGCGAGAATGGGTTGATGTTGGCTGATTTCTGTTCCACGAATATTTTCTACTGCAAATTTGGATTTTTCCGAAGATAACCTAACATTCATTGCTTCTTTTAATTTATCAATATCTCGCTCCATTTTCTTTTCAATTTCGTCAAATCTACCTTCATTCTTCTCGATTATTTTTCCATTTCGCCAAGTCTTTCCTCATTTTTTTCCACTTTTTCTGAAATAATGTCTACTTTAGTGTTTAACACGCTTACGATGTTAGCCTTCATTTCTTCTAATCTTTCTTCTTGAATTCTCTGACCTGCCTTTATTTCTTCTTGTCCATTTTTTATGCTTTGCATAAGTTCAAAAAATTGTTTCATCTCCATCTTAGCCATCGCTCTTGTCTTCACCATTCAATCCCACACTCTGACACCAAATTGTTACGAACTTTCAAAACTAAAACTGCTGGGTTCAGGGATTGAATGGACTTTAAGCAAGCAAGCAAGACTGCAGCACGAAGACACTTTATTGGAAGAAATACAACGTCAAAATCTCCGCGGAACAATTTTGAGCCCAAATGCCGTCGGCTCACGCAAGACTTTTCGCATCAAGCACAATGATGGAGGATTAAATTATCCTACAAAACCAAAGCTGTTTTCTTTAGCTACAAACGCATCCTCCCCCTCCGGTCACGGTGTGTGGACAGTTTTACTTTGAGAGAGAAATTAAATACCTAGGTTTACTTATTGATAGTAGATTAACTTGTAATAATATTAGTTATAATATTGCTAAATTTTATAAAGCTAAAAATGCCTTAGCTCACCTCCTGTACCATGATCGAATGGGAATGGGGAATAAAGTCCTACTGTACAAGACGGTTTTGAGACCATTCTCCTGTATGCAGCACCGGTCTGGGCTCTGCATCCAACTCACAGATCCAGAGATTACAAGTAATACAAAATAAAACTTTAAGGTCAATAATAAAAGCTAATCGTTACTTGCGGAACGACATTATCCATAGGGACCTGGGCATTGAGCCTATTAGGGATTTCATCAAAAAAAATATCAACAATCTTTATAATAAAATGAACTCTATTAATAACGAGGAAATTGCTAATATTCGGACTATGACCCGATTGAGAAACCTAGACGTCCTAGGGCGACTACGGTCCTTCCAACGGGTCTAGTTCCTGGAACATCACTTTTGTAATTTCTTCTGCCATTATAATAAATAAATAAATAAATAAATTTAAAAAAAAAAAATAAAAAAAATAAAAATAAATAAATAAAAAAAATATATATATATAAAAAAGAATAAAATAAAAAATAAAACTCTCAGTACTCTTACCTACTGTTTATAATGTTGCTGACCTTACTTTCAGCGTCTTATGTATTTTTAAAATGAATGGTTCTTATTGTGTACTATTATTATGTATTTCCTTTTGTCAAAGAGTAAACTGAGTGGGAAAAAAAAAATTAAAAATAATTATATAAGGGCTAAAGAAGATATATCTCCTCGTATAAAATTGTAAACATATTGTAAATCTTCTGTTGATTGTGTTTTCTTTTTTCTCTTTTCTCTCTCTCTTCCCCTTCCTTTACTCTATTGTTGTTTTTTGTAGTATGTATAAATTATACCTAATTTCATCAGCCAATAATGAATGTAAATTGGTTCACTTATCAAAGCTCATATTGGGGATAAGGGGACTTCGTCCCCAGGTGCCCCAAAAGCCAGTATTCCAGTGTAGTGTCCATAGAGTCCCATGCTAAACTCAAGCAATTTTCGCAAATTCGTAACAATATTATTTTCAGGTGTATCATATTTGGCAACATAGCTACGTTTAATTATAATTCTACAATATGTAATAAAAACCTCTTTTGTAATTTTAACTGTAATTTAGTCTCTAAGATTAATTATTTTCTCATCAATATTTTTTGACTTATTGGAGAAAAATCGTTTATTAAAATAATTAACTGGCACCATTTCCCTTTAGTTCATTCTGAAACCTAAAACATACATATCAAATATCGATTTCTACCAGACGAAATCTTCTAACACCTTAATTAGTTAAAATAATAACTGCATATTCTATTCTAATGACTATTTGTGAAACATTATTTTTTAGGTGTATTATATTTTACAACATATCTATGTTTAATTATAATTCTACAAAGCGTAATATAAACTCTTTTGTAATTACAGCTGTAATTTATTTTCCAAGTTTAATTATTATCTCATCAATATTTTTTGATTCATCTTAGAAAAACCGTTTATTAAAATTATGTAGTTCCATTATTTACGATTAGTTCATTCTGAATAGTGAAAACTGCATATCAAACATAAATTTCTACCAGACGATATATTTTAACACCTTAGATTAGGTAAAATAATAACTGCATATTCTATAGCAATGCCTATTTTTGAAACACTATTCTTTACCGGTGTATGAATTTTGATAACATAGATATATTTAAATTAATTCTATACAGCGTAATAAAAACTATTTTGTAATTTTAACTGTAATTAATCTCTGAGATTATTTTCTCACCACAATTTTTGACTTATCGTAGAAAATATCGTTTATTAAAATTAATCTGTGCCACTATTTCCTAGTAGTTTATTCTGAATCATAAAAAGGCATATCAAATATCCATTTCTAACAAACAATATCTTTTAACACCTCAAATTAGGTATAATAACTGCATATTCTATTCTAATGACTATTTGTGAAACAAAATTGTTTTCCGGTGTATCATATTTGACAGCATAGCTATATTTAATTATAATTCTAAGAAGCGTATTAAAAACTTTCTTTGTAATTTTAACTGGAATTTATTCTACAAAATTAATTATTTTCTCATTATTATTTTCTGATTCAGCTTAGAAAAATAGTTTATTAAAAATATTTAGTGCAACTGTTTCCGATTACTTCATTTTGAATCGAAAAACGGCATATCAAATATCTATTTCTACCAGACGATATCTTCTAACACCTTAATTAGGTAAATTAATAACTGCATATTTTATTCTAATGCATAATTTTGAAACAATATTCTTTTCAGGTGTATAATATTTGGAAGCATAGCTACATTCAAATACAAATCTACAAACGTAATAATCACTGTTTTGTAATTTTAACTGTAAACTATTCTCTAAGATTAATTATTTTCTCATCACTATTTTTTAACTTATTGGAGAAAAATCGTTTATTAAAATTATTCAGTGGCACCATTTCCCGTAAGTTCATTCTGAATCTTAAAACCTGCATAGCAAATAGCTATTTCTACCAGACGATATCTTTTAACACCTTAGGTTAGGTAAAATAATAACTGCATATTCTATTCTAATGCCTACTTTTGAAACAATATTCTTCTCAGATGTATCAATTTTGGCAACATTGTTACGATTAAATATAATTCATCAAAAAGTAAGAAAAAAGTCTTTTGTTATTTATTCTCTAAGATTAGTTATTTTCTCATCACTATTTTTTGACTTATTGGAGAGAAATCGTTTACTAAAATAATTCAATTTCACCATTTCCTGTTAGTTCAGTCTGAATTGTAAAACATGCATATGACCTTTTGAATTCTACCAGACACGATATCTCCTAACATCTTAGGTTAGGTAAAATAATAACTGCTTATTCTACTCAAATGCTTAATGTTTTTCATAATGTTTTAATGAACAACGTTTATAAAAAACTTAATACATATATATCAATACATATTTGCCAAATAATATGAACTATAATGAGTTTTGAAAACCACAATTGCTGTTTTTAACTTTCAATACAATAGTTTTCCTCCATATTGTATTCTAATTCAAATTATTGTAGATACAAGTATAAAATGAATATAATGAACAAACATTTTGTCCATTATATTAATTTTATATAAAATTGATAAATTAAATTGATAATAAATATTACTCTGAAAGAATCTGTATAAAACGATTTATTTAAAACCAGATATATTCCTCAAATTATTTACATTTAAATGAAAAATTTTAATACAAACAGTTGTGTTAATTATTTGTCTATAAACGCAAAGATGACCAAATATACCTTTAATTCGAAATATTTATACACAAAATGGTAGTAGAAATAATGCTCAGTTAAATCGCATGAATTATTTAATTCATAAATAATTGTACACAATTCTGGCATCATTTTAAAATGTTCATTTGAATGCATGTAATTGATTAGAACATACCATAGATATAAATAAAAGTTTTTTAATAAAAAATTTCGTGGTATAAATGTAAACTATTTTCTGTGGTTAATAATTTTGAAATAATTGTATTTATTTCAGCATTTCTCAATAAGACTGAAAATAATTTGTTATCATAACATAAAAATTATCACAAACAGTTATTTGAATACAGTATAAATATTTGCTTCCAATGCGTATACCAATATGCATGTATTGAGAAAATTATACTGGGCAGAAACCCATTACTTAATGCAAAACAAGTTGTGCAGACAAACTTAATTGAGATAGTGGTTTATAATAAATGTTATTAAAGTACACAGAGAGTCGAAAGTTTGTTTCTGGTTTAGAAACAGTAGAAAGTTCCTTAATTACTTCATAATCGAATAATGCTATATCATTACTCATGAAAATGCATTTAACTATTTCCATTGAAATTGTATTTGGCACAAAAATAATGTAAGTCTACACTAGATGATGAATCGAAAGTGATTGCAAATTAGATTCATCTGAGAATTTCCACTCTAGATTTCGTTCTGTATTGAGTGTATGCATTGGATTGGCGTGTTTTGTAAAGAATGAGTTTCAGAGAGGAATTTATTAGATAGTTATAATTCGAAACTAAAAATATGAATATTTATAATAAAATATAAAATATGAAATATGTCTGGAATCAAGTGTAGTCATCTTAAATTTGACAAACATGTTTTTATTATACTTAAGTTTCCTCAAGAAATATAAAAATCATAAAAAAACTGGAGAATAAACTGGAGTTGAATGAAATGTTTTTCATGATTAATCTCTAAAATTCCCATGAAGTAAAATTTATTTTATAAATATCTTATTTTATGGAAGTTAAGAAAATAATAATCTTAGAAATGAAATACATAGTGTATAATTTTAGTGTTAAATGGTGAAATTTTATTTATGGATTTATGCAACTATGTAAACAAACTCATTAGTCTTGTGTTTTTGTGAATTTCTTTTACTTAAAAATTATAATGTTTCCTTTAAGGTAAGACATGAGAAATGAGAGACTGTAGTTAACATTCAGTGGAATATTTAATTCACTCATACCTTCCAAGATATCAGTCACCATTGCACCATTCAGTCAAATAGAATCAATTTCATATTTAATAGCATCCTAGCTACCTAAAAGGTGCAAATATTCAAAGCTCAAGCACTGAATAGCAATTGAAGCAATGGAGCTAATCGATTTCTAAGAGGAACTTTCTTGATAAAATTTACCTTCCAAGAATTCTGTCACCATTGTCACCATTCAGTCAAAAATGATTAATTTCATATTTAATAGTTTCCTAGCTACCTAATAGATGCAAATACTCAACGGTCATGCACGGAATAGCAATCAAAGCAATGGAACTTACGGATTTCTACGAGGAACTTTCTTGTTAAAATTTACCTTTCAAGAATTCCGCTACCATTGTCACAATTCGGTCAAACATGATCAATTTTATATTTAGTAGCATCCTGACTACCTAACAGGTGCAAATACTCAACGGTCGTCCAAGGAATAGCAATTGAAGCAATGGAGCTAATCGATTTCTAAGAGTAACTTTGTTGATAAAATTTACTTTTCAAGAATTCAGTCACTACTGTCACCATTCAGACAAACATAATCAATTTCATATTTAATAGCATCCTAGCTACCTAACAGGAGGAAATAATCAATGGTCATGCGTGGAATAGCAAACAAAGCAATGTAACTAACGGAATTTCTAAGAGGAACTTTCTTGATAAAATTAACCTTCTAAGAATTCCGTCACCATTTTGACCATTCAATCAAACATGATTAATTTCATATTTAATAGCTTTCTATCTACCTAACAGATGCAAATACTCAACGGTCATAAGAAGAATATCAATTGAAGTAATGGAGCTAATCAATTTCTAAGAGGAACATTCTTGATAAAATTTACCATCCAAGAATCTCAGTCACCATTGTCATAATTCAGTCAAATATGATCAATTTTATATTTAATAGCATCCTGACTACCTAACAGATGCAAATACTGAACAATCATGCGTGGAATAGCAATCGAATCAATGGAACTAACCGATTTCTAAGAAGAACTTTCTTGATAAAATTCACCTTCCAAGAATGCAGTCACTATTCTGACCATTCAGTGAAACATGATGAATTTCATATTTAAT
>CM063500.1:31662789-31695289 GCA_032207245.1 Pardosa pseudoannulata | reverse complement strand
AGTCTCAAGAAAAAAATGTGTATATAAATAAAGTATAATTATATTGCATAGCAAGTTCTTAAAGATATATTTAATGTATAAAATATTAAAATATGAACTATTATTAATCTGCATAAAACTTCATAACCTGCGTGTGGCGAATTGCACTAAAAGGAAAAAAAATATTTTACATATCATACAAAATTCTATTTTTCTTCTTGTTGAAATTATAATCATTTGTTTTGTGTTGCATTAAAAAGCTTTTTTTATCTAAATATTTATTCAGTAATTATATATTGTTCACTTGTTAATTTTGATGTTTCATTTCTATGACTGCACAGTATTAGACATAGATACCACTTTATTCAGTATTTATTTTTTCATGTGTAAACATATTGATCTAATATATTGTTAACTTGTTAATCTTTTCATCTGTTACTATTTGTGTTATTTGATTACTTTCTTATAATGTCATACATTTTTCTATTGATATAATTATTTTTAAGAAATTTTATGTAATAATATATAGATAATTTATGTAAACCAGGGCAATCTAAAATTATACTCTAGTATTAAAAAAATGTTTCTCGCTCTGGCCTGTCTTGGTCTCGACGGCTACGATTTAGAGTCTTATCAGATGAGGGGTACAATATTTAATTATCTTTTACTCTTTCAGTGCTTTCTTTATATGGGTCAACATGAATCCATTGGTCAAGCCCGTCATTCATGAGCTGATCATGAATAGCAGTGATTGACAAAATCAGCAATTAAAGAAAGATAATGATTGATTCATCAGATCAAGACACTAAAAAAAGAACTAGATTAGGGATAGAAAAATTACGATATATTTTTCGGACAGGGATATCCATTCATGTCGAAGACCCGTGCTTGAATAATTGGTTTTGGTAAAATTTGAAATCCTGCCTATCTCAGAACAGCCAATGAGAAACGAGATAGATTATTGAGAAAAATATTTCTCAAACGTAAGAGGGTGTAAGCAGTGGATGTGATTGCCAAACTTTACCCATAAACTAAATTAATTGCAATTTTTTAAAATATTTCTGATGATTATAATCCTAAAATTACAAGCTCTTTTGAGATATTGTGTTTTTCTTCTGATTGTGGTAACTTTTGGTTACTTCACAAACAGCAAATTTAATTCCTTCTTAGCTCCACTATTTACAAATAACTCCATTACGTAACTTAGTTTCAATTCTTTCCCTTTATCATATGATTAATACTAACATTTTAATTTTTATAGTGTTATATAGTTGATTTTATCTTTGGTTTTATAGTGTTGTGGGGTTAGCGTCCCATAGCACTATGAAACCGAATGTTACACGTTCAGTGACATATGTACAAGAGATGAGATGTCTTAAATTGTATTATTTTTACTTTCAAATTTTGAAGTTTCCTTTCTAAACTATCCTTGCACAATATCAGGCGTGGATATTACATTTCTTATGCGGTGATTCTTTTACACAAATTACATATATATGAAATAGGGGTGAGGGTCATACAAAAGCACAATACATTTTATTTCTGGTGACGATACATCAAATCCATACAACATCCAAGAACTTTTAGAACATCGTGCACACACACTTTTTAAATGGGGATTTTTAAATTAAAAATACTGCGAAGAATCCCTAAGCACATTTGACAGGTGATAAAAAATTACCCATATTTAAAGAGAATACCCGAACTATTGACTAAAGTAGTACAGGCAGAGGCTGAATTAAGTCAATTGCCTGTCTGGAGGGAAAAATCAAAATAACCGTGCAAACCCCAACGTAATTTACGAACAGAAGTTACTAAATTAATATTACAATATGTAAATAAGGGATTTTAATATTACATATATTAATACATAGAAGTAAAGCATGTACATTGTTAAAACATAAAACACATCCCATTAATATTTGTTCTCCTAAAGTATGATTTAAAATCCTTTTTCCAATTTCTTAAAATGCCGTACAGATTATAAAGTTATTAGTGTTTGTATTCTAACATGAACTTGGGTTTGAATCCCTTGTAAGTATTGGATTTATTTGCATTGTAACTTCATACATAACTATGTTGCATTACCTGTATGCTGGTAATGCTACAAATAGGCCTAGAAAATCAACGGATTTGTTACCATCTTAGGGAATATCAATAAACTTTATTAATATATTTCTTAAAATGGGAATAGTAGTAAATTTGAAAATGTAACATAAACTAATACAGTTTAAATTAATACCAATTCCTTTTTTTGGTCCACAAAAAAATCTTATTTCCACTATTTTTGTATTTTATAAACACTGTATCTTCCCACTTTCTTTAAAGACATTCATAAAACTTTTTATTACTGGTGGTCCAGACCTAATAATTCTGTAAAAAAATACTGTATTATGAAATTCTGTTAAATTGTGTTACACAGACCTTTTCGCCACTACCGACGTATAGATACTCACAATGCACTTAATTGAATATTAAATACACTGAAAAAAGTTAATTGAATCGTAAAATATTCATTAAGAAAATATCACAAAATTCCTTCGAAGTATTTAAGATTAATATATTTTTTACCTATTCATAAAAATGAAAATAAATATTTTTATTGTTACACAATGCAAATATAAATAAATACTTTTATTAAATATCTACAAACTATTCATTTATTTTAATAAGATAAGGCTTATAAATAAGAGCCAGTAAAAATTTATCTAAATAACTTTACATTAAAGCAACATTTCTTATTTAAACTTCATATCCCAAGACAACTCTCTTATTTTTAAATGCAAACAATAATTACCTTCGTATTTCTTTTCATTCTTCATTTTTTAAACCGAGAGAATTTTTCACTTTGATAACTTCCTCCAAGACACTTCTTTAAAAGAAAGCCTTTATGATCATTTCGAGTTTAGGCTTTTTTTCAATCGAATAACTTTATGAGAAGAGCACCAGATGGCACCGAATATACTTTCTGAAATTTAGAGAAGAAAAATTCTTAATGGATGGTTTTGAGACTGAGGTCTCTAACACTTGGAAAAATGAGGCTAATTTTAACTTTCTTTGCAAAACTTAAAGTCATTTTTAGTTTAATTTATATGCTTTTAATAATGAGGCAAAGGTATACGTATTAAAAGGAGAAATAATTAAAACCATATATATTAAAAGTCAAACGAAAATTAATGAAAAACTTAAATATATTTTATTACGCTCTAATTATTTAAAATTTGTATCTAAAGTATTAGATCTTTTGAGATATTTCAGTTGATATTAACATCAAAAGATTAAATTATATAAAAAAGAGTGCTTATAAAAATGTTTAATATATTTAAATTGCTACAGACGATTGAAATATATACATCTAGGTATGTTTATTTCAATACTATACACCTTTCACATATTCAGCCATACAATTTGTGTAATTAAATGTAAAATGAGGGAATCATAATGCTAAGATAAATTCTGTTTTACCGTACAATATTTACTCTATTAATGAACTTATTCTATTTTAATTTTCTAGGTCTGCGACGTCAAATAATGCAATGTATTGGATCTCAATAGGAAAATGGTTAGATTGTGCGTATTTGTAACCTGTCATGCATAAAAATTTAGTGCGACAAATGGAGAACGTATAGTACAGAAAAATTCAGTATGGAATTCTCACTGTGTTTAAAATTGACAGATGTAGAGCAATATAATCTAAAACTGGATTGGACTTCTTAAAAAGCTTATGGCAATGTAGTTTTGGCTACAAATTTCAACAAAATAGCAGCGTTTTCTGTTTTATAAAACTAAAATTTGTTTTAACACATATCCATATAAAACAATTTTTACGATTTTATAGGTCTATTTTAAATCAGTAAATGATATTTTAACTGAACTTTCATGTTATAAACTTTTTAATTCCTTCTACATTTTTTACCCATCTCAAAATTGAAGATACTTCATGTACATTTGTTTCCTAAATTTCATCAAAATTTATTATGTTATTATTTAAAGTTTCCATTTTAATATTTTCTTGAATCTGAAAGAATTTGTTATGTTACAGAAAATTTTGTGTAAGAAACAAACAAAAGTTTTTTTTATTATTTAAAGTTTTCATTTTAAAATCAATAATTTCGAAAATATTAAAGAATTTGTTGTGTTACAGAATATTATATATAAGAAACAAACAAATAAATTTTGGATCAATATTATTTATAAAAGTTATATTAATTAATGAGGGCATTCTATTTTTTAAATACAAATTTAATACATCAACATATTTAATTACTATGCAATATACTGAACATATTTTTAGAAGTGTAGTTGAAAGAAGTGTAAATAAAGCTCTTTTTTTTAAGGATTCTCCAATTTATAGCGTTTAGAAAAAAGTGCTTTGAAATTCTAATCTTGTGTACTCTTTGTTATTTAGTCTTCAATGAAATATAAATATATACATACATAGGATTATGTATTTAACGTTATAAAAAATTAAAATAGAATATTTTAAGTATATTTTGTTTAATCTTTTTCTACGGCTTGTTAAATATATATAGCACAGAAATATGTAATTTTAAATGCTATTGTATTTTTCATGTAGTTATATCTTAAAATAAAAAAAAGACAAGTAATACATTAAATGCATAATACAAAAATAGCAATTAATGTTACTATTGGATGAAAACAACATTAGAAAACGAACTTATTAGGTACATAATCTAACCATATTTCATTTGTTTCTTTTTTATTCTTTCGAAACAAATGCATTTGAGGTTGTATGATTTTCATTCAGTTATAACTTAAAATATAAAAATGAGGGTAATTATAACCTAAATTACATAAGACAGTGGTAACAATTAAAGTTACCATTGGATGAAAGCAACATTAGAAAACGAACTTATTAGGTACATAATCTAACCATATTTCATTTGTTTCTTTTTTATTCTATCGAAACAAATGCATTTGAGGTTGTATGATTTTCATTCAGTTATAACTTAAAATATAAAAATTTTGGTAATTATAACCTAAATTGCATAATACAGTGCTAACAATTAAAGTTACCATTGGATGAAAGCAACATTAGAAAACGAACTTATTAGGTACATAATCTAACCATATTTCATTTGTTTCTTTTTTATTCTTTCGAAACAAATGCATTTGATGTTGTACGATTTTCATTCAGTTATAACTTAAAATATAAAAATGATGGTAATTATAACCTAAATTGCATAATACAGTGCTAACAATTAAAGTTACCATTGGATGAAAACAACATTAGAAAACGAACTTATTAGGTACATAATCTAACCTTCTTTCATTTGTTTCTTTTTTATTCTATCGAAACAAATACATTTGAGGTTGTACGATTTTCATTCAGTTATAACTTAAAATATAAAAATGATGGAAATTATAACCTAAATTGCATAATACAGTGCTAACAATTAAAGTTACCATGGGATGAAAACGACATTAGAAAATGAACTTATTAGGTACATAACCTAACATTCTTTCATTTGTTTATTTTTTATTCTTTAGAAACAAGTACATTTATTATTGTATGATTTTCATTGTTTTACTAACATTATGTACCATGGTGCAGAAAGAAATAACTAGCCTAAAATGTCCGAATATTTAATGGTACCTACTACTCGATTGTAAAAACAAGCTCAATAAAATAAGCTAAAATCAAGTTAACTTAATATAATTTAATTTATTTTTCAAAAAACATCTTAAGTCAAAGAGAATTTTAATGTAACACTCATAAGAAGGTACTGCCTTGTCAAGAATCGGCGTCATTTTACTGAGACATTTTACAAGCAATCTTCATCTACACCCATGAAATAAAATGCATTCATTTTTAATTACTACATGAATATACTATTGAAATTCAAAACGATGTTCCTCTGCTTGCAATTTATAGCATATTTGCAGTTAAAGAGTCTCATTTATGGGAACATCAAGTTGTTATTTCAATAATTGTCATCCTGATAAAGGGCAATTTCGGTAATTACTGAGAAGAATACTTAATATGAGTCACGAAATTGTAGAGAACTGCAAACAAACATTGAAATATCCTGTCTTTAGAACTGCGCAATAAAGATATAAAAATCATTTTAAATTTGCAGTTACCTCTATGTTTGTTCTCTGGACCATTAAAACCATTAATTGTAGAAAAACACACTATCTAACTGCTACCGTACCAACTGAATTACATAATATTTGGAAGGCATAACCCACCCCATGAATTAAAAAAAAAAATTGGGGGAGAGAGTGGGGCACCTTGGGACATAGCCCGCCTTGGGACACCTTTATTTTCAAGCTTTAATTTGCAACCAGGAATTAGTGCTCATGTGTATTGATAGATGACATTACTCTTCACTTCTCAAAGAATTTTGATGAAGATAGTGCTTATAGGTAAACAACAATTTCATTTTCTTTTTTTTTTTTTTTTTTTTTTTTTTGAATAACCCAAAATTACATCAATGTGCATTTTAAAAAGTAAGTTTTTGAAAAAAAAAATAATTATTTAAAAAAAGTGTATTGTTACGAAAGAAAATTTATCTATTGTTATTTCTATGCTAATAATTAATCTGTATTGTTAAATCTAACTGTATATTAGTTACTAAAAGATAAAATGGGGTAGGTTGGGACACACATAGATGGGGCACCTTGGGACATTTTAAAAAGTGTAAACAAATATCAATTCAAGGAAAATAATATTTTGGTGCCTAATTTTTAATTGTCAAAATATTAATTTAATAATGTTTTTTTCAGAAAAAAATGGTGAGAATAAGAAAAACAAAATATTCTGCTGTAAATGCTAATATGCTTGAATTAGCTGCAAATATAAGATTTGTTAAAAAATGTATTAACTTGAACAATTTTCAGCTATTTCTCTTTTATAACAGTTAATAAAAATAATTTGAACAGTATTTTGTATTTGTTGTTTAGTGTCCCAACCTACCCCATACAGTAGGTCAGGTTGGGACATTGGAAAGGTATTTTATTTCTTTTATTACTCTTTAACTAAATGAGATATTAAGTAGGTTTAATGTTTATAAGAAGCAGATATGATGACAATATATGCATGCATACTTATGTTTTTCAATTAACTTTAAAATAAATTCATAAAAATGTTTAACTGGAAAGTATCCCAAGGTGCCCCGGTCTCCCCTACAGATTTAACCCTTTCGTAGGCCATTTATTTTCCCCACAACTTCAAATAAGAAGTGCTAATTGTGTTCAATACATCAAAATATAGATGACATAGATGACAGAGCAAAACTGAAGCGGGACTCAGTCTTCCCATAAGTATAATAGCAATGACAATGTATTATAATGAGTTTTTGAGATTCCCACATGTGTATTTTATTAGATCATGTAGGTGGGAAGTAATCTTCCCATGGCCTTCAAAAGGTTTAAATGACTATTACCTCAGATGATAAATTTATGTGAATTAATGCATTTATCCATGAACACGTACATACATATACAGTTGTTCGTGTTTGAGTTATCAATTGAAGTAAGCACTCTATTAAGTATTTTTATTTAAATAATTGCTAAAACCCTTTGCAATTGATTTAACGAAATTCGACATAACCTGATTTTTTTCCAAAAGAAATAATCGACTGATATATCATTCTGATATCTACTGAGGTAATCACTAATCCATGAACACGCACATACACATACATTTGTTCATATTTGAGCTATCAATCGAAGTAAGCACTCTATGAAGTATTTTTACTTAAAAATATTTCTAAACCTCTTTGTATTTGATTTAACGAAATTCTACATAATTAGATTTTTTTTCTGATCAAATAATCAAATGATAAAAGACTGATATATCCTTCTGATATCTACTGAGGTAATGTTTAAACCAATGCGTTTCTAAATAAAATCATTATTTTACTTCTGCTTAGTCCTTCCTACTTTAGCCTTAAAAGATTAATACTGAGGAAAAAAATTATGTATATCCATCTCTATTGATACATGCAGTTTATCAACGGCTTAAATTAGCCTGATGGGGGTGAAAGTTTGATATTTACTTCAGATATCTACTGATGAAATGTTTAGAGTAATGCTCTTTTAAATAAAAGCATTACACAGGCCTGCAAAATTGAAATTTTTGAAAAATACAAGAGAAGTTTTTTCTTATTTTTAAGTTATTTGGTATGCTGATTTCGAAAATGACCTCCATTTTTTCCCATCACGTCAGGATTTTTTGTAAAATTGATGTACATATTACTGGTAATATCCTATATGGAAAAAATGCTCTCGAACTGTTAGCTTGTACTGACTGACAACAGTGGGTTTTATCTATTCATGTGAGTTTATTTAATCTGTTTATGATTAGGCATATTAATTTTTAAACAACAATTAAAATTAAAAATGTATACATTTTGTATATAAAAAATGAAAACCATCTCAACCAGAACGCATGAGCTCCACCAGGGCGAGACAAAAAGTTCCCTCGTTATTAAATTTTTTACATTAATTTTATAAGAAAAACAGTCCTTGAAAAACACCAACTACCTGTTTTTACGTTTTATTAAAGTTTATATATAATAAATGTAAGTTTAAAATATTTGAAACTCAATACGAAACAAAGACATTTAAATTTAGTTTTTTTCCAATGTACATTTTTCCCAATAAAATTTCTCTTTGACGTTCTTCTTTTATGTTCAATCTTATCTTCACCTCTTGCTAACACCCAACAGTAGTCGACAAGCATATTCTTATTCCCCCTACCTTGATATTTTCTCTTCATATCCTTCATGTCTTGGTGGAACCTTCGCCCTGTTCTTCGCTGACGGATCCTAAATTTTCAGGAAAAAAGTCCAAATGCGATTGGAGGAACTGCGCTGTTGTAGTTTACCACAGAAGGGTAACTTTGAGGGTTTCATCAAGGTAAAATGTCAAAACACGAAGGAAAGTATCAAAGCAAAATACGTGAGTAATATTCATAAAAAACCACAAAAATTCGATTTTTCAAAAAAATGTGACGTGATAGACATTTTTAATGATTCTTTTCAAAATCAGTACTAAAAAATACCTTAAACTTAGATGTCACATCCCTTGTATTTTTTTCATCGCAGACCTGCGTTATTTTACTTCTGCTTAGTCCTTCCTACTTTAGCATTCTACGATTCATACTGAGGAAGAAAATATATAAATATATGTATCTCAAATTTCTATTAATGCAAGCAGTTTATCAACTGATTAAATTAGTCTAATGGTTATTAAGTTCTATATTCTGAAGTTTTGAGAAAATTTGATACACTGTAGTTTTATCCATTCTTCATAATTAATTTTCATATTACTAAAAAAATGTTATTGCAGTCCTATAAAGGAAACGGAACATGTTAAATCAACCTCAATATTATATCTGCTTATACCTGTCTACGTTAGCTTTCTAAGATTCATACTAAGAAAGAAAATTTATGTATCACCATCTCTATTGATACAAGCAGTTTATCAGATGCTTAAATTAATCTGATGGTTATTAAGTTTTATATAATCGGAAACTTTAAGATACACTGTAGTTTTATCCATCTTTGATAATTAATTTTCATATTACTAAAACATGTTATTGCAATCCTATAAAGGAAACGTAACATGTTAAAATAATCTCAATATTATACCTGCTTATACTTTTCTACGTTAGCATTCTAAGATAGATTCATACTGAGAAAGAAAATTTATGTATCTCCATTTCTATTGATACAAGCATTTTATGAATTTTTTAAATTAGTCTGATAGTTATTAAGTTCTATATAATCTGAAGTTTTGAGAAAATTTGATGCAGTGTAATTTTATCCATCCTTGATAAATTAATTTTCAAATTACTAAAAAATGTTATTTCAGTCCTATAAAGGTAACATAACATGTTAAAATAACCTTAATATTATACCTGCTTATACCTGACTACGTTAGCATTTTACGATTCATAGTGAGGAAAAAAATATATGTATCCCCATTTCCATTGATACAAGCAGTTTGTCAATTGCTTAAATTAGTCTGATGGTTATTAAGTTCTATATAATCTGATGTTTTGAGAAAATTTGATTAAATGTAGTTTTATCTAACCTTAATAATTTTATTTTCAAATTATTAATAAATGCTATTGCAATCCTATAAAGGAAATTTAACATGTTAAAACAACCTCAATATTATACCTATGTTAGCATTCTATGATTCATACTGAGAAAGAAAATTCATGTATCTCTATTTCTATTTATACAAACAGTTTATCAATTTCGTAAATTAGTCTGATGGTTATTAAGTTCTATATAGTCTGAAGTTTTGAGAAAATTTGATACACTGTACTTTTATCCATCCTTGATAAATCAGTTTTAAAATTACTAAAAAATGTTATTGCAGTCGTATAGAGTAAACGTAATATGTTAAAACAGCCTCAACATTATACCTTCTTATACCTATCTATTTTACCATTCTAAGATTCATACTGAGAAAGAAAATTTATGTATATCAATTTCTATTGATACAAGTAGTTTATCAACTGTTTATATTAGTATGCTGGTTATTAAGCTCTATATAATCTGATGTTTTAAGAAAATTTGATGCACTGTAGTTTATTCATCCTTGATAAATTAATATTCAAATTACTAAAAAATTTTATTGCAGCCCTATAAAGGAAACGTAACATGTTAAAATAACCCCAATAAGACCTTTTCTCTGTTAAACCATTTATTTTTATTTATTCCTTTATAACCCAAACGTGAAGATAGAAATAAGGAGAAATAGTTCGCTGATTATTAGCCTCGAAGAAGAAAAGGGGATCTCTACTTATATTTTCTTTTTTCTTTTCAAAGCTCAGCTATCTAAATAAATTGGATCATGCTTCATTTGAAACAACCCCTTTGCATTATTTTACAAACTCTAAAAACTCTAAGATGGAGAAACATGCACAATGATGTATTTCCTAGATCTCGGCGTCTCATTTACTTTCAACGCTAGTAAATGCCGTAGGGTGAACTTTCTCTCAGTAAAGGCTGTATTATTTCGATTAAATATCTAATTTTAAGAAGAATTCGGTTATTGGAGTCTACTAGAATTTACCGGATTGTTTCCTTTTGATAGAACGCTAGATTCATAAAAGAATTTATGAAATGAGATTATATGAACTACGATAGAATGAAGCGTTTTAATATTTATACCAATCTAAAAATGTAGAAATACATAAATGCTGTCAACCATATTTTTAAAAGAATGCTGCTTCTCTCTTTATATTTAAACTCGCATTTTAAACATCTAATAAATTTCCCACGTTTAATATTTTACCGATGTTTTCATTTTATTTACGGTTTCTATTTCAAAATATTATGGGATATAGATCATTCGGTACTTATTTTAAGATATAATGTATATACCTACAATATTATATATATATATATATATACATATATATATATATATATATATATATATATATATATATATATATATATATATTTATATATATATATATATATATATATATTATATATATATATATATATACATATATATATATATATATATATATATATATATATATATATATATATATATATATATATATATATATATATATATATATATATATATATATATATATATATATATATATATATATATATATATTATATATATATATATATATATAATATATATATATATACATATATATATATATATATATATATATATATATATATATATATATATATATATATATATATATATATATATATATATATATATATATATATATATATATATATATATATATATATATATATATATATATATATATATATATATATATATATATATATATATATATATATATATATACTTATATACATTAACACTACGCAAGCAAAAAAAATCCATTAGAAACATAAAAACTTGGAAAAGAATATTTAAATATTTGCTAAGAAACGTTGTAAAGTCGAAATTACATTGCTTTGAAATTTTCTTATTATAAAGTAAGTTATTTTATACGTTAAGACAAATCGTAATTTACTAGGAAATAATCACAATATATAAATTTAATAAAATATAATACTACTTCTAAATAATCCTACTCAAGGCGAAATAGAAAAGTCGTAAACTTGCATTAGATTTTAATGCATATATTTTGTCCTTGTTCTAAAAAATTCCATTTTATTTTATCTGAAAAGAGCTTAAGTAATTTACTTCGTCTAGAACAAACTTCGAAAAATTACTGCTTCAAATTTGCATAAGTTATCATTAGATGAACCACATAAAACGTATTATAGACATAAACTAATACTTTGAAGGAATAATACTTTAAAAAATAAATTGCTTTGTCGTTACCTCGAGTTAAAATTACTCAATGAATATTTTATTAAGCCCAATCGTAGGAAACTGCGTCTCAAAATAATTTTCTGTCGCTTTCTTGAAATTACTTCAAAAATCTAAACTAATTTGCTACTATATCCCCATTCATGCGTTTTACGTTTCCAAAGAAAGGAGAACAGCATTGATTTTTCCACGAGGTCACTTTGCATGCGATCGATGAAAATATTCCGAAAGGTTTCAGGCCATGAACAACGTTATAGTCCATTTGTTTTAGAACAGTTCCGCAAGTGCTGATTTTAAGAGCTTAAGGGATTTCTACTCTTCAAAAATGTCCCCCTTTAAAAGCTTTTATGTATCTTAAAAAGATAAAAATGCGTCACAACTTTGTATCTTTTACAAAGAGTGAAATTTACACACTCTCTCTGTTTGCTCCAATGTATAACTAATGTGTATTTAAATTTTTAAGAAGCACCGTAAACGTTAAGAACACCGATTCGTGTATGTGGATGGTGACAGACAATTTTAGTACAGAAAAGATACTTGCTGTTAAATACAGACGATTTAGTTGAAGCTTTTTAAAACTCTTAGAACTTAAGAAATGAGATATGCCATTAAAAGCAAGTGTCATCAAGGACGGGGAAGATTCCACAAAAGTGCATTTGTATTGCGCAATGTATGTTGTAAGTATCCTTTTGCAGGATAATATGTAAAACATTCACAACATAATTTTATCTTTTTCAACAAACATATAACTCACTTAAGTTTATAAGAAGCAATGTTACGTTAAAGTGCACAAATCGCATTTATAGAAATTTACATATATAAACATATTTTGTTCCTTAAGAATAGATAGGTGTTGCAGAATACAGACAACACAGCTGAATCTTTTTAAAAATTATAAACCAAAAAAACAAAGATGCATATAACAAAATAAAACTAGCTACGTAAAAACGATTAACTGTTATACAACATCTGTTATGAGTACTAATAGGTATCATAGTTTTATTGATAATTTGGTAAGATGTACATAATATATCATTTTATGATGAAAATAAAATAAGAAAGACATTTACTTTGTTATAGAAAATAACTATGTTAAGATTAATATTTTAAATTATTATACAGTAGATTAATATAGTAATTAATATAGTTATTCATATCCCTATATGTCCTAGTGAAAGGCGTTTTTCTGACAGATGGATATACGAGGGTTATAACTTTAATAGTTACAGCTATTTATTTACATTGAATACAAAAGTGATTGTTGTCACCATGTTTCACAGTCCTCAGTATAGTCGCTCACATTGTGTATAACCCGTTTCCAAAGATGTGCAGAACACGTGTAGCAGCGTCAGTTTAGTTGGTAATTCGAATGCACTGGTGTATTGATACAACAATCTCTGGAACAGTTCTGAAGCGAATGCAACGAAATGGTTCCTTCACCTTAGGAATTAAGAGAAAATCACAAGAGCTTAGACCTGGAGAGTAAGCTTGTAAAGTCCTAGACTGACACTGTCCTGTTTTACGACCTCTGGCAGAATATTGCCGACATCATTGCTTGTTTTGAATACATCCTGACAACACTTTTACACAAGCACGATCATTCTTCTGTCCCCTATGTGCGTGATCATTGAAGGACGATTCTTTTTGCTTAGAGGTAAGCTTATTGATCACTTGTATACGCGATATTCGTTTTCATACGTAGCGTTTTTACAGCATTATTGCCACATTAAATTTTAACCCTCTTCGTGTTTTTTTTTGAAAAATCAATAAAAAGTAAAGCAGCAATAAAAATACAGTTTTTGCAATACTTGGGAGAACAGTAAATTTTCAGGTAGACACACTTTTAATTACTATTTTGCGTAGGCGCTGCAAACTTAATTGTATTTTATATCCACCATAAGTGTATATGGCGTAGTCTATTTATCGCTGCAATCTCCTGTTCGGAATAAACCATTTTTACAAGAAATTTGTATTGTGAGCAGAAAGCATACAGCAGAAAGACGAAATTTTTCTTCTATATTTTCAAATCGAGACTTTTTGAAATTTGCAAAAGAACATGAGTTGCGAAAATTTATTGTTGTCTCATGAATTGCAACAAACGGTGTATTTTTTTGGAATATGCCCGACCCAAGTTAGGGCATGAGGAAAATCGGTGTTTCAGTTCCCTGATGATTGAATTCAGTTTTTCTAATGCATAATATGTAAGTTACCATTTTCCCAATAAATGGCCAAAAAACAAGGTAGGTTTGGCAGTTCCATGCCATTTTTCTCCACTTATGGAATATTGTAAAGGATTTGTGAAATTCAATTCAATCTAAGGATATGGAATTTATGACAGTTTGTATAATGCTAATATTGTTGTATTAGTTTATTCTATTTATCTTGAAAATTATGTCATTTAATTTATTTTGCTATAATTTGAACAAAAACTATTATAATCAATTGACATTTTCCATTCATGTGAAAATGTTTAATATAGTTGGGTTTTTTTTTCTTTTAAAATTTTGTAATTTTTAAAAATAATTTATTTCTAACATTTTGATTATAATAACTAAAGAAATAAAAGAAAATTGAAAATATTATTTTTTTTATGTTTTTCTAAAATATATTCCATAGCCAAGACGTCTAAAGAGAGTATCTCAAAGAACGGAAAATTTAGGTCTGCGTAAAAGTGTATTAATATTCTACAGTATTTGTTTCGTATTCTCTTAATTAATTTGCTTTATGATACTTATTAGGTAAAATATACGTGATATAAATTTCTAAGTTCAAAATAAATAAATATATATTTCGCATTTAAGATTCCATAGAACATTTTTATGTTTTGAACATGCAATCCTATTTGTAGAAAATGTTAGGAATTTTTAACAGAAGACTAGACGCATGCTGTAAAATGCAAAAAATACAAGTGAAGTTTTAAAACGCTTTACGAAGTTAAGAAATGAGTTAAATCACTAAAAGCAAATGTGTTGAAAAACGGAAAACATTACATAAAAGTGCATAGCAGAAATTAGCATTACGTAACATTTTGCATAACATTATATTGTTATAATTACATGAAAGATGCACAATGCATTCTTTTAAAAGAGAAATACATTTTTACTTACTTATATTTAAAAGATAAACTTGATGTTGATACGTGATATTTTATCTCCAGTCTGCATCTGTGGAAAGGAAATTTTTATTGTAAAATAAAATAAATGCTGTAGAATAAAGACGAAGCAGTCGAGGCTTTTTAAAAGTTTTAAAACTAAAGAAAAGCATCAAGACGTTAAAAGGAACAGCTACGTAAAAGATAGTCACTAATATACAATATCTATTTTTAGTACGAAAACAAGTACGGTGTCTTGTTTTTGCTGATAATTTGGTAAAGAAATATTCTTTTAAGGTTAAGACAAATTAATAAAGATATTTTATGTATTTCATTGTTTGGAGTACAATTATGTTGTGAACACAATTATACATATTGTGAAAGGTAGACAATTTAAAACTTATAGAATTAAAGATTTGTCTCATTAAAATGAATAAATATTTGCTCTATAATACAGATAAGGCATGTTATTATTTTTAACTTTATAGAGCGTAATAAATGATTGGTGACATTAAAAGAGATTGTCTATATAAAATGTATTACTGCTCTGGTGTAATTATTTTGTATAATTTAAATGAAAATTAATAATTGTAATATTTTAAGCATTTAATATTTTCTGTTATGCATTTATGTTAAGAACAATTATTCTTTTATTTCTTAAGGATAAAAAGTTTGATACACATTTACTGTATAAGACAGACAATTTTCAAATTTATAGAAGTAAAGAAATTTTACTTTAAATGGAATAGATATTTCCTCTATAATACATAATACAGTAAAACTTTTAGAGATAAAGAAATGAATTTTGCAATTAAAACAGAGTGCCTTTAGAAAAGGAAAATTAAGGATACGTAAAAATGTATTACTGCTCTACTGTAATTATTTTGCGTAATCTTAAGTATTTAATTTTAAGCTAATTATTAGGGTAAAATATATACAATATAATGTTTTAAAATTAAAATAAATAGTTAAAATATTTTATGCATTCAATGTTTTATATATCACATTAATATTTAAAACAAATATCGCAATCTGTAGGAAAAACAGATAATGTTTGACAAAAGGATAAAATGTATGCTGTAAAATACAAAAAACGCATTTGGATATTTTAAAACTTTTAGCGATAAAGAAATGAATTGTGACATTAAAAAAGTGTCTCAAGGAAAGGAAAATCAATGATACGTAAACATATATTACTTCTTTAATGTAATTATTTTGCTTAATTAAAATTAAACTAAATAATTATAATATTTTACGCATTTAATGTTTTATGTAACACATTTATGTTAACAACAAATATATTTATAGGTCTTAGGTTTGGTTTAGGAGTGCTACGGTCTACTTTTTGCAACACGAGGGCTAATGAAACCGGGACCTACTGCTTAAAGCCGATTCCGAACGGCTACGAACATCCATGCCACAGTGGGATTCGAACCCACGAACTCCGGTTCCGAAGGCCAGCACCCTAACCATTCGGCCATCGTTCTGCCTTTATAGGTCTTAGGGATAGGAAGATTTTGATAGACATTTGCTGTATAAGGCAGACGATTTTAAAACTTATACATTTAAAGAGTTGTATCATTAAAAGGAATAGAGATTTACTCTATAATACAGAAGACGCATTTGAAGATTTTAAAACTTTTAGAGCTAGAGAAATGAATTGGGACATTAAAATATAATGTTTTAAAGAATGGAAAATTAAGGATATGTGAAAGTGTATTACTCTTCTACTGTAATTAATTTTATTAATCATAAGTATTTAATTTTGTGGTAATTGTAAGGTTAAAATATATATAAAAATAATGTTTTAAAATTAAAATAAATATTTAAAATATTTTATGCGTTTAATGTTTTATATAACACATTTATATTTAAATCAAATATCTCAATGTGTAGGAAAGACAGAAAATGTTTGACAGATGGATAAATGTATGCTGTAAAATACACAGACTACGCATTTGAAGATTATAAAACTTTTAGAGATAAAAAATTAAATTGTGACATTAAAAAAGTGTCTTATGGAAAGGAAAATCAATGATACTTAAAAATATATTACTGCTCTAATGTAATTATTTTGCATAATTAAAATTAAACAGAATAATTATAATATTTTACGAATTTAATGTTTTATGTAACACAGTTTTAGAAACAAAAATATCCTTATGGGTTAAGGATAGGAAGATTTTGATAGACGTTTACTGTAAAAGACAGACGTTTTACAACTTATACATCTAAAGTGTTGTCTCATTAAAATGAATAGATATTTTCTCTATAATATAGACGACACATTTAAATATTTTAAAACTTTTAGAGGTAAAGAAATGAATTGTGACATTAAATGAGAGCATCTTATTTAACGGAAAATTAAGGATACGTAAAAATATATTACTGCTGTACTGTAATTATTTTTCGTAATCTTAAGTAGTTTTAATATTATTAGGCTAAAACTTATACAATATAATGTTTTAAAATTAAAATATTTTAAGAATATAATGTGTTATATAACACATTTATGATTAAAACAAACATCCCAATCTCTAAGAAAAACAGATAATGTTTTACTGACAAATAAATTTATGCTGTAAAACACAGTCTACTTATTTGGAGAGTTAAAGACATGTATTGTGACATTAAAAAAGTGTCTTAAGAAAAGCTAAATCAATGATACGTGAGAATGTAATATAACTGTACTGTAATTAGTTTCCATAATTAAAATTAAAAACAATAATTATAATACTTTACGCATTTAATGTTATATGTAACACATTTATGTTAACAACAAATATATTTATAGGTCTGAAGGATAGGAAATTTTTGATAGACATTTGCTGTAAGAAGAAGATTTTAAAACGTATACATCTAAAGAGTTTTCACACTAAAATGAATAAATATTTTCTCTATAATACAGACGACACATTTAAATATTTTAAATCTTTTAGAGCTAAAGAAACGAATTGTGACATTAAAAGAGAGCTACTTAAGGTACAGGAAATTAAGGATACGTAAAAATTTATTAATGCTTTTCTGTAATTATTTTGCGAAATACTAAGTGTTTAATTTTAAGGTAATTGTATAGAATTAAAGGTTTTAAAATTAAAATATATAGTTAAAATATTTTGCGCATTTAATGTTTAAAACAAACATCCAAATCTGTAGGAAATACAGATAATGTTTAACACACTGATATTTTTATGCAGTTAAATATACAGACTACTAATTCGAAGATTTTAAAACTTTTACAGATAAAGAAATAAATTGTGACATTAAAATAGAGTGTTTTAAGGAATGGGAAATTAATGCTATGTAAAAGTGTAATGCCGCTCTTCAGTAACTATTTTATTTTATGGTAATTATTAGTGTAAAATATGGATACTATAATGCTTTAAAATTGAAATAAATAATTAAAATATTTTACGCATTTAATGTTTTACATAACACATTTGTTTTAAAAACAAATAACCCAATTTGTTGGAAAATACAGATAGTATTCGATAGAAGAGTAAATTTGTGCTACAAAGTAATTTTGGATATTTTAAAACTTTTACAAGTGAAGAAATTACTTGTATCATTGAAGCGTTTCCAAGAACATCGAAGGATACGTAAAATTATATTGCTATTATTTAATATTTGTTTTAACATGTAACATTATATATTAGCCTTTTATTTTCTTAATTATATATGCAATATACTATATCTTAAAAGAAAGATAAATAGATAAATGTAAGTTACGTGTTCAAAAATTTAAAAGCATCATTCTGTTAAAATTACCAACACATATCTGTAGAAAATTTCATTTTTTCACAAAGAAGAAATACATGATGTAAAAGAAAGACAACATATTTGAAGAGTTTACAAACATTTGGAAATAAAGAAATGGAATGTGTCGTTAAAAGAAAATGTCAAGAATTACATATACCACCGATGATTTACAAAAAAAAAATTTTGAATTGTAGGATCTTGCTTTATATGATAATTCTATTTATATATATAAGTCAAAAGATGTCATATTTTCTGTGCATTTACATCATATTTTTAATGTTATTTCTTTATATATATAATCTTTATATATATTACAATATTATTAATGGACATAGAAATTTCATGGATAAGGTTAGGTTTTCAATTTTATTTTATACTAAAGCAGAGAAAATCAGAAAATGTGTATATGTAATATGTTTAATATTACATATACACATTTCTGAAGTTACTCTAATACATTATTTATTTTAAACTTACACACACAGATATATATATATATATATATATATATATATATATATATATATATATATATATATATATATATATATATATATATATATATATATATATATATATTTATTTATTTATTTCTTACAACATAACCTCATGAATAAATTGTGCTTAAGCACTGATTTTAAACAGTGTTGATAATAGTAATTATTTTCAAAAAATAAATATTTATCATTTTAATTATGGTAAATTAAATTGTGCTTATTTAAGAATAATATATTTTATTTGCCGTTTTAAAACATATAAATTTGTTCCAGTAAAATGAGTAAAAAATTAATTTTTCATAAATGCACTATGAAGAACTATATAGAATTTTCTATTAAAAATTAAATTTTATATAGTTTCTCCCTTTTCTTATAAAATACAACTTCACTGTATCTACACTGAATTTAATTTAAAATCAAAATTTATTACACAGATTGAAATTTTAAAAGATTTTACACACAAAAATTCGTTTTTATTTGTCAAGTTTTCTTTTTGTTAATGTAGGATTTATTTTAATTGTGCATTTTAAATACTACTAAATCATCTTAATAAACCATTTCGATAATAAATTTATACAAATATGCGAATATAATAATTAAATAATATATAACATTTTTTTTCTATTTTATAATCTGACAAAAGGCTTCAGTGTTTTATATTTTGTTCAAAATTGTTTCATACAATAAAGTTACTTATCTGATACATTTAATTCTTCATTTTTCTTTCTAACAGATCTTTTTTTATAATATCTCCATTATTATGTTAAGAGTAAAAGTTTTGAATAAAACTTTACTGCTTTCCAAAAGCAGAGATTTATAGGTATTACGAATAAAACTAAGGACTAATGATTCATATAGAATGATTCATATTGCTGAACAATTATTCATTTTGGGATCGTTTCCGACTTTTAGACTAAGAGCAAAACCTGTCATGTACGAGGTTTGGTAGAAATTTACAGAAAATATTGCATGGAACTAAATGTGTTCAATTTATTCCGCTTTTTAAATAATATTCATTCTTTCAATGTAGTGTTTTCAGAAAAACGTAATTATGATATTTTCTTCGTTATGTTTTTTTTTTTTATCGTGAGAAAATAAACATGATGACATCATCTAAAAACTGCGCAATTTTCAAAACATTTAACCATACGACAACAATTTCATTAAGTATTGCATAACTAAATTATGAATTAGAAGCAAAATTTTTTCACATACATTTATATATATATATATATATATATATATATATATATATATATATATATATATATATATATATATATATATATATATTATACATATACATTTACATATATATTTACATATATATATGTGTGTGTTTGTGTGAGTAACATATCAAAATAATTAAATATTAATGTCGCATAAATGTTTTTCGTCTTATAAAAATGATGATTCTTAAGTAAAATGGATTTTTTTAAAATCTAAAAAAATTATAATAATTACTAAAAGTATCAAAAATCAGTGTTTTTAGATTGTTTGCACATTGAAAATATTATTAAACTTTAATGTCTCATAAATGTTTTTCGTCTTTTAAAAGTGATGATTCTTATGTAAAAAGACTTTTTCTAAAATCTAAAAATAGTATAATAATTACTAAAAGTATCAAAAATCAGCGTTGTTAGATTGTTTGCACATTGAAAAAAATTATTAGAATTTGATAGCTCATAAATGTTTTTCGTCTTATAAATATGATGATTCTTAAGTAAAACGTCTTTCTATAAAATCTAAAAATTTTATAATAATTACTAAAAGTGTCAAAAATCAGCATTTTTAGATTGTTTGCACATTGAAAAATTTCGAAAATAGCATTAATGAAATATTATAAATTAATAGCTTAATACTGTACTCTACGTTCAAAAAGATATATTAAGCTATTCCTTATGTTTTCTGTTTCTTTTATTTATTTAAAATTCTTTATCTAAACTGCAGCTAATGGAGTAATTTTTTTGTTATTAAGCTTTAATATTTTAAGATTTTATCGTGTAACAAAATTGTACATGTTTAAAGAATAAGCAATTAATTCTACTATTTCTTTACCAATGAAAGTCGAGCATATATTTTACATAATAGCTGTCAATTTTCAAATGATTAAAGTACTTATCGGACATCAACTGAAGCAAAATAACTGATTTGAAAAAGTGAGAAATGATACTTGAACTGAATCTATTCTTTTGCCAAGGCATACATATTTTGATGAATTCTTTAGGAAAATCAAACCTTAAGACTCTTGCTCAAATATTAACCCTTTGCAAACCAAGGTAACCTTAGTAACGGCAAAAATCGCTAGTTTTCAATATAAAATATAATTAGTTTTATAAATTATCATTAGATGTACGATCTGAATGATCTCAGAAATGCAGTTACATAATAAACTTCTTGATGGTCTGACTGGTTTTAATGACATAAGTTACATCTTGATAACGAAGAAAACTATATACTTCTCATAAAACCTTATATACTTTTCTTATTTCCTGAATTTCATTTAAGTTGTTTTTGGTTGTAGTATTTTCAAAATTTACTTTATAAATATTTTGAAAAATAATATAAAAACTATCATATTATTTAATAACACCCATTGTATTGTGTTACACTTACCTTTAACCAAACGTGGTATTAAGAGAATATTCAAAAGTATTTTTTTTTTCACTCTGGTCGAAACCTTAAAAGACTATCACGTTGTATGTTATTTAATATTTTATAAATATGCAACAATTTAATTTACAAATATATAAAAGGCTTTTAGAATTGTTATTAGAATTTTGCATGTGACATATTCTTATCAACAAATACATTGATAAGAATTGCATGTAGAGAGTTTCAAATACTTATAAAATTTAAGGTTATGTTTTAAACTGTATAAAGTAGATATCAGTAATAACTAAACTGTATGTTATTTTATTAAAGTCATAAATATTAAAACTAAATTATTTTTCTCAGTTATATTCCTCAGTAAGATATAATTATCGGATTTTCGGAGTAATTTTAACCAGTACACTTATTAATTTTATGTATTATTGTAAAGGGTAAGTTAAAATATCTCATTAGTAAAGATACAATAAATAAAGTGAATCATTTTGATTCTGTATATTCTTCATTCATAAATCTCGAATATTAATTTTTCAAGTTTTTTACTAGGTATTACCTAAATCTAAATAATATTTATAGCTAATTATTGTTAAAATTATTTATAAAAATATTTTATTACTCGTTGCGTAAATAGGATTCTTATATATGCTTATGATGTGCAAAATAGTAAATTTATTACTTAATTTTAAAAATATTAGTTTTGTTGTCCATAATGATATACTGTATAATAGATTCACAATCATGTGTGAGGAATAATAATTATACTTAAGTAAATTCAACCATAATAAATATCAGAACACACAATGAAGTATTCATTGTAAATATTCATTTTAATGCTGCTTGAAAGCATTATTAATAAATGCATTTTTAGAAGTTCTAATAACTTGTAATTACCAGTAATTCAATAAAGTTAATAGCCACTCTAAAATGTTGAGGATTATCAGTTAATACATAAAAGAGATTCTTAATTTGCTATTGTGATATTCAAATTGTTAAGTATGACCCAAATTATTCTATGTATTATCAAGGAGGGACCTATCGAAATAATTATGATATCGTAAATTGAAATGTGTAATCAACGATCTTGTTATATTTGATGTGTAATATGATTGCAGTATTTATTTATTAATTTGTTTATTATGGATTATGAAGAATAGCAATTGAAATTTACAAGATTTATAAATAATAGATTTAAATTGCTGTGTATGTAAAATATTTTTGCAATTCAAATGTAGTGAAAGTACCTATAAACATCAAATGTTTTATAATTAATTTTCTGTTATTTCTATTCTATTATTTTTAATACAATAGAAAAAATTAGATTTCTATTCGTAATTAATGAGCTAATATATTATTATATTAATATATTTAAAAATATATATTAAACAATTTTCATTCTTATATTTTTGGAAAGAATAAGTATGTACTAAAAATATTCATAGAATACTTTTTTTCGAAATATCAAAGGTTTAGCTGCTAAATATAGATTTGATAAAATTTACTTCTAGTGGCGAGTCTCTTAATTTTTAAACAATATATATATATATATATATATATATATATATATATATATATATATATATATATATATATATATATATATATATATATATATATATATATATATATATATATATATATATATATATATATATATATATATATATATATATATATATATATATATATATACATATACATATATATGTATATTATATATATACATACATATATACATACACATATATATACATATATATATATATACATATGTATGTTACAGATATATACATACATATATACATACATATATACATATATATGTATATATATATGTATATATAAATATATATATATATATACATATATATATATATACATATGTATGTTACAGATATATACATACATATATACATACATATATACATATATATATATATATATGTATATATATATATATATATATATATAATATATATATATATATATATATATATATATATATATATATATATATATATATATATATATATATATATATATATATAAATATATATATATATATATATATTAAATTATCGTTAATTTTGGAATGATGCATTGAAAACACAATATATTATTATAAATATTAATAATTAGAAAATATTATCAATATGAAAACATCAGTAAAGAAAATTTACTACATAAACTATATTAAGGTCATATATAATACTAAATTGTGTACAGTATGCAGATATGCAATAGAATTTGCTTTTTAATTTACAATATATTACAAATTTTTACGAACTTAATAATATGCATGAATTTGCATGCACTGTCTTAACGATTTACCAAAATGAAAATATCGTTTAAAAAATTATCACACCAATAAGAAAAATAGAAATGCCAGTGAAACCCAAACTCTAGAAAATAAATGTAAATTTTTTAATAATGGGAAACCACAAGTGTGTTATAATAATGTAATTCGAGTTGCACCATTCTGTTTAATGTTATACATAAAAGTAATAGCCATCTATTGATATCCTTATGATTCATAAATTCTTTGTTGAGAATTAGGAATAATATCGCTATTTTATGGATTTACAGTAGAAAAATGGTTTAAATAAGAACACACCAATAAGAAAGATAGATATGTGAGTGAAATCCAAACTCTAGAATATAGATATAATTTATGGAATAACGTGAAAGCATAAGTGTGTTAGACATAAAAGTATTAGCCATCTACTGATATCCTTATGGTTCATAAATGCTTTGTTGAGGATTAGGAATAATATTTCTGTTTTATTGATTTACCAAAATACAATTATTGTTTAGAAAAAGAACACGTCAATAAGAAAAACAGACAAGTGAATGAAATCCAAACTCTAGAAAATAAATGTAAATTTTTTAATAATGGGAAACCATAAATGTTTAAAGTTATTCATAAAAGTAATATATACATAAAAGTAATATCCAACTAATGATATATTTATGATTAATAAATGCTTTGTAGAGAATTATTAATAATAGCACTATTCTATCGATTTACCAAAATAAAAATATTGTTTAGAAAAAGAACACACCAATAAGAAAATTAAAAACTGAGTGAAATCCAAACTGTAAAAAAAAAATGTGAATTTTTGAATAATGTGAAACCATAAATGTGTTATAATAATGTAATTCGAGTTGCAGCATTAGGTTTAAGTTTATACATGAAAGTAATAGCTATCTATTGAAATCCTTATTTATAGATGTTTTGTTCATGATTAGGAATAACAGCACTGTGTCATGGATTTACCAAAATTAATACATTGTTTAGATAAAGAACACACCAATAAGAGAAATAGAAAAGTGATTGAAATCCAAGCTGTAGAAAATAAATTTAAATTATCGAATAATGTGAAACCATAGGTGTGTTATAATAATGTAATTCCAGTAGCACCATTATTTTTAAAGATAAACATAAAAGTAATAGCTATCTAGTGATATCCTTGTGATTCATAAATGATTTGTTGAGGATGAGGAATAATAGCACTATTTCATCGATTTAAGAAAATAAAAATACTGTTTAGAGAATGAACACACCAATAATAAGAATAGAAAAGTAAGAGAAATCCAAACTGTAGAAAATAAATGTAAATTATCCAAAATATGAAACCATAATTGTGTTATAATAATGTAACTCAAGCTGCACCATTAGATTTAAATTTATACATAAAAGTAATAATAATTTATTGATGTCCTTAAGACTGATAAATTTTTTGTTGAGGGTTAAGAAAAATAGCACTGTTTCATCGACTTAATAAAAATATTATTTAGAAAAAGAACACATAAATAAGAAAAATAGAAAAGTAAGTGAAATCCAAAATGTAGAAAATAAATGTAAATTATCGTATAATTTGAAACCATAAGTGTGTTATAATAATGTAGTTCGAGTTGCACCATTACGTTTAAAGTTATACATAAAAGTAATATCCATTTATTGATATCATATGATTCATAAATAATTTTGTTGAGAATTGGAATAATAGCACTATTTCATCGATTTAAGAAAATAAAAATACTGTTTAGAGAATGAACACACCAATAATAAGAATAGAAAAGTAAGAGAAATCCAAACTGTAGAAAATAAATGTAAATTATCCAAAATATGAAACCATAATTGTGTTATAATAATGTAACTCAAGCTGCCCCATTAGATTTAAATTTATACATAAAAGTAATAATAATTTATTGATGTCCTTAAGACTGATAAATTTTTTGTTGAGGATTAAGAAAAATAGCACTGTTTCATCGACTTAATAAAAATATTATTGGGAAAAGAACACACCAATAATAAAAATAGAAAAGTAAGTGAAATCCAAACTGTAGAAAATAAATGTAAATTATCGTATAATGTGAAACCATATGTGTATTATAATAATGTCATTCGAGTTTCACCATTAGGTTTAAGGTTAAATATAAAAGTAATAGCCATCTATTGATATTCTTATTTATTGATATTCTTATTCATAAATGCTTTGTTGAGTATTAGGAATAATGTCTCTGTTTTATTGATTTACTAAAATAAAATTACTGTTTAAATAAAGGACGTGGCAATAAGAAAATTAGAATAGGGAGTGAAATCCAAACTGTAGAAAATAAATGTGTACTTTGGAGTAATGTGAAACGTATGTGTATTATAATAATGTAATTCGAATTGAAACATTAGGTTTACGGTACATATAAAAGTAATAGCCATCTATTGATATACATATTCTTTATAAATGCTTTGTTGAGGATTATGAATAATAGAACTGTTTTATAGATTTACCAAAATAAAGGTATTGTTTAGAAAAAGAACACACCAATAAGGAAAACAAAAATGTGAGGGAAATCCAAACTGAAGTAAATAAATGTAAATTTTCGAATAATGTTGTGATTCGCATAATCCTGCAAGTAAAATTTGGAAAGCTAGCATTGTCATGAGAGAAATGAAGAAAGTAGTTTTTTGTCTATATTATTCTTCAAAGCATCATCGTAAAGCAAAAACAATCATTTAATCAATGAGATAAAGTTGGTAACAGAAGTTCCAGAAAGCAATAAAATTTCTTAAAATATTTTTCTTATATAACATTTATCGTTGGCCTCAGGTGCTTTTGGCTTCAAAACCCATTCCATTACTTTTTACGTTCGAGCTTCGTATCTAATGTTTCTGTGGTAAGAACGTTTGTTTTCCTTGCGGATTTTAATTTAAGTTCGCCATGTGAATCACCTACGTTGTCTTTGGAAATATTTATTTTAAAAACATTTTATATCTCTTCAAAAGCTATCCGTTTCGCATTGTAACATACGCAGATATATATTGTGTAACAACACTTTTATTTAACAGTTTTCAAAGCACAGTGTAAGGCATAGTTCTATTATTTTGAAATTTTATTTTTATTAATAGCATAATCCACAGCACTAACCACAATGAAGCGATTTTTTAATTCATTATTAAAGTAAAAACCACAATTTAATTATTATTTTCTTATAAATGTTGGTAGTTTTAAGAAGCACTTTAACTTTCATTGTTTATTACCGATTTGTTTGAAAATAAAATGCATAACTCAAACTGTATGCTGTTACAGTAATTAGAGGAAATATTTATTACTTTTAAGTAGATAATTAATTAATTAATAATAGTTTATTTAATGTAGTACATGCTTATTATGCATGGATAACTGTGTTGTTTTAAAGTTTGCGAAATTCGAAATAAAGAATTTGTTTACTTTCATTGTTTATTACCGATTTGTTTGAAAATAAAATGTAATTGAAACTGCATGCATTTACAGTAATTGGAGGATATATTTATTATTTTAAGTAGCTAATTAATTAATTTATTACAGTTTCTTGAAAGTATATCTATTATAAACGGTATTAACCGTTCTGTTTTAAATTTTGTGAATTTCGAAAATTTTAAGGCACTTTACCGATTTGTTTCAAAATAAAATACATAATTGAAACTTCATGCAGTTACAGTAATTTCAGAAATATATATTACTTTTAAGAAGATAATTAATTAATTAATAATAGATTTTTAAAGTAGTACATGCGTATTATGCGTGGAATTTACCGTTTTTGTTTTAAAGTTGGCGAATGTCGAAAAATAGTTTGATACACTTTAATTTCAGTGTTTTTTACCCATTTGTTTCAAAATAAAATGCATAATTAAAACTGCATGCGGTTATCACTTTAACTTTCATTGTTTACTACCGATTTGCTTGAAAATAAAATGCATAATTGAAACTACATGCTGTTACAGTAATTTGAGGAAATATTTATTACTTGTAAGTAGATAATTAATTAATAATATTTTATTTAAAGTTGTACATGTGTATTATGCATGGGGTTAATCATTTTGTTTTAAAGTTTGAGAATTTCGAAATCAAAATTTGTTTATTTCGAAAAATTTGTTTGTTTTAAAGGGCACTTTAACTTTTATTGTTTATCACCGATTTGTTTAAAAATAAAATGCATCGTTGAAACTGCATGCCGTTACGGTAATGGGAGTAAATATTTATTACTTTTAAGTAGATAATTAATTAATTATTATTAGTTTATTTAAAATAGTACATGTCTGTTATGTATGGGATTAACCGTTTTGTTTTAAAGTATGCGAATTTCAAAATAAAATTTTATTTATTTCGAAAAATTTGTTTGTTTTAAGAGGGACGTTAACTTTTGTTGTTTATTACCGATTTGTTTCAAAGTAAAATGCATAATTGAAACTGCATGTGGTTACAGTAATTGGAAGAAATATTTATTAGTTTTAAGTAGATAATTAATTAATTAATAACAGTATATTTAAAGTAGTACTTGTCTATTATGCATGGGGTTAATCGTTTTTTTTAATTTGCGAATTTCAAAATAAAAATTTAAAAAAAATCTTTATTCCGAAAAAATTGTTTGTTTAAGGGAACGTTAACTTTTATTGTTTATTACCAATTTGTTTCAAAATAAAATGCGTAATTGAAACTGCATGCGGTTACAGTAATTTTAAGAAATATTTATTACTTTTAAGTAGATAATTAATTAATTTATAATAGTTTATTTAAAGTAGAACATGTCTATTATGCATGGGATTAACCGTTTTGTTTTAAAGTTTGTGAATTTCGAAAAAATAAATTTGTTTATTTCTAAAAATTTGTTTGTTTTAAGGGGCATTTTAACTTTTATTGTTTACTACCCATTTGTTTCAAAGTAAAACGCATAATTGAAACTGCATGCTGTTACAGTAATTGGAGGAAATATTTATTACTTTTAAGTAGATAATTAATTAATTATTAATAGTTTATTTAAAGTAGTACATGTCTATTATTCATTTGATTGACCGTTTTGTTTTGAAGTTTGCGAATTTCGAAATAAAAATTAGTTTATTTGAAAAATTTGTTTGTTTTAAGGGCAGGCTAACTTTTATTGTTTATTACCGATTTGTTTCAAAATAAATTGAATAATTGAAACTGCTTCCTGTTACAGTAATTTTAAGAAATATTTATTACATTTAAGTAGATAATTAATTAAATAATAATATTTTATGTAAAGTACTACATGTCTATTATGCATGGGATTAACCGTTTTGTTTTTAATTTTGCGAATTGCGGTAGAAAAATTTGTTTACTTCGAAAAATTTGTTTGTTGTAAGGAGCACTTTCAATTTTATTGTTTATTACCAATTTGTTCCAAAATAAAATCATAATTGAAACTGCATGCAGTTACAGTAATTTTAAGAAATATTTGTTACTTTAAGTACATAATTAATTAATTAATTAATAGTTTAATTAAAGTAGTACATGTCTATTATACATGTGATTAACCGTTTTGTTTTAAAGTTTGAGAATTTCGAAATAAAAATTTGTTTATTTTAAGTGGCATTTTAACTTTTATTGTTTATTACAGATTTGTTTCAAAATAAAATGCATAATTGAAACTGCTTGCTGCTACAGTAGTTGGAGGAAATACTTATTACTTCTAAGTCTATAATTAATTAATTAATTAATTATTAATAGTTATAATTACATGTCTATTATGCAATTAACGTTTGTTAAATTAAGTTTGAGAAATTTGAATAAAAATTTGTTTATTTTAAGTGGCATTTTAACTTTTATTGTTTATTACCATTTGTTTCAAAATAAAATCATAATTGAAACTGCATGCATTACAGTAATTGGAGGAAATATTATTACTTTAAGTTATTAATTAATAAATAAGTTATAATTAATATAAGTCTATAATTAATTATTATAATTATTTAAGTTTTTAAGTTTTAATTTCGAAATAAAAATTTGTTTATTTTAAGTGGCATTTTAACTTTTATTGTTTATTACAGATTTGTTTCAAAATAAAATGCATAATTGAAACTACTTGCCGCTACAGTAGTTGGAGGAAATACTTATTACTTCTAAGTCTATAATTAATTAATTAATTAATTATTAATAGTTAATTCGAAGTAGTACATGTCTATTATGCATGCAATTAACGGTTTTCTTTTACTATTTTCGATATTCAAATTAAAGTTTGTTAATGTAATCATTGTGAACTATAAAGACAAAGTAAATATTTACTGTCAAAACTTTTATACCGTGGTACAACATACTTCTAATGCATAATATTAATTAAATAAGTACCAAATATATATTACAGCTATTAGATGTAATAAATATATAATAATATATAAAATAAACTTAATTTATCTGAAATTAAGTGTATATTTAAGTCCTTACTTGCATTCTAAACCTATTCACAAACGCTATAAGATTATATTACCGTTAACCCTATACTCTTAAATTTACAAGAGCGTGTTAATTAAATATGTGGTTAACAGTGTTTAAAGGTTTGTTATTTCTTCGGATTTTAATTTAACATGGAAATGATTTAAATTGTGCTTGGAATATTTATATTAAAACATTTTATTCATTTTTCAAATTAATTCCTTGTGCATCGTAATACTTATATGTATTACTCAACAACCCTTAATTAAACTTTTAATAGTATGGCAAGATGCATGGGCCAGTGCTATTGCTTAGCGCTTTAATTTATAATAATTATCATAATTTATAATGTAAGCAAAATAGCTATTTTAAATATTTATTGAAATAAGAGAGCAATTTAAATATTTCTCATAATTGTCAAGGCAATTTTAATATTTAAACATTATTAGGGTGTTCATGCCAATAGTAATTTTTATTAACTTCTTTGTGAAAATAAAATATATCATTAAAACTATATGAGAGTGATATTAGTTGTCAAAATAATTATTATTTCCGTTCAATAAATTATTAATTCTTTAAACTGACTTTTTGATAGAATTAATTTATCTGAAATCAAGTGTATATTTAAATCTTTACTAGCTTTCTAAATCTATTCACAAATGCTATACGATTTACTTTTAAATTTATAACAGCGTGTTGCTTAAATATGTGGTTAACAGTGTTTGAAGGTTTGTTTCTTCAAATTTTAATTTATCATGTAAATGTCTTAAATTGTGATTGGAATGTTTATATTAAAACATTTTATTCCTTTTTCAAATTAATTCGTTGTGCATCGTAACACATATAGTATTTCTCAACCACCCTTAATTAAACTTTTATTAGTATGGCAAGATGCATGGGCCAGTGCTATAGCTTAGAACTTTAATTTATAATAATTATCATAATTTATAATGTGAACAACAAAACTATTTTAAATATTTATTGAAATAAGAGAGCCAATTAAATATTTCTCATAATTGTCAAGGCAATTTTAAAATTTACATATTATTAGGGTGCCGATGTCAATAGTAATTTTTTATTAACTTCTTTCTGAAAATAAAATATATCATTAAAACTATATGAGTTGGATATTAGTTGTCAAAATAATTATTATTTTCCGTTCAATAAATTATTAATTCTTTAAACTGACTTTTTGATAAAATTAATTTATCTGAAATCAAGTGTATATTTAAATCTTTACAAACATCCTAAACCTATTAACAAACGCTATACGGTTTCCTCTTAAATTTATAACAGCATGTTGCTTAAATATGTGGTTAACAGTGTTTGAAGGTTTGTTATTTCTCCAGATTTTAATTTAACAAGGAAATGCCCTAAATTGAGTTTCGTATGTTTATATTAAAACATTTTATTCCTCTTTCAAATTAATTCGTATTACATCGTAACACACACACACACATATATATATATATATATATATATATATATATATATATATATATATATATGTATTGCGCAACAAAACTTAATTATACTTTTATTAGTAC
>CM063500.1:31647789-31657789 GCA_032207245.1 Pardosa pseudoannulata | reverse complement strand
TCTAATTCAAAATTTGAATATAATCACAGAACTTATAAAAACGAGTATATTCAATAATGACAAAAAAAGCATTATTTTTTCACACATATTTGAGCGCAATTACTTTCAAATATAGCAAAACATGCATGCTTGGAAGAAGAAAACTGTTCTAAAGAAATATTTTTTCTTATGTAAGAACATTTTTCTTATTTTTATGTTTATGCTTTAAGAAAGTTTCGATAGCAGAAATTGCTACCTTTTTACCGCAACTATTTTTTTCTTTAACATTTTCTGTGGTGTTTGCTCACGACATCAACTTTTTTATCGTGCTCAAAAAGTTTAAATACGGAAAATTACTATCTTCAGTCTATTATAAAAAATGCATAAATATATACGTGTCCAAAATATGTAGGAGTAGTAATTTAGCTCTCGATTATTTTGTTTATAATCGTAGTGTATTAGAAATGAATATAAAATCTTGGGAAATATACCAACAGTTCATGGTATTGTTTATTTAAAGATTTCCTAATTATCAAAACAAAAAAAGTTACATTTTTTTCTAAATATTTCTAAATATTATGTAACATTCTAAATAATCCTCAGTTATAAATGTGTATCTTTTTCACTGTTTAATAACAACTGGAATATTATGTAAAAAGTAAACAGGAACATACAGTTTAACAGCAAATAATGTTATAGCTCAAAAGAATGTCTAATTTTTTTTAATTAAAATTAATGACAGTTATGTGTTAAAAAAATTGATATATTCATAGTAATTTCGTTGCGTTTGCAAAATGAAAATAAAGTATATTAAAAATATATTAAAACCATAACAACTGAAATGAAATTTCATACGAAAATAAAACAAATATGCACCTACTAAAAATATATTTATTGAATGAATTTTAGAAAGACAGAACAACTAAATCGTTTAATTAAAGTTTGATATTAATTCTTAAAGTAAATACTTATATTAGTAGACATTAATAAAATAAAATTCGTTTTTAGAGCTCAAAATTTTTTATCTCAGTTTTTTAATTTAAAAGAAAATAACGACATGTTTATACGAAAATATTTGTTATTTGCTTAGTAAAATCGTTGCATTTGTGAATTGCAAATAAAGTAAATTATATATATTTTTAAAACACATCTCAGTTGAAAGTATCATTGAATGTCCAAAAAATATGCACCTACTAAGAATACATTTAATGCTTGGATTTCAGAATGCAGCAATACTAAATCGTTTAATTAAATTTTGATTTTAATTATAATAGTAAATACACATTAGTATACATTAATAAAATTAAATTCACTATTTAGAACTGAAAATGTTTATCTCAATTTTTTAAATTAAATAAAAATGACAGTTTTTTTAAAGAATTAATTATTTGCTTAGTAAAATCGTTACGTTTCCCAATTGAAAATAAAGTAAATTAAAAATTAAATTAAAAGTATAACAACTCAGTTGAAAGTATCATACGAAAATCCCAAAAATATGCACCTATTAAGAATACATTTAATGCCTGAATTTCAGAATGCAGCAAAACAAAATCGTTTAAATAAATTTTGATTTTAATTATAATAGTAAATATGTATATTAGTAGACATTAATAAAATTAAATTCGCTATTTGGAGATGAAAATTTTTATCTAAAATTTTTAAATTTAAAAAAAATAATGATAGTTTTGTCTGGAAATAATTGATATTGATCGGTTAGTAAAGTCATTGCGTTTGAGAATTGAAAATAATGTAAATAAAAATAAATTAAAAGCATAACAATTCAGTTGAAAGTATCATACGAAAATCCATAAAATATGCACCTACTAAGAATACATTTAATGCTTGAATTTCAGAATGGAGCAAAACAAAATCGTTTAATTAGAGTTTGATTTTAACTGTAATAGAAAATACTTATAGTAGCAGACATTAATAAAATTAAATTCGTAATTTAGAGCTCAAAATTTTTATCTCAATTTTTTAAATTAAAAAAATAATGACATGTCTGAAAATAATTGGTATTTGATTACTAAAATCCTTGAATTTGTGAATTGAAAATCAAGTAAATTAAAAATATATTTGAAACATAATAACTCAGGTGAAAATATCACATGAAAATCCAAATAATATGCACCTACTAAGAATGCATTTAATCCCTGAATTTCAGAAATACAGCACAAATAATTCGTTTAATTAAAGTGTTCATTTGATATATTTTAATTCTAATAGTAAATACTTATATTAGTAGACATTAATAAAATAAAATTCGTTATTTAGAGCTCAACTTTTTTATCTCAATTTTTTAAATTAAAAACAAATAATAACAGTTATGTCTGAAAATAATTGATATTTTTCTTAGTAAAATCCTTGTGTTTGTGAATTAAAAATAAATTTAAAATGTTTTTAAAACATAAAAACTGAGTTGAAAGTATCATATGAATATTCGAAAAATATGCACCTTCTAAAAATACATTTAATGCTTGAATTTCAGAATGCAGAAAAACTAAATCGTTTAATTAAATTTTGATTTTAATTTTAATAGTAAATACTAATATTAGTAAACTTTTCTAAAATTAAATTCGTTATTTCGAGCTCCAAATTTTTTATTTCAATTTTTTAAATAAAAGAAATAATGACAATTTTGTCTGAAAATATCTGATACTTTTCTTAGTAAAATCCTTGCGTTTGTGAATTGAAAATAAAGTAAATTAAAAACATATTAGAACCATAACAACTCAGTTGAAAGTATCATATACAATTACAAAAAATATGCATCTACTATAAATACATTTATTGCCTGAATTTCAGATACACAGATATACTAAATCGTTTACTTAAAGTTTCATTTTAATTCTAATAGTAAATACTTATTTTGGTAGACATTAATAAAATAAAATTCATTTTTTGGAGCTCAATATTTTCTATCGCAATTTTTTATATTGAATTTTTTATACTGAAATTAATTTATATTTGCTTAGTAATATCCTTGTGTTTGTGAATTAAAAATAAAGTAAATTAAAAATAAATTAAAAGTATATCAACTCAGTTGAAAGTATCATTTAAAAATTGAAAAAATTTACCTACTAAGTATACAATTAATGCTTGAATTTTAGAGTGTAACACAACTAAATCAGTTAACTAATGTTTGATTTTACCTGTAATATAAATGCTTATATTAGTAGACATTAATGAAATTATATTCGTTATTCAGAGCTCAAAATTTTTTATCTCAATTTTTTAATTTAAAAAAAAAGTAATCACAGGTCTTTTTTGTCTGAAAATAATTAATATTTGCTTAATAAAATCGTTGCGTTAGTGAATTGAAATTAAGTAAATTAAAAATCTATTTAAAACATAACAACTCAGTTGAATGTATCATACGAAAATAAAAAAAATGTATAGACTAAGAAGTAAATACTTATATTAGTAGACATTAATAAAGTTAAATTCGCTATTTACAACTCAAATTTTTTATCTCAATTTTTTTTAAAATCACAAAAAAATAATTACAGTTTTGTCTGAAAATAATTGATAGTTGTTTAGTACAACCGTTGCGTTTGCGAATTGAAAATAAAATAAATTAAGAATAAATTAAAACCATAACAACTCAGTTGAAAGTATCACACTAAAATCCAAAAAATATTCACCGACTAAGAATATATTTAATCCTTGTATTTCAGAATGAAGCACAACTAAATCGTTTAATTAAATTTGATTTTAATTGTAATGTAAATACTTATAGTAGTAGACATTAATTAAATTAAATTCGGTAGTTCGAGTTCAAAATTTTAACACAATATTTTAAATTTAGAAAAATTATGACAGTTTTGTATAAAAATATTTTATATTTGTTTAGTAAAATCGTTCCGCTTGCAAAATGAAAATAAAGAATATTAAATATATATTAGAACTGTAACAACTCAGTTCAAAGTATCATACGAAAATGAAAAAAATATGCACCTAATAAAATACATCTAATGCTTGAGTTTCAGAATGCAGCACAACTAAATCGTTTAATGAATGTTTGATTTTAATTGTAAGAGTATACATTAATAAAATTATATTCGTTATTGAGAGCTCAAAATTTTGTTTCTCAATTTTTTAAATTTAAAATATATTGACAGTTATGTCTGAAATTAATTGATATTTGATTGGTAAAATCCTTGCATTTGTGAATTGAAAATAAAGTAAATTAAAATTATATTTCAAACATAAAAACTCAGATGAAAGTATCATATGAAAATCCAAAAAAATATGCACCTAGTAAGAATACATTTAATGCCTGAATTTCAGAAATACAGCACAACTAAATCGTTTAATTAAAGTTTGATTTTTATATTATTTTCAACCTTCAGGCTTCAAAGGGGATAGAAATACTTTAAATACTCTTAAAATGGAGAACAAATGCATCATGATTTTTAAAGAATCCCTTGATAGATTTTAAACTTTCTTGTTAAAAGTCCGATACAATTGCAGTTTTTTTCATCGCTGGAAAAATTGCTAAAGCTTCTAATGGAAGAGTAGATAATGGTTTTCTTGAGCAGAGATTTTAAGTAGTTAAATAGCTACAAAGGACTAATGTCTTGGAGAGAAAGATACGGTGCTTCACTGTTTACATTTTTGTATTCTTGGAGCGAAAATTTATTACTTTAAAGAGCTTTTTTATGGGGGTTAATTTCTTCTTTAAGAGTTTAATGCGTTTAATGAATAGGAAACTTATTTTTTTATACAAAATACAATTCATATTTTGAGTGAAAGTGCAATATATTTTTAAGAATTATAACTTTTCGCTTAAGGGTAAAATATGTAATCATGTACGAAAAAAAAATTAACCGTAATTCCCTTTTTTTATTGCTTGATTTTTCATAATTTTTGTAGATTAACTTTTAGTATATGCTGTTAAGACTTTGTCAGCACATGGTAAAATTTGACGTTAGAATTCTTTAATAGTATATGTTTTTTATAGAAAGCATTCATAATTTCCGCAATAAATTCCAATAACAAAAGCAGATAATTATATTTTTCATAAACACTCGGGGAAAGAAATTTGAATTTAATTGTTCCGATTATATCAGATGCTTTTTCATATACCTATGGTGATATTTTTATTATATATATATATATATATATATATATATATATATATATATATATACATATATATATATATATATATATATATATATATATATATATATATATATATATATATATATATATATATATATATATATATATATATATATATATATATATATATATATATATATATATATATATATATATATATATATATATATATATATATATATATATATATATATACATATATATATATATATATATATATACACATATATATATAATATATATATATATATACACATATATATATATACATATATATATACATATATATATATATATATATATATATATATATATATACATATATATATATATATATAGTATATATATATATATATATATATATATATATATATATATATATATATATATATATATATATATATATATATATATGTGTGTGTGTGTGTGTGTGTGTGTGTGTGTGTGTGTGTGTGTGTGTATAAACAGATAAGCCGCGATACACAGGTATATATTCATAAATTATTCTATAGCATTGTAATGCATAAATGCATTTAAGATTAGCGTTGCTATTATTCTGAAGTAGCAAATTCCGTTTTCACCATTAACAGGACTTAAAATATTCAAACCTGAAAAGAAATCCTAGAGCATTAAAGCATAATTATTACGCAGCTTATGCTTCAAAGTATACTTACCGTAAATTTACCTCTCCTGCTACATGACTCATCTTATATGAATTCCGTCTTATCTTTCCATTACAGCTCTAATCACTCTGTACTAAGTTACGAAAGAACTGATCTTCTAAGCTACTGGGGATCTCAGGATGTTTAACGACAGTGTTTATTTAATGCTTACTGTTTAGAAATAGAGCCCACAGCTAAAATGAAGCGATGTTTTCATTTTTAAATTTAAAATACAATAAACAGAAACTTGAAATATCTTTTTATGACTGTCTATAAAAGATTATTAAATTCTAGAGAATTTTCTGGCCATAAAATGTTTTTTTGCTGTAATAAACCTTATGATAACATGTAATGCACTCATTTCAAAATGCAGCAAAGTTTAAATTAAATGTGTAAAACAATACAGTTAGGGATTGTGACCTACAGGCAAAATTAGATGTTCAATTTTTATATTTAAGTTTCTTTTATGAAACAACTTTTTTATTTAAATGGAATTTCGTAATAAATATGTATGAAACATTCATATTATTATTTCATAACTGTAGTGTTATATACATAACCCAATATTATGTGTAGCCAGGAGTTAAATCCTCTGGCTATATATTTACTTTTTAATACAGTAATTAAGTAATTAATATACCGTAAATTTTTAAATTTACGTTACAACCTAATTATTAAAGATTTATAAAATTTATGAATTCAATGTTTATACTACAAAATGAAAATTTATATTTATAACTTTCATGATCAGATGTAACACTTAATTGCAATTTAAAAATTAAAACAGTATTAAGTTAAAATAAACCGTTGTACTACTGTTATTTATTTATAATATATTGAATATTTTTATTTAATTAATTTAAAGATTAATTAAATGTTATACGATAATGATTTATGTTAGATTCTTTTATATGATATTTTAAAAGGTATTCTTTAACTTACAAAAAATGAATCGAATAATAACTGACAAGAATATTAATAGTAAAATTATTAGTATTATAAAGCATAAGATATTTTACTTGTCCCTGTTCTTAAATTCATAATATATTTTATGCTATCACTTTATTTTAATTTCTTCAGAACAACATTTAATCTGATATATGTTATGGAAAACTAATTACAGTATTTCAATTTTAATTAAAATGTTATCTATTTTTTTTATTTATTAAATTTTTCATTAACAAAAAATGTAATCATAATTTTACGTGAAAATATTTCAAGTAATGTCTTAAAATATACAATGCGAAAATACACAAAATTTTCCTTAAATTTTTAATGTGTAACAATGTAGCGTTAACTCTTTATAAATGTTATATTTCAATTAAATTATTAACTATTAAGTAGTTTAGAAATATGTTCTTCTTATAACATAATAATATTTTTAGTTTTTGTAAATTGTGTCCCTTACACATTTCTTTCCTTCTTCACTAGATTAAATAAAAAGAGTAATTTCCCATAAAATCAATCATTATATATATATATATATATATATATATATAATATATATATATATATATATATATATATATATATAATATATATATATATAATATATATATATATATATATATATATTATATATATATATATATATAATAATATATAAATATATATATATATAATATATATATAATAAATATATATATATATATATAATTAATATTTTTTAAATAATTTATAAGGAGAAATAACAGCTATAAGTATATAATTTATATAAGAGAACTAAAGTCTAACTAAAATTTATATATAATCATACACATCTCTCCTTCTCAGAAAATTACAATAGCCACAGAGTTCATCTGTTGACACAAGTAAAGAGCGCTGACAACAAGAATATTTTTTAAACAAAACAATTATAATTAAATGCATATCAGCAAAACACAACACATGTTCACCTGCGAAACTGCTGCATAGACAGAAATTTACAGTTTTATTAGAAAGGAATGTTAAGTAAATACTTCATTGACCAAAATTAGATGATAAAAAATATCAAGATGAATTAAAAAAGGAGAGAGATTTTTTGAAGAAATATTAGTTAATAATTTTGATATATATACATATATACATATATATATATATATATTATATATATATATATATTCTACTAGTAATATCGAATAACATTATATTTTATCCTTTTATTTATCTCTCCACAGCATCATGTAGTACACCTTTAATACACGCTGATAATTATAATTTTTTTATAAATATTTTTATAGAAATTATCAATAGCACAACGATTTTGAAATATTTTCTAATGCTACTAAATGTTTTAAATTAAATGTGTAAAACAGTACAGTTAGGGATTTTCACCTATAGGCAAAATGGGATGTTAAATTTTTATATTTATGTTTCATTTATGAAACATCTTTTTTATTTCAATGAAAGGTCGTACTAAATATGTTTGGCACATGTATATTATTATTTCAAAACAGTAAAGATATATACATAACCAAATATTTTATATATCCAGGAGTTACTTCCAATGGAAATATTTGTTTTTTTAAATACAGTAATTAAGTAATTAAAATACCGTAATTTTTTAAAATTTACCTTACAACCTAATTAGTAGAGCTTTATAATTTTTTAATTGTTTGGCTAAAAAATCAAAATTTATATTTATAACTTTTATGACCAGATGTAATACTTAAATGAAATTTAACAACTAAAACAGTATTAAGGTTAAAATAAACATATGTATTACTGTTATTTATTTATGATGTTTTGAATATTTTTATTAAAATTAATTTAAAGATTAATTAAATTTATACAATATTATCTGTAGAATAAAAAATGCAATGTAAGCAATGTAATGTAATGATTTATGTTAGATTCTATTATGTAATATTTTAAAAAGTATACCTCAACTGACAAAAATGAATAAAATGATAACAGACAAAAATAATAATGGAGTGAAAATATTTTTATTACAAAGCATATGAAATCTTACGCATCTTACACTTATCCCTGTTCATAAATTCCTAACATATTTTACCCTATCACTTTATTTTAATTTCTTCAGAACAACATTTAATCTGATATATGTTAATGGAAAAATCTAATTAGAGTATTTCAAATTTAATTAAAATTTCTATCTATTTTTTTTAATTAATAAAATTTTCCATTAACTTAAAATGTGATCTTAATTTTAGGAGAAATTATTTCAAGGAATGTCTTAAAATACACAAATGTGGAAATACACACAATTTTCCTTATATTTTTAAAGGTGTAACTATGTAGAGTTAACTCTTTATAAATGTTATATTTCAATTAAGTTAATAACTATTAAATAGTTTATAAATACGTTTTCCTTATAAAATAATAATAATTTATTTTTTCTACTTTTATAAATTGTCCCCTTTTCTTTAATTTTTTAATAGCTCAAATAACAAGAGTAATTTTTAATAAAATCAATCATTATATATATACGACTAGTAATATTGATTAACATTCTATTTTATTTCTCCACATCATCTGGTAGTATACCTTGCAAATTTAAGCTGACTTTTGTAATTTTTTTATAAATACTTTTGTATAAATTTATCAAAATCACAACGATTTTTGAAATCCATTGGCTATTCAAAAATGGAAACTATAAGGTTGTTTTCATATCATAGAGTGTAATTCCGCTGTATTTCCTACACATAATAAATACAAAAAGTAAACTTTGTTTTAATCAATAAAAAGCAAAAAACCAAAGTCACTAGAAAATATATCTACCAATAAGTAGTTTGGAATTTTTTATGTAAAACTATTTCTTGTGCAAAATAATTTACCATTTTTATAACAAGAGAAAACATCTAATTTTTTTTTGTATTAAAATACATATTTTTACTCAATAAATATGATTTCCATTTTTGAAGTTCAGTTGAAAGTTACTTTTTGTTAGATTTCATTACTTTTTATATTTGATTTAATTATTTTTCGTTCATTACGATTTGTTTAGTTAAGAATCTATGCAAAAAGTAAATTGTGTCTTCTTAAATCAAGAACAAAAATTCAAAGTCACTAGAACAATTTATCTAACCAATAGTAGCTTGGATTTTTTTTTTTTTTTTTTTTTTTTGAAAATTATATTTTGTGCAAAGTAATTTTCATTGCTTTTAACAATGGAAAACATTCATATTTTTTCGCATTAAATGCTTATTTTCTCAATAAATATGATTTCCATGCTTAAAATTCGGTTTTAAAATTTTTATGTTGGATTTTTATAGCTTTTTATATTTGATTTC
>CM063500.1:31640289-31642789 GCA_032207245.1 Pardosa pseudoannulata | reverse complement strand
AGGATTTCATTACTTTTTTTTAGTTGGTTTCATTATGCTTCATTGATTAAGGTTTGTTTATTTAAGTATCTATAAAATATATATATATATATATATATATATATATATATATATATTGTAGCGTACTGGGGCTCTAAGTGAACCCGAAAAAGGATAGCGGAAGCCTACGTACAGACTAAGATATTTATTAAGAAAAACAATATTGAAGTGATGATAAGATACAGATGAACGATGAATATCTACAATGAAAAAGAAAAAATCGATGCAAGACATCAGCTTCCTAAGAAAAAAAAAAGGGGGGGGGAGGACTCTCTCAGTCGCTCAATCGACGTTCTAGCCGATGAGTTCACAGCTACTCGATCGGTCAAATAATCCTCCTCTGGACCTCGAACTCCCTCTTCTTATATAGTTTTAGATTTGCTTTAAAAATGTCACAATTGTTACGTCTTTTTGAAATATTTTTATGTATTGTTAAGTACTTTCTGTGCTTTTAGTGTTAATATTTTATGAGCTTATTCTTCTAATAATAAAACTTCAGAAGGTCATAAGAACAGTGTTTTAGAATTAAATATACATTACTATAAAAACATTTTATATTTCTTGTGCATGTTATAAAAGCTTTCTATCCGTTTTAAGAATTTTCTATTTTAATTCTTTTTAGAACAAAATATAGATATATTTTAAATTAAAATCAATAATTATAAGTGTCTTTCTGAAGATGAATAATGGTAGACTAAATATAAAGATCAATATAATTAATTCATTTACAATTATCTCTGCAACACCATTAAAAACAATATTCAATAAATTATTTAGCAATTTCAATAAGCAACTAATAACAACTTTATTCTATCTTAATATTTCACAAAAATGTTATATTTTTTTTTAAAAAAAGCTGTATATCTCTTATTGAAAATACATTTACCAGACACCTTATATTTTCAAAAAGTATAGCAAAATGTACGAATAATATCAAACAGATTAATTCATGTAGTGTTAAAATCAATACACTCCTAAATATGTGTAACTTATTTAGAATTTTTTAAGCCCTGCCATCTAAAAGTATTACATATCGTTAATTGTGGTAAAAATCGATATTATTATATTCACTTCACAATTTACGTCAACTTCAAATTTGTCCTCTTTTTAGATTTATACATAACTTTTACTATAAGTTATTATTGCATGCGAGTCATTGATTTGACTTACATAATCAGTGGCAATAGGAAAATGGTGACATATCTTTGAGAGAGAGTTTTGAGTTTCAGATAGCTTTCATGAATTTAAACGTCATGTTTTGAAAAACATATAAAGGACATAAAATGAAATGGTAAATTTCGGTTTTAAAAACAGTAGATTATAAAAAATAAATAATAAAAGTCGCAGTATTTTGATAAGATTTTATCTCCAAATAACATTTTACTTTTTTTTGTGTGTAGGATTAACATTATATTAAATTTGTTGAAACGAGAATGAACATTTAATAATAAATGATTTTAAAAATATATAAACTGAATAATTTATAATTTATCAAATATCCAAAAATCAATCACGTTCCATGAAAATCCAAATTTTATCTTCCATATCAGTGAATCTCATAGGAATACAACATAAGTAGAATATTTGTTACAATATAAATATTGATTAAGATTTAAATTAATATTTGTTTCACTTTTTATAATTTAGACTTATCATACTATTTTAAATTCTGAGAAATATGTCTAAATTCTAAAGGCTAAATGAAAGGATGTATTAAAGAAATGAAAAATAGAAAATAATAATTTAACAAATAAAAGCAAAATAAATGGTTGTTTCAATTTAATAATCGTTTATATAGGTACGAAAAACAGTAAAAGAGGTGACTGGGAGTTTGCTATATTTTCTACACAAAATAACTCAGATCAATTGCCTCTGTCTATTTCCCTCAGCCCAATTTACTCTGTCTTTTCTCTATTAGAAAACTAAAATTATTTTAAACATGCTATGATCTTAAAATATATAAGAATCATAGTATGTTAATTTATAAGAAACTAATAGTACTGACTCTTCATATAGATTTTGTCTTTTATTTCTACAAATTAAAATTTCTGGATTTGTCAAAAGATTTTTTATGTTTTTAAACGTAAGTCAAAGAGTGTTAATTTTCACAGTTATACACATGCTTGATATTACTTCGAGTAGGAACTTATCCATATTTTATTTAAAATTAAAAAAAAATAATATATTGGTATTTTAATGGTATAATGAATTTTTAATATTAGAATTATCGTGTTGTTTATTTAAGTTAAAATTATTAAATATTAAATTATTTGAGTAATGCAACATATTGATGGTAAATCTTTAAAAAATGTTACATAAACCCACATAAAACTTTATTCTGAAAAAAAAAACTTTTTTCAGAATAATTTAGAAATTATGTATGAAACACGATAACTCTAAAAATCCATTAAAACTATGTTGATGTAAATGTTTTGCTCAAGATATGTGATTTCAAATATCT
>CM063500.1:31617789-31635289 GCA_032207245.1 Pardosa pseudoannulata | reverse complement strand
TAAAATATATTTTTCTCATATTAATATAATTATTTTTTACAGAATATAAAAGGTAACAAGCTTTTAATGTTCAGTAAAATTTAGTTTTTATTTTAGATATTTCAGAAGTTAACTTAAAGGTAAATTTTATTACATTTCTCCGTTGGTGAATGAGTATTGAATTTTATATATTGTAATGTTTCATTGAGTATATTTAAGTAGTTTTAAAAAGTTAGACTGCTAAATATTATCTGTTAAATCTTTTATTCTAATTTGATCAAAACCTTTTATTACACTTTTATTTAAAAATTGGCTTTTCTACTGAAACTGGAATGACTATAGACCCATAAGTTATTATCCTTACTTAAGTTATGTACTATTCAAAATAGTCTATTTTTCCTTGGTAATAGAGGCGACTAATGTTTTGGAAAATTTTCTGGAATGCACAACTGTTTGCTGATCTCTCGGTGAATTCTCCTAATTATCTTCTGTGGTTCATTCTTCTTTTTTTTATTTGTTTAACCCTCGGTGGTAAACAGTCTTACCTAAGGATTAGACTTTGAGATCTTTACCCCGTAACAGTTCACTCCGCAACAGTAAAAAAAGGTTAAAAAAACATAATTAGTTCCTTAAAAATGTGCAATGTTCAAAATAACTTATATGAAATTTCTGGAAGCAGGTAGTATTATGATAGCCGTTCATAATATTAAAATAAGCAAAAAAGGTTGAAAATAATTAAAATATTGTTAAAAAGCTAATCAAAACTAACCGAAGCCTTATATTTTTTTGGTGATGTTAATTGAGTAACCAAACTGTTAAGAACAAGTTACTTTTACACAATTAAACTTAGGATAGAAGGGGTGGTAACAAAGCATGGGTTCAGCCCAGGAAAAAAAAACATAACATTTCACTGTTCAAATATTTGGAATTTCGCTATTTAGATACAGTAAACCATTATAAAAAACCTGAACAACATTTTGTATTTTTTCATTCTTCCAAGCTTTTGAAACAGGAAAAAAATGGCTACCCTGGGCGTACATTGAATATGAAGGTAGGTATGAAATTTTAGGTCGGAAGCTTTGCCAGATAATTGTGGTTGAGAAATAAACTATACAAAAATTATCAAGTTAAATTCATCTAATACAGTTTTTCTAGAATTTAGGTCTCCTGATATACTCATTACCTCTAGCGAACATAAAAACATGATGTTAAAATTTCCTAGTAAAACTAATCCGTTAGTAGTTTACAATGTCCTGCAAATTCATTCCAGAAACGTCTCTTAATTAAAAAATTATTCTGTTCATTATCATTTTTTATACGCTAAATCCTTAACGAATAAAAAAATTATTCGTTTTCAAAGCGTTTAAATTGATCAGAGCACTGTATATCATACATAAAACTATCCTATATTATTTGTTAAGCAAACTCTCGCACACGTATATAGAGATTATTCTTAATGTTTTTTCATGAGGATTTTATCAGTAATCCAACAAAATTTTCCCCCCCTTAAACGTCTGCACATAACGGCTACAACTCTGAGACCAACGAAGACAACGAAGTGAGGCCATGGCATTTTGCCTATGAGGTCATGGCACTTAAAGCCAAGTTTGATTCTAGATCTCTGTGGCTCTTGAGTCTCTACCTCCGAAGATTAGCATTTTTTAGAACTCCAATTGGATGTTTCACAGATTCTATTACCTTAGATAACAATGAAGATGTTCCTGTTTATAGTTTAGGAAATTCAGAGAACGGGAAAAGACAAAACATTATACATCTTACATTAAGAAAATATGAATTTTATGAATGGATGTCCAGGATTGTAATTACAATCCTGTCTTTACACTTTACTTAATCTAATACTTATTAATATCCGTAACATGAGTATGCAAGTAGAGAATAACCCAGATTCATTAATCTAATGCATTTAATCACGGAAGCTGAATCGAGAAATCGATTACCTTTATCTGTGATTAGTCAAAAAATTTCTCCATACTTTTCTACGTTAGCCTCACGCCATGATTTGTAGAATATGTATTTTCCTTCAGATGCAGCATAGAATAATTATCTTGAGTGCTCCATAAACGGCTAAACAAAAATAATGAGCTTCCTTACATCACCTTATTTTGGGATGTTCACTTTTTCAGTTTACTTAAATTGTTCGACAATTTTAATTAAGATAAAGACTCGCTTTATGCCTATGATTATATCTATCCCTCCCGACATCTTTTATTTTGTACATATGCACATGCATATATATATATATATATATATATATATATATATATATATATATATATATATATATATATATATATATAACTATCGTACATAATTTCTATTTTCTATTCTTATACTAAGATACTTTGTATTTTTAATGTAACATATTTTAACAATAAACTACATAATCTAAATTAAGGTTTTATCTTCAAGATATATAAGATTTTTAAGTTAATAAATTTTAAACTTAAAATATTGGAAGAGAAAAATGTTTTAATGAAGCGAATTTACTTTCAAAATTGACAAATATAATTAATTTACTAAAACTACAATTTTGACTTCATAAAATTTAATGTTCAGCCCTTTTGAAAATAGTATTAAATGCATGGCTGTATATAAAAAACTTATAAGAGGTATTTGAATTTTAGTTAATTTAAATTTAGGGATAAATGATAATATTGTTCCTATAAGTGTGTATGAATATATATATAAGACAAGTCTAAAAAAGGGGTAGTTTTAAATTACTTGAGTTATAAACGATTTTAAAAAGGGAACTCTTTTATCATAATAAAATAAATAAAAAAGACCCACGCTCGGACGCATTTGGGAAGATTTTGATGAGTTTGCAAACAGATAAGACCAGTTAGCGCATGATTATAGCGCAATCAACACCTTTTTCACGCTTAGATTCACACGAAAAATGAAAATGGCGCAAGTTGCTTTCAAATAGAACTATGAGTTAATAGACTTATTTATTATCAGGAAAGACTCTTTTCCCTTCGACATAACGCTTGATCACGATACATATATATATATATATATATATATATATATATATATATAAAAATAAATATATATATGGATTCAAAATGGGAGTTAAGAATTAAGATGCTATATTTAAAAATAGTTGGAAATCATTCAGGATAATATAATAGGAGAATGACGAACCTCGAGCGGAACTAAACAGAGTAAAGATGAAGCAGAAGTATATATAGGGATTTACTTAGCAACGCGGAAAAATACAGTTCTGAGCATGAACTCGGGCTGATAAAATCCTCCACAATTATAGTGGAAAATATGAGAATAAAGGTTCTTTAAATGTCAAAGCCGACGACAATAATTACAATAAAGAAGTTTTTGTATATGAAATCAAACGTGCCTTAAATGCGTTAACCACTTACCCATGTGATATATATATATATATATATATATATATATATATATATATATATATATATATATATATATATAATATATATATATATATATATATATATATATAATATATATATATATTATATATAACAAATATATTATATATAAATATATATATATATATATATATATATATATATATATAATATATATATATATATATATATATATATATATATATAATAATATATATATAAATATATATATATATATATAATATATATATATATATATATATATATATATATATATAAATATATATATTAATATATATATATATATATATTATAATATATATATATATATATATATATAAATATATATATATATATATATATATATTTATATATATATATATATATATATATATATATATATATATATATATATATATATATATATATATATATATATATATATATATATATATATATAATATATATATATATATATATATATATATATATATATATATATATATATATATATATATATATATATATATATATATATATATATATATATATATATATATATATATATATATATATATATATATATATATATATATATATATATATATATATATGACACGGTCCGAGTAAACACACTGGCCAATATAAAAATCAGTCCACACTCAAGTCATTATTTTCTTCTCTTTATTAATCCATCTCACACGTTACTCAACATGGCGTTTCTTTTCTGGCGCCCAACTGCAAACAAAGGCAGTATTCACTACTTCGAGAGCCAAAAGGTCCGACTATAGTAATTGCTTATCGCTCTCTGCCAATATCACTGCGCGTGAGCCGTATTTATGTGACTAGTAACGCGAGGCGCGTTACTCCCATTAAAATAATCCCTAATTAAAATCTCTTAAATTACTCTATATTTTAAATCCTGACATATATATATATATATATATAAGCAGTTTCAAATAATGATTTATAATGGTATGCATATGTATGTATTTGTATATATATACATACATATAATCAAATGTACCATACATGCGGAGATATTAAAATTTGAAGGTTCGTATTGAGTAAAGTGTTCGTAAAGAGTAATATATATATATATATATATATATATATATAATATATATATATATATATATATATATATATATATATATATATATATATATATATATATATATATATATATATATATATAACTCTTTTTAATAATTTGTTCATAAAATATATGAATGGTTTTGTCTGAAGTTTTAAAGATTTTTTTAAATGCTCATTTACAAGATGAAATCCATTTTTAGTCTTTGAATGCCATACGCGACTGACACTTGAATGAATCACTCAGCTTGACATTCATTCTTTTCATTGTTAAAAATATCGATTTTTCATTTGCCAGAGGAGGAAAAGTATTCAAAATTAATACTTCGAAGATCTGTATATTTCTTTTTTTAGAATTTCATCCATACAAACTGCAAGAAATACAGGTGATTTTATTTAATTTCAATGACAACAACTATATTAATTTTCCTTTTTTTTATAATTTTATTTTATTTTTATTTCTTTCTACTTAAGAATTTATATGAAAACTTTTTTTATGAAGATAGTAAAATTAATAATTATATTTTTTTTCATCAGTTAAAATCTTACGATTAATAATTGTTTTCACGTATATCACGAATAATTGTACGTATTATTAAAAAAGGGGTTCTTAGAAGATTTTGAATTGTCAAATTTCTTTATTACAATATAATATTTTACCAACAAATTTGCTTCACATACCATAAGGTAATATGAATTGGTTGGGAAGTCATATTGATGCCTGATGTAACTTTTCAATATCTTTAAAAAAAATTTTCTATTTAATACGTATTTTTATTTTTCGGAGTTAAAGGAATAAGTTGGAATTTTGAATAATATTCGGATTAATAGTCTAGAATTATTACCTGAATGATTATGAAGGACACATTGTTAGTTTATCCTTTATAAGTGTCCACCACTTGTGAAATAAATATGCCATATTAAGGGATACAATTGTTTTTTTTTTTCACGATTAATTCAGCACTAAGGTATTTAATTTCAAACCATATTTACCAGTCAATAACCTGCTGCACCTTACAGAAGAAAAAGTGAGACTCTCCTTTGGTTCAAATATACGCTGTATATATACAATCTAAGAACTAATCCGAGTAATTATTTCATAATGCATAGTTCGTTTATCCTTTACCAAGGTGTAACAATAAGTTACATTCGGTTCAGGTTTTTTCACCCCTTCTCGTAAGCCGTCGTCAAAGACATACAGGACAGTACGGTTTGAACAAGAAAGAAACTTCGGACTTCTCCCAACCAATAGAATGTCCCGTTGGTTTGGCAGATGTCTGAACCTACCGTTCTTGAATGGACCTCTGTGTGTTTTCTGCTCGCGGGGGCAGTCTGATTTTTCTTAGAGGACAAGGTTGTTAACAGAGAAGAGAAGGGGGTGAACGCTGCTGGTATACGCTGGAACGCTGCTGGTATCGTAGATTTACATTTAAACCGGCAAACTGGCAAACCGTGACCTGTGGTATGACTGACTAGGACGCTAACCGTTCTTTCCAAATCTTCGGTACAATGTTCCAATATACTCTGGTATTATATGGCTCCGTGTTTACCCACAACAAATATCAGAAATACTAGTCTACTGCAAATCACTTAGTTTCTCTTATTGGCCAGTAAAACCGGATGTTTCAAATAGTATTCGTAACACCATGTGTAATATAGCACAATTTTGCTTTCGGAGCATGGTCTCAGCGGGAATGATTTAACCCTCCTAGTGGAACACATCGAGGAAAAATGTCTCCAACAATACGCTAAAGGTTTACTGTGTCAATGGCCAAAGCGTTCTATGATTTTTTACTTCACCCTTAGTCGACTAGAATGAAATACGGGAAACCCACCCTCGTTATTGTCCTTTTACTTCCTGTTTTAAATATATATATAAATTGATATTATAGATTTTAATTTTTAATACACATAAAACTCGTCAATTCTCGAAGATCGTCCCATAAGAAATAATGGATTCTAAAAGTACAAATAAAAATATTCTTTGAGAGACTTATTTATATTTTTTACGAAATTCATCCAAGATATCTAAGTGGTGCAATTAGAGATACATCTCTTACCGTAAATGAAATACTTGGAAATAGAGATTTACAAAGCCATCAAAAACTATCAGCGTCTTTGTGCCTCAGGTAGGGGTGCATCCCTCAATTAATCTTAGTCAAAGAGGGGTGCAGTTTCTAAACAACCGACCTGACCCTCCTACAGCAAAATTTCATGGGGAAAGCACTGGCAGAAATATACATTAGATCCATTCTCGGAGCGTTTTTGAAGGTCGAAAATTGTACGTGACAACAGCTTTGAAGACATCACCAATTTGGCGGAATTGTACGTGCGAACCGCTTAGAGGGCTAAAATAATAAATAAATAAATATTTTTTAACTTGATTAAACCTCAGAGAAAATGTAAAGATATAAAAATTTAGAAACATTCGAAGACACATATTGAAAAATTATAAAGCTTCTAAATTGCGCGAAAACCTGAAAAACAATCTATGTTTGCCAGTTAATGCATGATTTATAAAATATTCAATAATTTAAAATGAATTTTTTATTATTATACAGTTTGGAACCCTACGTAAGAATATATACATGGATTTATAAAAGTACTTACATCCAAGAGTGCTCGAGAAATTTCTATAAAAATAGTTTGCGATAATAAGATCTAAGGCTAAGAGAAAAGCTTATCTAATCACAGCGTAGATCTCCGAGAATTATACTTTAGTGGAAGACTCGAAACTCTAGAAACCTTTCTAATCAGAAGCATAAAAGACGAAATGAATTCTGTCACAGGGAATAGTAAACTGAAGTTCTTTCAGAGCATATAAAAGGTAATATTAAGGCGCGCTCAAGGAGGAAGCAATTTCCCTGTACTTGCTATAAAACAAATAATCACATTTTTTCTCTCCCTTTTCTTTAGTCACATAAATCCTTCTCTTGCTTGGGGTGTATGAAGATAACCGAGAACACGTGATAAAATGTGTTTTATCTCTCGCGGGTGGAATTTGTTTTCAGATATCTGGAAGTATATTAATTTAACACTTTCTGTTCTAAATATGTATATTGTATATATATTCTGAAATAGAATTAAATAATAATGATACAGATAAAGATATATAATTGGATAATATATACTTTTATTCTTGATTAAAAAAGGCTATTTACAAAGGAATGTTAATTACTAAATCATGTAGAATTGCAAAGGATGGTTGCCGGTAAAACTTCCACACGACGATCACAGTCGAAAGAAAAACAAGAGATTTAATAATCTCTTACAATTGGGGAGGATTTTTAGGGTGTAATCAAACCCAATTAATCCCCCGTTCGGTATCCGAGACTCTGGCACTCCCTATATGAGCGGACTTTACAAATCTCCCGAACTAGAAAGCTGGCTCCGGTTTAAAAAAAAAAAAAAAAAAAAAAAAAAAAAAGGCGAAAGCCTCCACGAAGTCAGCACACCTACGAAAAAAATGACGAAAAGCCCTGAGTCGCAAAATTGTAGCTTTTTTATACCTGGAGGGTCAGTTACGGTTCCGCCAATTGTTTTTTGGGGTCAGTTAAGATTCCAGTTACTTGATAACTCCAGCTAAAGTTACAGTTAATTTTTTTAGCTGACTTCTAATTCGCAGGCTGTACCTTCACGGAATATCCGAGCATTCATTAATGAGATCCATCAGGGGCGTATTGGTCTATTCAATCCGATTGTCACGATCATAGACTCCACGCTGTTATCCAGATAAACAGGTGTACTCCGGTCAGCTGTTTTGGCTTGTGCTCGGACAAAGGGGTGTCTTCACTGAATGTATGTATGTATGTATGTATGTATATATATATATATATATATATATATATATATATATATTAATATATTATATATATATATATATATATATATAACACCGGTCAATAACTAGTTGACCCACCTGTAGAACTCAACACAGCTTCAACCCGCCTTGGCATAGATGCCACAAGTCCTTGGTAGATGGCCGGAGACTGATTGTACTAGATGTTTAAGCAACGGTTACGCAATTCCGAGATATTGCTAATTGGTTGCCTTTGAACTCTCAGATGCCGTCATATGACATCCCAAATGCATTCTATCGGAGTGAGATCCGATGAATTAGGAGAGCAGGACATTAACTTGAATTCAGCATTTTGTTCGTTTAACCACTCCAACACAATTTTACCCTTGTGACACGGGGCGTTGTCCTGTTGGAACATTCCATTTCCAGCTGAAGAAACAGAGGCCATGTAAGAGTGCAACTGATCCGAAATGATGATCAGATACCTTGTAGCATTCATAGTCTGAACCAAAGCCACGGGTCCCTGAGACGCTCAAGACAACGTATCGCAAACATCGGCCTGTGTATGACCTACTATACGTTGAGGAAGCTACTATACGTTGAGGAAGCAACTATTCGTTTGGACGAAGGCGCATCTTGACATGGACATCGGCGTGAAGAACGACAAACCGTGATTCGTCTGACCAGGCAAATCTCTCCCACTGATCCATGGAGCACTCACGATGTTCCCAGGCCCAGCGTAGGCGCAGTTAGCGATGCGTTTGGTCAGCAAAGTCACACGAGTGGGACTTTTGCTGCGTAGCCCATATCTAACAGTGTCCGCTTAACAGTGTGCCCCGATACTATTCTACTTGGTCCTGCATTGTATTGGGTTGTCAGCTGAGCCACTGTCCGGTTTTACTTCACCAGACACAGTGTCGGACTACCTTTTCTTTCATATCGGGTGGACGTCCAACACAATGTCGTATACTGCTGGTATCAACGTCATTCATCCACTTTGCATAACAACTGTAGATCGCGAGCAACCCACGAGTCTTGCAGTTTCGGAAATACATTTACGAACCTTCGAGCCGTTACAAACTGCCCCCTATGAAAATCGCTTAGATGCGCATCTTTTCTATTCGTACACAAAAGAATGTGAAAGAATGATTCTTCAGACTCTCTAACACCAGTAAATAAGAACACATATCCTTCGCCTTCGAAGTCATCCAGGTGAGTTCATTGCAAATATAAGGGACTATTATAATGTTTTGTTCTTGAGTGTATATGTATATTTTAATAAATATTTATGTATATAATATATAATATATATAAATATTATATATATTATATAATATAAAATATATAAATATATTATATATAATATATAAAAATATATATATTATTATTTTATGTAAATTTATATAAATATAATGTATATATATAAGAATTCATATAAATAATATATAAATAATTTATGTCTATATATTAGTTGTTTTTTCTATACTATAATCTAAGATAAATTCCTATTTTTGATAGACTATGTATTTAAATACAACAACATTATTTATAAATTAATAAATTTACAAACATTTATTATCCATATGATATACATGTAAATATACAAACTATTCTGCTTTACCAGGTGGATACTCTCACATATAATTTATATAAAATGGTATTATATAGTACATACTGGAATTTTATACCATAGTAGGGAAATATTAACTTCGCTTGATACTGTTCGTGATAGTTTAGATAAACCTGTATTCTTCAAGAATATATAAAGTTATACATACGTTTATATGATACCTTGAAATGAAACGTAAAATCTAAGTTATATAAAAGTGCCTACCCAAAATAAATGAATGAAATAAATTCAAGTTTGTCCTCTTCTAACATAAAGGAGCTCATGAATGATTCACTAGATGGCATTACGTAGCGTGTAGCCGATCACACTTTCATTGCAAATTTTTATGCGACTATTGATTTTCGAGATAGCTCAGGATGTACCGATTTTAATGTGTTGGAAATATTTAACACCATTTCAGACTGAAATGCAAATAATTTTTAACACATTCAAATTTAAACTCTATTTAATAGAAGAATTTTAAGTAAAATATTACAATCTCATGTTTTCTTTGAAAAACATTTATATTTACATACAAATATATATAATATATATATATATATATATATATATATATATATATATATATATATATATATATATATATATATATATATATATATATATATATATATATATATATATATATATATATATATATATATATATATATATATATATATATATATATATATATATATATATATATATATATATATATATAAATATAATATATATATATATATATATTATATATATATATATATATATATATAAATATATATATATATATATATAATATATATATATATGTATATATATATATATGTATATATATATATATATATATATATATATATATATATATATATATATATATATATATATATATATATATATATATATATATATATATATTATATATATATATATATATATATATATATATATATATATATATATATATATATATATATATATATATATATATATATATATATATATATATATATATATATATATATATATATATATATATATATATATATATATATATATATATATATATATATATATATATATATATATATATATATATATATATATATATATATATATATATATATATATATATATATATATATATATATATATATATATATATATATATATATATATATATATATATAATATATATATATATATATATATATATATATATATAATATATATATATATATATATATATATATATATATATATATATATATATATATATATATATATATATATATATATATATATATATATATATATATATATATATATATATATATATGTATATATATATATATATATATATATATATGTATATATATATATATATATATATATATATATATATATATATATATATATATATATATATATATATATATATATAGATATATATATAATATATTTTGAATATATATATTATATATATATATATATATATATATATAATATATATATATATATATATAAAGTATATATATATATGTTATAAATGAGTATTATATATTATATAGATATATATATATATTTATTCAGCGATATTAGATATAATATATGTATATATATGATACTTATATGACTTTGGTGTAAAGCATCTTCTCTAACGAAATGACTAGTGTTAGAAATCAGGCTGCATTTTTATTGAAAATCAGATGGGGAAAAAAACTTTCAATGACAAAATGTTTTGGTTTATATTTTACATGATTCGGAAATCTTCGAACATTCGAACACCCACTGTGTAATGTAAAACTTAACCGACTAGTGAAGATTGACTATATATCCAAATATTTCCGTATATTTTTAGAATTATTGATGATTAAGGCTTGTGAAGTTTATTATTTTTTTTGCCTTATTAACTCAAATTTTCTATAAAGTTCATTTATACGTTTTGGTTCATTATTTTTTCAAATGAGAAAAATCCTTGTTCTGTTACCGAAGACGAAACTGTATAGATAATTGTAAGATTCTCAGATACAATACTTATTTTTATTATATGACTTTATTATATAACTTTCGTGTAAATCATCTTCTCTAACGAAATGACTAGTGTTAGAAATCAGGCTGCATTTTTATTAAAAATCTGTGTAATGTAAAAATTAACCGACTAATGAAGATTGACTAAATATCCAAAGATTTTCGAATACTTTTATAATTATTGATGATTTGGACTAGTCAAGAGTATCATGTTTTTGCCTTCTTAACTCAAATTTATTATAAAGTTGATTTTCTGTTATTGGTTCTGCAATTGAGAAAAATTCTTGTTCTATTACCGAAGACGAAACCGCATATATATTTGTATGATTCTCATATTCAATACTTATATGACTCTGGTGTAAAGCATCTTTTCTAACGAAATGACTAGTGTTAGAAATCAAGTGGCATTTTTACTCAAAAATAGATATAATAAAAGTTTCAATATCAAAATGTTTTGGTTAATTTTTTACATGATTCAGAATTTTTCGCCCAATAGAACATCAGCACGTTCCAAATTAACACACTAATGGAAATTCACTAAAAATCCAAAGATTTCATTATACTTTTAGAATTATTGATGATTTGGAATAGTTAAAAGTACCCTTTTGTAGATTTATCAAGTCACGTTTATTATAAAGTCGACTTATTGGTAAGAATCAATCAAGTATGAAGTACATGAAATTGTATTAAAATACCTGCACTTACTTTACTGCAATTAGTGTAAAATACTATAATTAGCATAAATAAAAAATGAAAATACTCCCTATTAAGATAAATAGCAGATGTAAAAACCAATAATTGTACAAACGCGTGCTTATGTTATATACAGTCTATATATATTAAAGGAAATTAAAATAAGTAAAATATGGTAATAACGTAAATTATATACTATTAAAATACAGTAGCATAAAAATGGCAATACTTCGAAATTATTTACCTTAGAACTGAATTTTGATAATGAATAATGAATGATAATTATTATGAATTAATGGCTTAATTTTTATAACCTAATGTCACTGAGGTGTGAATACTTGTTCACTAACTCTATAAAAATGGATTAATTAAAATATCTAAATATCAGAAAAAGTAATTCTAAATATTAAAATATATAATATTTTACATAATGCATTTGTATTGAGATGTTAAAACTAAGATAAACACTAATTTTAGTTGCATGAATCAATAATTCAGTTTACTAAATACAATACATAAATATATTAAGCGAAAATAAAGTAAACAAAACAGGAAGTAGCATAAATGGCCCTTCGTCGAAACTCGAAATCCTTTAACGCTAATGTTTTGAAACCATTTCTCTAGGAAATGAGCTGTTGCAAGCATTACTCTCTAATTGTCAGCAAATTATGATTGGATTTCAATAAAAATGAAAAAGACATAATTGTGCTTGTGAGAAACTAGAATGCTTCAAATTATGAACAGCAGAATATTTTTAGGTGATGTAATTTAGCATGGTTGTCAAAAGTAATAATAGCATTAATTTCACATAACACAATATCTGTAATAAATCTATGTGATTGTCGGATTATGCTGATTTTGCGACCTAGGCAAATTTCCCTAGTGAGTTAATAGTTCAACGGCATTGACAGTGATCAGTTCTGTAATATTCAAGAATAGAAGACAATATTGCATGAAATACTTCCCAAATGAAAAGTTTATGACTATTTATGTCTCGGAAGCCAGAAATTTTAGAAGATTAATAATTCTGAAGTCTAGGAAATAGAATTATATTTTCCGTAGATGTTAATATAGTTTTAAATAACTCTTCAGTATCGTAGAAAAAAGTATTATCAATAGAGTAATATGTTGAAATGGCAATATTTCAAATTGGCAATATTTTAATATTAAAAAAACTTTTATAATTTTATGTAATATATTTTAAATATTTTCAATTATATACCTTTTAATTATTTACTATCTGTTAATCCTATTTAGGAACAGAAAAAAAAATTTTAATTATTTTTTGTCTTTTCGGAATGACACATGTTTTTCAGCTCCAATCTTATAAACAATTTGCCATATTTTAGAGTGTCCTCTGTTGTTTATAAATTGGAATTTGGATCCACAAATAAGGATATTTCGAGCCATTCATTTACATATTCGGCAAAAACCTCGACTCAAATCTTGACAAATAGCTTTATCCATTATACAGTTTCATTTTAATGTTTCATTTTAAAGTAAAAACTTTCAGGATTCACAAGAAGGTACGGTTAATAAATTATGCACCATTAAATATAATAATACAGAACCCTAAATATTACTCGGTTATTCTTAAATCATATCATATTAATCGGGTAACTTTCGATGTATTTGAAAAACCATTTTTGAAACTATTTTTTAACTTTATACTGGCTGTCCTATTTAAAAAAAAAAAAAAACTTAACCAATATCACTTCATGCATTAGTTGATTCATAGATCAAATTTAACATCCAAAACAAACTGTAATTACATTTTAAGCTCACTGTTTTTTTTTTGAAGTTATTGAATCAAAAGAGGTAATCTTGCAATCTCCAGTTTTCTGAATAGAATAGACATTTTTTGTTGTTCATTTAAAGTAAACATTCAATTGAAGGAAGATAAGAAAATATATGCACCTAAATTGAATAAGTTCATGGAAATATGTGTTTACTTAATATGGACACTTTTATACTTAACAAAATCTGTAAAATATATTTTCAACAAAAATTTATTACATTATTTAGCTCTGTTTACTCCTATTTTAAAAAAAAAAAAAATATTATGATAATAAAAAAAATATATAATCTATAATATAATTAAAGATTTAAAATCAATTTTTGAGTGTTGCTGAAAATAAATTTTACAATACATTAATTTGATTTCACATTTTTTTTTATTTTTTTTTATTTTGACAAATAAAGTGTTTCTATTAAATGTTACATAAAATCCACTAGAAAATATTTATAACTTATTATTAAATATTTTATTTGCGTCTTATTTAAAGGACATTATTAAATCGAATATTCAGAAATGGCCCTCTGTCTCGTTCTGGAGATATGGTGTAATAACTTACTGGCCTCAGGACTGGACACAACATATTCACTCATCGTCTTGTTTTAATCGGGTAATCTTTCGATGTATTTGAAATATTTTCAATTCTATCCCTTTTAATTATTTACTGCCAGTTACTCCTATTTAGAAACAGAAAAAAAAACATTTTGATTTTTTTTTCGGAATGAGTCATGTTTTTCAGCGGAGTTGGACTCCAATCTTATAAACAATTTATCATATTTTGGAGTGTCTGCTGTTAATTATAAATTGAAATTTGGTACACAATTTTGATTTCGACTTTTCATTTACATATTAGGCAGATTTCGACTCAAATCGTGACAAATAACTTTATCCATTAAACAGTTGCATTTAAAGTTTCATTTTAAAGTAAAAACTTTCAGGATTCACAAGAAGAAAGTACGGTTAATACATTACGCACCATTAAATTGAATATTCAGAATGGTCCCACTATTTCGTCCTGTAGATATGGTGTTACACTTACTGGCCTCCTGATTGGACCCAACAGTTTCTCCCATCGTCATATTTTAATCGAGTATTCTAATCTTTTTGGGATCACTATGTTTTCATCTTTGTAAAGCTTGACCTCATTGATTGTTCTTGATTTAAAAACTACCCACATTCATCATTTTAATATTACACCTTAATAGGTATATTAAATGATTAGCTTTATCCCAACCTATTTCTGTTTTTAAAATATAATGAATTTACACACAGATCAGACTTGGGTGATTTACCATTGTTTTCTTTGCTAATCTTCTGTTATCTCTCTGTCGACTTGTGTTTTGTCTAATTTGATTTTCTAGTCTATATGATATAGATTTACTTTGCCCTACTTTACTATGACATTTTATGAAAGTTTTGTGTTTGGCATGATTTAACTTTTGAGGATGTGATGCAAAAAAGTACATACAACTAACTAACCACCCATTTTAAAGTACTGTGTTCACATGTCCCACCAAATTAATCTGTTTATACGAATATTTAACTTTTATAAATTACATCCTATGATGTTTCAAATTATGATTCACCACTAATAATATTAGGTTATAATAATCAAAGCTATTTATATTTTATATTTGTTTTACTTTGTGCAATAGATAAAACTAAAATTTGATTGTCCTTTTGTTTCATAGTTAAAAAAGATCATAGGACATATAAAATGTACAATATTTTATATTTCACCTTAATGCATCACAGAAGACTATTATTGGTTATACATAAGATACTACAAAAAGTATGTATAGATATTAATTACCATACACATTAATATTCATACATGTATTGCATAAGAATATTTAAGAAACAAAATAAGTAAAATGATAAAATTCCCTTGATTCTAAATATATTTTTTGCATCTCCGAAAACTATTGTATAATTTAAAGCAAAAATAGACATTGCGTCTTTCGTAAAAAAACATCTAAAAAATTTGCTTAGCATCATTATTCTTCTATGGTAGCAATATTTATCCAAATATATTTATGTAATAGTTAAATACATTCTTTTTTTAAATTAACTAGAAATATCCCCAAAATTACGTAAAATATAAAGCACTGTTCTCTTTTAATTAAATTAATAGTTTTACTTTGTGTATTATGTACAAAATTCAATAACCATAAATTCAAACTTGAAAGTTTGCAGTATGAAGGTTTTAAATCGTACTAATGACGTATATATTTGATGTTGTTGTTGTTGTTTCTCTGGCCACTTGCGCAAACAAAGCATATTGAGACTGTAGGCTCTCGTATTAAGGAGAAAATATCTTTTTAATGAGCACAATTAAAGTGAAAGAATGAATTCGTCAAGTATCGTAATTTTTGAAGCAGAAAATGAGAAGACCCATATACTTGGCCTGCCACAAGGTATTAATTTGAACGTGAAGACATTAGAACCACGAACATATTTTAGGTGACACAATCACCTTTAACGAACACGGCGGATCTGAGCTAGCGGCTCTATGTATATATTTTGCTAACCCTGATTCGATTTTAAAGTATCATGATCTAAAATATTACCAATGATAAATGAGACCCCAACCTCTTATAAAAGCTGAAGTTAAACATCAAAGATTCATTGCTCACTGAGATTCTATCTAGTGAACCCAAGTACCACTAATGCTTTACTCCTTGTTTCTAATTCTATATATTCGGATTCTATTCTGACATTATAAATAAATCGATGAATATTCATATATTTTGTAATTGATTCATGAGTTTCATCTAAAGGTGTATCCATATATATATATATATATAAATATATATTTAAAAATATATTATATATATATATATATATATATATATATATATATATATATATTTGTGTGTGTGTGTGTGTTGTATAAATAATATGTTACGTTGGCCTAGTGTTTGAGACAGAAAATAAAACTCAAGAAACACATAATAATAGGTCTTGATTAAATGATTTCTACAATAAAATAAATGAAGGAATACAAATGAATATATCATTTTGTTGATTGAAGACTACTCTCGATCATCAATTAACAAAAAAAATGAAAAAATTCTATCTTAAAGAGGTTC
>CM063500.1:31595289-31612789 GCA_032207245.1 Pardosa pseudoannulata | reverse complement strand
CCCATTACACACCTAATTGTAAAAGACATTTGTAGGAGTTGGTTGGAATGAAATCGGAAAGATGTATAGTAAAATGTAATACAGTACATTAAATATTCTCCAGCCCTGTGTAAAATTAAATAATTGGCGAAAACATAGTGAATTAAACCTATAATTATAATGCTCTAACGAAGTATGCTAAATAGAGTATAAACTGTCTATACCTCTATTTCTTTCTACATACATTTATATTATAAATACCATGATATCTTAAACAAACATATTTAGTTTTTTTTTTTTACATTCTAAATGAAAATTATGACGATACTATATTAACATGACAATTTTGGCAATTTTTTATTTTACCTTGACAATTATTTATTATTCTTTATTTTATCTAGTTTGGATACCTGTCCTGAATTATCCATTAACAGCTGATTTGATTAGCAGTTTCTTTTGTACCCAGAATAGCCAATTTTTTTTCTTGTGGAGTATGAATTTTGTATAGAGAATATGCAAGAAAAATTGATTTTTTAAAACTTTTCTGGGTTAGTTTAAGTATGTGTGCTCATTACACACCTAATTGTAAAAGACATTTGTAGGAGTTGGTTTAATATTTGGAATGAAATCGGAAACATGTATAGTAAGCTGGAAATCAGTACATTAATTATTCTCTCAAATTGAATATGAAGAATTAACTAATTAGTGAAAACATAGAGAATTATACAAATAATTATAATGCTCATGCGAAGTTTACTAAATGGCGTATAAACTGTCTATCCAGTGATTCTCAACCTATGGGGTGCCCCCCCCTTGGTTTCAATGCATAGACTTTACCCTTATATATATTATAAAATGTATCAATATCCACTTAATCCATAAGAAATCGATGTTAAGATAGACATCATGAAAATCATAAGCTAAGGACTTATATAACGTTACAAATTCTTTTATTACTTCTAACGGATTTTACTAAACTATACGTACATTCTCATTGATGTTTTAGGAAAATAATGTAAATTTATTTTAATTCAAAAATTGGTTTATAAATTTATAAATACCAATGCACTGTGAAAAACGATTTTTCCTGAATTAAAATAACCATTAAAATACAAGAAAAGTCATTACGAATAGTATTTCAAGGATATAAAATGTTTTAATATATTGATTATTACACTTTCAATATATAGAGACTTCCCTTAATTATAGAATACATAATGTAACAATATTCTTCTAATACAATGGACACCTTACAAACCCTAAGCGTAGGACTTATATATTGTCACATAATGTTTTATTATTTCTTAAGGATTTTAAATTAAAATAAACTTGAAATACATGTTATCAATAATAATCATAGCATAAAAGATATTGATATAGCTATTTCTACACTTTCAATATCTAGATACTAACCTAAATTATAGAATATAAAATGTAACAATATCCTTTTAATATATACGAAATCCATCTTATGATAGACATCTGACAAACCCTAAGCATACAACTTATATTATATCACATAATACTTTATCATTTCTTACGGATTTCCCATTAAAATAAACAGAAATTATGTTATCAATTGTATTATTAGCATAAAATATATATTCATATATCCGTTTTTTACAATTTCAATATACAGACACTTCCCTGAGTTATACACTATTTAATGTATCAATATCCATTTAATACATTAGAAATCCATATTACGATAGACATCCTGAAAATCCTAAGCCAGGGACTTATATAACGTTACAAATTATTTTATAACTTCTAAAGGATTTTGCTAAAAGAAACATACCTTCTCATTGATGTTTCAGGAAAGTAGTGTAAATTTCTTTTAATTAAAAAAAACTGGTTTATAAATTTATAAATACCGATACACTGGCAAAAACTTTCTTGAATTAAAATAACCATTATAATACACGAAAAGTTATTATGAATAGTATTTCAAGGCTATAAATTATTTTTATATAGTGATTTTTAAGCTTTCAATATATAGACACTCGACTTAATTATAGATTATATAATGTAACAATATACTTCTTATATATGTGAAAATCATGTTACGATAGGCTACTTATATACCGTCACATAATGTTTTATTATTGCTTACGTATTTTATATTAAAATAAACAAAAAGTATGCGTCAATAGTATTCCTAGTATAAGAGATATATTCATATATTGATTATTACACTTTCAATATATAAACACTCCCCTTAATTATAGATTATAAAATTAACAATATCCTTTTAATACATATGAGATCCCTGTTACGATGAACATCTTGCCAATTCTAAGCCCAGTACTTATATATCGTCACGTTAGTTTATTATTTTTCTTACGGAATTTACATTAAAATAAACATAAAATATGTGTTATCAATATTATTTCTAGAATAAAATATATATTCAAATATTGATTTCTACACTTCCAATATATAGACAATCCCCTTAATTATAGACTATAAAATGAAACAGTATCCTTTTAATACATATGAAATTCATGTTACGATGGACATCATGCAAACTTTAAGCGTAAATGTTATATATCGTCACATAATATTTTATTATATATCCCCTTAATTATAGACTATGAAATGTAACAGTACATACGACATCCATGTTACGATGGACATTTTGCAAACTCTAAGTCTAGTACTTATATAACGTCACATAATGTTTTATTATTTATTAATAATTTTATATTAAAATAAATTTAAAAAATTATGTTATCAATAGTATTACTAGAATAAAATATATATTCATATATTAATTTCTACACTTTTAATATATAGACACTCCCTTTCTTTATACACTATAAAATGTATCAATATCCACTTAATACGTAAGAAATGCATATTACGATAGACATCATGAAAATCCTAAGCCAAGGACTTATATAACGTTACAAATTGTATTATTACTTCTAACGGATTTTACTAAAGGTTGCATCCGTTTCCATTGATGTTTCAGGGAAATAATGTAAATTCCTTTTAATTAAAAAAATTTGGTTAATAAATTAAGAAATACCGATGGACTGAGAAAAATAAATTTTCCAGAATCAAAATAACCATTAAAATACAAGAAAAGTTATTATTAATTGTTTTGCAAGGATTTAAAATATTTACACTTTCAATATATAGACACTCCCCTTAATTATAGAATATATAATGTAACAATATTCTTCTACTATATAGAAAAACCATGTTAGATAGGCATCTTACAAATCCTAAGTAAATAACTTATGTACGGTTCCATATGGTTTTATTATTTCTTATGCATTTTACATTAAAATAAACATAAAATGTGTGTTATCGACAGTATGTATAGAAGAAAAGATATATTCATGTATTGATTTCTACACTTTTAATAAATAGACACTCCTCTTAATTATAGACTATAAAATGTAACAATATCCTTTGAACACATATGACATCCATTTTACGATGGACATCTTGCAAACACTAAGCCTAAACCTTATTATAACGTCACATTTTTAAAAATTATTTCTTACAGATTTTATATTAAAATAAATAAAAAAAATATGTGTTATCAATAGTCTTCCTAGGATAAAAGATATATTCATATATTGATTTCTACACTTTCAATATATAGACACTCAACTTACTTATACACTATAAAATGTATAAATATCAACTTAATACATAAGAAATCGATATTACTATAGACATCTTGCAAACCTTAAGCCTAGGACTTATATAACGTCTCAAAATGTTTTATTACTTCTAACGGATTTTACTAAACGATAAAGTTTATGATCTTTCTAGATTTTTATATACAATATATAATTATTATTCCTTAAAACTGATCTTAAAACAAAAATATTTTATTATTCATAAATGATTTCTAAAAAGAATAAAATTTCATCTTCTCTGAATTTTATAGCAATTTTGAAAACATTAAAGAATAAAATTAGTTTTTAACTTCCAATATTTTTTCAAAATTATTCGCCATAAGTGAAATGGTTCTCGAAAATAGAGATATAATATATTGCATTTCTTGCATATTTTTTAAGAATATGATTTGCAATATGCATAATACTATTTGAACGAGGAATGGAAACAATATAGTTTTTTAATCACATACGCTAAGTGATATTTTTTTCAAATATATAATAATTTTATATATTTTTATATTTAAATATATATTATTTTATTTTAATATTTTATAATTATAAAATAAAAAAAAGAGAAAACATATTTTTATTTGTATATGTCAAATTATTTTTAAAAAAAAAATAAATATAGCAATATTTTTCAAATATATATTTCTCTCATATATATATGTATATATATATATATATATATATATATATATATATATATATATATATATTATATATATATATATAATATATATATATATATATATATATATATATATATATAATATATTGTATATATATATATATAATATATATATATATATATATATATATATATATATATATATATATATATATATATATATATATATATATATATATATATATATATATATATATATAAACATATATAAAAAAATTAAAAAAAATCTCTTAAACTTTTCTTTCAATCGTGGACATTAAAAATGAAAAAATCTAAGAGGGTTTATTTTGCTTTAATGTCTGCTATTTTTTACCCCTTTCTAAAGAGACTTTTTTATCACAAATTTTAACAGTTGATTTCATAGTTTTTATGTATAAAATGGATAAATTTTATGAAGATATTCTAATATTTTCAAAATTTAAAGCTTTATAGAACCTCATAATTTTATTGAAAATTATTGCATGGTATGTGTGTCTTTTTTGCATTTATCTTTGTTTATAAAGATTTAATAAAATTTTTAAAAGAAATTGTGAGGTACTTAAAGCATTTATCTTTGTTTATAAAGATTTAATAAAATTTTTAAAAGAAATTGTGAGGTACTTAAAGCTACTTTAATTTGTTGTAAAATTATAAAATCCATCGTTTTAGAACAAAATATAGAACAATTAGTACACAAAATATCAAAACTTTGTTATATAATTATTGGTTAAATTATAGAATTCATCCTTTTATGTGATAAGAATAAAATATCAAAACTTCCATATCTTATATTTGCATCATTATCATTATTTGTTGTTAAATGAGCAATTTTATATAGATATATTGATTATTCGATATATTCTTATATGTGTATATTGATACATTATTAACTATAGAATGAATTATATCATTCATATAATTAAACAAATATATTACTTTAATAATTATATAATTATAACTTCATTTTATGACTTCATAAGTTTTTTTTTTTAATTTTCATAAATTTTAAACTTTAGACATCACAAATATTTCTTTACTGACAATTCATTGAATAACATTCAGTTTTCAGATCACAATCATTTAAGTAATAAATTAACACTTATTTTCAAAATTAAATTATCGTGTGGAGCATAATATAAGATTTCTGAAACTTGTTTTAATAACATATTTTTTACACTGACACTAAAGTAAATTATCATTATTTCAGTACCTGTAATCCCTTTCAAAATATTTATAATTTTATTAAATTCTATAATACTTATAATCTACCAAATTAATTATTCTTTCATCGTGCATTAAAACACTTTAAAAAGGGAGGAGAACACTTAAATTTAAAATAAGTACCCTGATTAAATTTTAACACATTTCTAATAAAATATAACAATTTATAAACTTTTAAACACAATAATCAGCCTTATATGACACAGATTCTAATGTATTCAATATTCTCAAATGTAAATTAATTTAGAAGTATTTTATTTAATTTTGAACACCGTAAAATTGCATATGCATACAAAGTATAAGATTCCTTTATCTTAATACCTAATATATATCTATATCTTAATATTAAGTTACTTTAATCAATTATATAGTTCAGACTTCATTTTACTTCTATATGAGGTTTTTGAAAATTTTTATAATTTTTTTAACTTTTTATATGACAAATGTTTCTGTACTGACAATTTATTGAATAGCATGCAGTTTTCAGATCACAATAACTTAAGTAGTAAATTAACACTTACTTTCAAAATTAAATTATCGTGTGAAGTATAACATGAGATTTCTAAAACTTGTTTCAATAACATATTATTTTTTTACACTCACATTAAAGTAAATTATCATGATTTCATAATTTAACTGATCAAAAAAACCTGTAATCAATTTCAAAATTTTTATAATTTTATTAAATATTATAATACTTATAATCCACCAAATTAATTACACTTTCGTCGTGCAATAAAACACTTTAAAAAGGGATGAGATACTTTAAATTTAAAATAAGTACCCTGATACAATTTTAACACAATTATAATAGAATGTAACAATTTGTAAAGCTTTAAACTTAATAAACAGCCTTATATGAAACAGATTCTAATACATTCAATATTCTCAAATATAAATTAATGTAAAAGTAATTTATTTAATTTTGAACACTGTCAAATTGCTGATGTATACAAACCCATAAGCTTCCTTTATCTTAATACCTAATGAAAATAGCTTAATATGAAATAAATATGAATATCGAAGTAAATAATTAAATTAAAACCAATTATCCAATATAGATACCCTAATTAAAGACGAATTCTTTATCAAATATAACATACGAAAAATAGCAAATCTCTTAATTCCATTGAACATTTTACCTATTTTATTTCATATGTTTAGATACATCTAATATTCCTTATTTCAATACATATCTTTAAAATAAATTAATATCACTGGCATATTGTAATTTTTCGTAAATTATATTAAACCATCCAGCATAGTTTTAAGGCTGGTTTTGGGGATTACATTAGCCATTTCTTTTATGGATTTAAGGACTATTTGATAATTAAACTGACAGTGCTCATATTTGTATTTGGAGACTTATATTAATGACGTCACATTTTGTTTGACGGAATACGAAGGATTACAAACATAAGTTAGTTAAATTAGATATTGGAAACAATCTGTTATAATATAAAACAGATGTTGATAAATGACTTTTCAGAAAATTAATTTATTATAATATATAAAATGGATATTTCAGTATACAATAAATTTTTTCTGCTTTTAGGATTAAAATATTTTCTGTTTAAAACTTTATTTATTGTCTATAAAAAATATTGATAAACTATTTATAAAAACTATTCGAAAATTAAAATTTTATTTTTTTCAAATAACAGTGTTTCCAAAAAAACTTTTATTTTTTTTATGGAATCCAAATATTTCTATTTTTAAAATAGATAGCAAATAATCGAAAAATTTGTGAGTATTCTGAAGTTAAAATTATTGTAAAACAGTTTTCATAAATTGTTTTTTCAGAAAAAAATACAAATTTTGTTTTTGATATAAACATATTTCTTTTATCATTAAAATATGTTTTATATTGTAATATAGATAACATTTTCAGTAATTTAAGTTATATATCTAAAAATTATTTTTGGATTGATAAATTAAAAAATAACAGATTAAAATATTAGATTTTTTACTTCAGTAAACTACAAATTTTTATTTTTCAGAATATATTTTGTAAACAAAAAACTATAATAAACTATATTTGAAAAACAAAAACTATTCTTTTAATAAAATATATTTTTGATTTTATATTTTTATATATTGTAAAAAAAAATGAGTATTTTTCAATTTTTTTATAGTATAAAAATATAACTATTTTTGAAATATAAAGTAAATAAAATCCTATAACTTTGTCAATATTCTGAAGTTAATGAAAAAATTTTTATTTAAATAAGCAATAAATAAACAAATTTTTTTTGATATAATACCTAATAAACTTCTATAATTGTATTTTTATATGTCTATTAATTCAGAATTTAAGACTATATATCTCCTAAATTATTTTTAGATTGAAAAGCCCAATAAATGAGAATTGCCAGATTTTCGTAAAGTATTCTATTTTAAAAACAATTAAAATTTTCATTTCTATATATTTACGTAATAAATAATTTAACTGTTTTTTGCTATTTGAATATTTTTGAAAAGTATTTTTTGAAATCAGAAAAATAAAAAATTTTAACATTGTATTTAGATATAATTTTTTTGACAAATTAATTTAAAATATAATTTTAAATTAGAAATTTTTTTACATATTTTTACGTACATAAATAAGTTACATACATTAGAAAAATTATTAAAACATATATTCGATCTTTATAAATATAGTACTAAAAACAAGTTGTTAATATTAAATAGATACAATTTCAAAAATATTTCATTTCCTTAAACTCTTTTATATTGCAATGTAGCTTTTAATGTTCAAAATCATGAAAATCAATAGGATTATTAATGGAAAAAGAAATAATTAATATTATAAAACAGTATCTTGAAATACAGAATAAGGGAATAAAAGGGCAAATTAATATGATATTCGAAATCAGACCATAAACAGAAAATGTTATATAAATTGTATTTAGATTGTTATAATTTGTGACACAACGTTGCAACTTTAACAGCATTAGCTCAATTTTACCCACATATATGACAATTTTTTTACATATTTTTACGTACATTTAGAATAAGTTACATACATTTAGAAAGAATTATTAACACATTATAATTCGATTTTATCAGAATATAGTACTAAAAACAAGTTGTTAATATTAAATTAAGATACAATTAAAAATAATTATTTCTGATTGAACTCTTTTATATTGCAATGTAGCTGCTTTAATGCCTTTAAATCAAGTAATAATCAATAAGAATTATTAATAAGAATAAAGAAGATAATTAATAAGTCTATAAACAGAACTATAAACAGAAAATATCATATAAGAATAAAGAATAAAGAATAAGTAAGATAATTAATAAGTCTATAACCAGACTATAAACAGAAAATATCATATAAATTGTATTTAGATTGTTATAATTTGTGACACAATGTTGCAACTTTAACAGCATTAGCTCAATTTTACCCACATGTATGACATTTTTTTTTACATATTTTTACGTACATTTACAATAAGTTACATACATTTAGAAAGAATTATTAACACATTATAATTCGATATTTATCAGAATATAGTACTAAAAACAAGTTGTTAATATTAAATTAAGATACAATTAAAAATATTTATTTCGGCTTAAACTCTTTTATATTGCAATGTAGCTGCTTTAATGTCTCTAAATCAAGTAATAATCAATAAGAATTATTAATAAGAATAAAGAAGATAATTAATAAGAATATATAAGCTTATTAATAAGAGTTATTAATATGAATAAATTTTTACAATTAAGATATCTTTTTTCATGTGAATAAAGCATTATTAATGTACATATAGAATAACTAAATTATGAATATTTAAAAGTGTCGCATTAGAAACAATATAAAAGTGCTTTATTTAATTTCGATTTTAATCTATCCGGTTTCAAATGTTGAGATACATTACATGTTCACTCTTTCCAGATTTTATAACCTTCCCTTTATTACCTTTATTAAATTTATTTAACATCTATCGAAAAATTCAAACTAATGAGGATTAATAATAATTTAAAAATTCTCTATTAAATAAAGAGTTAACATTTATTTATTTTTAAACATATTTGTAATTACTTCTGCTTCATTTACTGCTCTTATAATTTACTGTTTAAATATTATTCAATTAATGTCGCCGTAATAATATAAATAAACAAACTCTAGTTTAGGATAGATTTTTCTGGTTATTATGTATAATAAGTTTAAAAATAAATAAATGTTCCCTTTTATTTTACTCAAAATGAAAGTGTTCTGTACATGAAATGGTTAGACACATCGCATATTTCTTATAACGCTTCGCAAATGCGCTATAAATACATACTAGAATTCTGACACTTTATAAACTAAACTTTATCAAAATGTTGTGATGTTAAGTCTTTAAAACTTCATGTCATTCGTGAAAATTCTCCTAGTTTATCAAAAATTTTGACAGCTATAAACCCGCATCATGAGTTTATAAACCCGGAATGGACAGAGAGTGTGTAAGTATATTGATAAAGTTTTGACTTTTCAAATCTTTTTTTAAGACATTACGATAGACAGAATTATTTTTAATGGGAACAGGAATCTGTCAGTTTTAAATGATCAACACTATAAGAAACTCGTTAAAATACAGCATATTATGTTTACGTAAAGCATAAGTTAAAATAGTTTATTTCTAATTAACTAGTGGTAAGGTATAAAAACACTGCATTATTTTAAGCAGATTACCGTATTCTGTCATCACGACTGTCCTCTTTGAAAATAATTAGAAGAATCTAATTCCTATCTCACATTTTAACATTTCACGTGCGGGCAACGTATTTTTACGTTTTTGCAGTCTGTCACTGGAGTGCGGGTCACATAAAAATACTTATTTAGTAGAATTTTGGTGGATACCCGCTAACTATCACAAATCTACTAAATACGTATAATTATATGTATGTGTGACATTATATGCGTGTTGTTTGCGTTTCTCTGCAATACTTTGCTTTTTTTCTTTCCACAAGTTATGATTGTCGAGTTACTCGGTCTTTTGTTGATTTATTCCGCTTTCAATCGAATTCCTAGCTCGTGTTTACATATATATATATATATATATATATATATATATATATATATATATATATATATATATATATATATATATATATATATATATATATACATATATATATATATATATATATATATATATACATATATATATATATATATATATATATATATATATATATATATATATATATATATATATATATATATATATACATATATATATATATATATATATATATATATATATATATATATATATATATATATATATATATATATATATTATATATATATATATATATATATATATATATATATATATATATATATATATATATATATATACATATATATATATATATATATATATATATATATATATATATATATATATATATATATATATATATATATATATTTATATATATATATATATATATATATATATATATATATATATATATATATATATATATATATATATATATATATATATATATATATATATATATTATATATATATATATATATATATATATTATATATATATATATATATATATATATATATATATATATATATATATATATATATATATATATATATATATATATATATATATATATATATATATATTTATATACATATATTTCTATTACATATATTCTTTAAATTCTATAAAATATTCTTTGATCATTAATTTTTCAATTGTTTTGAAAAATGCAAAAACTTATATTTTATTTTAAAATTCAGTCTTTAAATCAAGTAAAATTTCATCATTTCCGTTTCTCGTTTTTACAAGTCGAAGAAAAAAAGTAGTTTCGCCACAGGGTAAACACTTTCAAAAATTTTTCAGTAAACGTATGTCGTCTGTTTAAATTGAATCGAATCATTACAATATTCAATGACACATAACTTCACCAATTTTGCTAGATTTTCAATCCTATAATGAGACATATAATAACGTATTTTATATTCCTGTTCTAACGGATGAAAATATTTTTTTCTCCCGGAGGCAAAACATAACTCATATATTTCGAGATGGAGAATCACACATTTTTATAAGAAAATGAACATCACATTATCTGTTTTATATAGAGAGTAACAACGTTTGTGTACATTCATACGATTTAGTGTACGAAGGAAAATTTTAACGTTTGAAAATCAACATAAATAATACTTATATAAAGACATACGAGAGAAACGAAGTAAAATATTTTTTCAATTATTTCACTAATATGTAAACCATTGTATATGTAGTTCATAAATTAATTATATATGGTACGTCTTTAAATTAAATATGTTACATTATTAATATTGCAATAAAATATGATTACATGCAGTAAAATTTAAAAAAGTAATTGGTTTTATTGCATATGTTGTATTACAAAATTTATTCAAATATATTATTATCCCATTGAAGCTTTACTAATGTTGTTACGTAACACATAACACGATAAAATATTATTGTCTTTTATGATACGTTATAAATAGTAAGATATTTAAAATACAAACAAAAATAAAATTGTGAAAATAGTGAAATAAATTGTTGTGCTACATAAACTACCTAAAAAATAGAATGTTTTTAGTCAAATATTATTAGTATTTTTACTATCTTCATGAGGCATCAATAAAAATATTTTTTTTTATATAATAATTTTTACATTTTATATAATGTTTTAAAAGAATACAATACGTTAATTAAATCATATATATATATATATATATATATATATATATATATATATATATATATATATATATATATATATATATATATATATATTATATATATATAGTTCTTAATTTAATTATTGGTTAAGTTATAAAGCTATTTTAAAATAGAAAAGTTGTTATATTTGTTCAACTTCAAACAGTTGTATATCGGATAAACTAGCTTAAAATAATTTCATTCTTTTACTGTTGCATAGATTTTTAAAAGTATTCATAAGTATTACATACGTATTTTATGGACCTTAGCATTTCTAATTGTTTCCTGCAATTAACGTATATGAAAATATCTGTCTGAAAATAATTGCTTAAAAATTGGGCTTTACTTTTTGCTACTTAATCGTATTATTCTATAAGGAAAACTGTATTTTATGTCATTAACAAGCATATAGATGAAAAAGAATTTATATATGTAAGGAATAATTAAAATATCATGTGTATTTTACATTATTATATAAATATCTAATAATATAGTAGGTATCTCACAGAGATAATAGATATAAATATAAATATATATATATATATATATATATATATATATATATATATATATATATATATATATATATATATGTATATATAAATTTATGTATTTGGTTTAAATATTCATATTCATATTTTCCATCGTAATAAATTCTTATTTCTATTACGTAATATTTTATTCGAAGAATAAATATAATTTTATAAAATTTTCTGAAAACTCTTCTTCAGTCGACATAGAATATCATTAAAATCATTACGTGAGTTGTAATCTAACTAACCGATATAAAATAAATGAAATTTTTAAAACAGTTCATAAAATGCAGTCACTAAATTCCAGAGAAAAAAAAAACACTAATGAAAGCAGTTTGCATAGTTTTTTTATTTTACTTCAGAAAAATATTCCTCAGAAATAAAACAGAATTAAATTAAATAATTAGTCATATATATATACGGCAATTTTTTGCCCTCAACTTTAATTCAAATTTTAAATAAAAACATGCAAAGATAGTTATTTTTTTAAAGAGGAAGTATAAATTATTAAAATTTTTCTCTTCATGTATATTACACATTTTAGTGTGTATTTGTTTTATAAATTTCTATTTTAGCATAATAATTGAGAGTTAAACAAACATCGTCAATAAAATTTAATGTCATTAAAAAAATAATAAAATTTTATTACAGGAGTAATGTGTTAGGAAATATATTACAGAATTTTATATACAACTTTCTCAATTTAATTAAATTTTTAAAAATAAATTTAAATTACGAGAATTCTATATGGATAAACAATGTGTTTAATGTACTCCGATTAATTTAATCTGATATATATTTACTCTGTTAATATATGTATTATATTCGAGGACCGAAATGTAATTTTTATCTATCTGAAATATATTAATAACACAAAATTATAGTTTCCATTTGTCATAACTCTTAATAACGATCATATTGTTCTTTATTTGTAGCATTGAAAAGTGTATTATATACTTTTGATATTTGCTTAGACGAATTTTCATCTACAAAAAAAGGTACATGGAAAACAGTACACAAACCCACACATTTTCAGATATGTTCTGAACGTTACACTTTTTTTTCTTCTATATCAATATTTAACAATTTTCTAGCCTCGATTAGAAATTTCTAGTTTTTGTGGTCCATGAACTAAATTGATTGCAAATATTTAACTCAACTCTAAAGTTTCATTTTAGTAAAATGTGTTTACTCACTTCTTATGAATTTCTTACCTTTTAATTTTTTTGTGTAATTAGTGTCATATTTTTTCAAATTAAATTCCGTTTACAAGTGAGTATATATTACAAATTCAAAATTTTATTATTCTGTTACACAAATGATAGTAACTAAAGTTATTTTTAAAATTACATTAATAATGTTGTGTGTTTACAGATTTCCCATAATGAATGTATTTAAGGGAAATTAATTCAGATATTCATTAAAATACTTCAATAATAATTCTTAGTACACTTCAGTAAAACAAAACAAGAGATAATCTCTATTTCTCCACAGTCATAACGGCTTTCGCATCTTTAAATCAACTCCAAACTTTTGTAGTCCCACATACCCTCGTGTATTAAAAAAGTAAACTGTAGCGCTCCAAATTAAACAAAACATATGTCTCTTCTCAGAAACTCTCAGTATGCAACTCAACTCACTAACAAACTTGAATCTTCTTTTTATGATCTTTCACTCAGCGTATATATATATATATATATATATATATATATATATATATATATATATATATATATATATATATATACATATATATATATATATTTATATATATCTGTATATATATATATATGTATAATGTATATATGTATATATATATATATATATATATATATATATATATATATATATATATATATTATATATTATATATCTATATATATATATATATATATATATATATATATATATATATATATATATATATATATATATAATATATATATATATATATATATATATATATATATTTATATATATATCTGTGTGTGTGTGTGTGTGTGTGTGTACGTACCGGGAGATCAAAAAGTCCGTGTAAAATTTCCAAATTAATAATAACCGGAAAAATAACCCAAATAAAAAACAGCAGGATTGGTATCGCTAGGGCATGGTAGATACCGCATCTCTTTCATCCAAAGGTGACACGACATTATCGCGCAGAAATGTTAAACAACGCTGCGCATTCACCCTATCCCTTTTTCCACACATTTGCTGTCCACTCCGTTTCAAAGAAGGGTCCTATGATGGATGAGCCTGTGAATCCACACCAAACTGTAAAATTTGGGGAATCCAAAGGGTTTCTGCGCGTATTCACGTGGATTAGATGTTGCCCGGATGCGACAGTTATGAGAATTAACGTCGCCATGAAGTGAAAAATGAGCTTTATCTGTCCACAAGTTGTTAAAGACCCAGTTGGCATGCTGTTCGATTTTAGAGAAAGCTCACCTTACAAATATTTCCCCCTCTACCGTATAATCTGGTAAACGTTGATGGCACGACTGCAGTCATATCGATATAGATCAAAGGTCAAATGAAGACTCTTGAGTACCGAGGATGGATTGTAAGCCCAACCGTCTGACAGCGTCATGAGCACTGCTCGTTCCTGCAGCTGATTCGGATGCCAATGCTTCAGTTTCGTGTGCCGCACGAGGCAAATGTGCCTCGTCATGTATCTATAATCTTATGTAGAATTTGTAGTTCACCATGTAACACGGATAGGTGGCGCTCTTTCTGGATTTTTGATGGCCACTAGAGGGCTTTTGACATAGAAAATGTATAAAAGTCACTACACCTAGAAGAGAAGGCAGGTTGGGAACATTCCTACTAACCAGTTGTCTCGGCTTTGAACAGTTGTTACATTCTAGCTTAACAAAAGTTTCACTGGCCACAATTATTGAGAAAGTTGATACTTCTGTTTGTCTGGATCGAAAACATCTTTTCGCCGACTAAGATGGTTTCATCACTTACAAGTACTAAAGAATTATTTCCCACTCTTCTGGAGATTCCGATTAAAATCCTTATTTTCAAGGTTTTCATTTAAAATAACTAAGGTTATTAACATAGCACACAGTGATCATTTTAAACATTATGATTGTATTTTCTAAGTTCTAATCTCGTCGCTAGCGTAAAATACTTTCAAAATCTTACAAGCAGTAGCCTTGAATGCGACTCAGTCATTCGCTACGTAGATCTACTAATTGGAAAAAAAAACTTTCATTAACATTAAGACAAAATATACGGAACTAACTTTCAAATGACAGGTAGCAATAGGATAGTTTGCAGCACTAAAGTCTGCTGTTTTGCTACACGAGACATATTGTCCTTGGAGAAGGATGTAACAAGAAGTGGGACATCGCATGTTCCAGTTTCCTCAAAAAGCTGAACAAGCTTTATAAGGCCTGTCACTGTTAAAGGCTCTTTTCCACTCCTGACATCTTTCTGCATTCGGAACTTACGCAAGGCAGAGGTTGCTGATTCCTGGGTGACGTAAAACAATTTCACCAACAAAGCTTTATCCTTCGCACTTATCATCCTTGTTCCCGTACATGGTTTACAGCGGTGATCTGCTTTTGTATTATAGGAGAGTCACTGGTACCAGTACCATCTATCGACTGTTTTTGAGTTACTGTTTCTTCTGTTTAAAAAAAATCCCATGCACTAGCGACACTAACCCTGCAAACCATTTTTTATTTTGGTTATTTTTCCAGTTATTAGAAATTTTTAAATTTTATATAAACTTTTTGATCATCCGGTATACTGTGACTCGCGAGATCTTAAGTTATCCAGTTACATCTCAATAGAAAACTATTTAATTTTTTAAACAATTTTGTGTATTTTATATTGAAATATATAAACAAATATATGAAAAGACAGATAAACAAATAAATAAATATATATATACATATATATATATATATATATATATATATACATATATATATATACATATATATATATATATATATATATATATATATATATATATATATATATATATATATATATATATATATATATATATATATATATATAATATATATATATATATATATATATATATATATATATATATATATATATATATATATATATATATATATATATATATATATATTATATATATATATATATATATATATATATATATATATATATATATATATATATATATATATATATATATATATATATATATATATACATATATATATATATATATATATATATATATATATATATATATATATATATATATATATATATATATATATATATATATATATATATATACATATATATATATATATATATATATATATATATATATATATATATATATATATATATATATATATATATATATATATATATATATATATATATATATATATATATATATATATATATATATATATATATATATATATATATATATATATATATATATATATATGTATATATATTATATATATATATATATATATAATATATATATATATATATATATATATATATATATATATATATATATATATATATATATATATATATATATATATATATATTATATATATATATATATATATATATATATATATATATATATATATATATATATATATATATATATATATATATATATATATATATATATATATATATATATATATTTATTAAGGTAATTTCGTGCAGGAAAATCATAACAATACTAATGGGTACGAATGAAAATAGAATAAGTAC
>CM063500.1:31582789-31590289 GCA_032207245.1 Pardosa pseudoannulata | reverse complement strand
AAATGTTGTTTGCTTGTTTCAAAACTCACATTTAAGAGCGATCTGATTACCGTTTCTTGAAATAAATAAATAATGCAATGTTTAAAAAAATAATGATATTATGGTGATTTGTTTTTGAATTTAACAGGACTTGAACTGATAATTAAATTAGATATAGTACGCTTTTATAGGATTTATATATATATATATATATATATATATATATATATATATATATATATATATATATATATATATATATATATATATATATATATATATATATATATATATATATATGTATATATATATATATATATATATATATATATATATATATATATATATATATATATATATATATATATATATATATATATATATATATATATATATATATATATATATATATATATATATATATATATATATATATATATATATATATATATATATATATATATATATATATATATATATATATATATATATATATATATATTATATATATATATATATATATATATATATATATATATATATGTATATATATGTATATATATATATATATATATATATATATATATATATATATATATATATATATATATATATATATATATATATATATATATATATATATTATATATATATATATATATATATATATATATATATATATATATATATATATATATATATATATATATATATATATAGGTATAGGTATATATATGTATATGTGTATATGTATATATGTATATATGTATATATGTATATATATATTTATTTATTTATGTATATATATATATATATACATGAAATAACATAGCGTCCACATATTTTAAAACTTTCGAATTCGAAGACAATATAAATATAGGAATATCTTATGGGTTTATCTAATTGCCTATGTATTAGATCTTAAAGTTGTTTATTTTTAGTAAAAGGCTGTTGAATGAGTTAGGATTATCATTTACATATTTTGTCTTTTTCTAGAAATGTAACTAAATAATCCGTAAATATCTGATTGCATATGGTATATCATTAAAAATTTTCTCAAAAGGTAGGTATGAATTTATTGTTAAAATTTTTACATTTATCTTCACGGGTATTTATATAAGTATTATTTTCAGATAGATATTTTTTCATGTAAAAGAATGTTATATAAACAAATAAGTAATAAATTAAATATTTATAATTTTTCTTTATAATTATAATTCCGCATTTTTTCAATTAAATTTATGTGATCGTTAAACTGATTCAAACTATTTTACAGTTTCTGTGACATTCTTTGAACATTATACAGTTAAAGGAACAAGAAAACTGATAAGTATAAAAAATTATCTCTTTTATATTCATTTATGTATATTGTGATATGTTGTAGGATAACTGTCTTTTAATAATTTTATGTTTAAAATTAGACTTAATGCTCAGAAACAATTTCTCTAATTGGCATAATCCGATTCAATACTGAGTGCTAATAGTTACATGAAAACTTATGTAAAATAATTTTTGTGTGTTTGAATACAAATTCTTTGACAAAAGTTATTTCACGTCAGTCAGAGAACACGAATTTAGAAATAAAATTATGGTTATTCAATGCCTGTTTATTTAATGTTTAAGTTTTACATACTTCACTTCAAGATCATTGTCAGACGTACTGTTTAAAGTAAATACGTTAATGGAATGCAATTAGACTACATTTAAGTTTTGGCTAAATACACACGTTTTCGAAGTTTCGATTTGTCACAAATGCCTTTGTAAATGGAACTAATTAATTTCACTAATACCGAAACTTTAAAACAGAAGTACATGTTAACTAACTTTGTAATAAGAAAGGGAATAGCAGAAATAACTTGAGACTCAAATAAGTTTATATCAATTAGATTTCACTTCACTAATTAATTTCATTAAATTGAGAATAGAATCTAAAACTTTCTAAAAGAATATATTTCTTTAATACGTAAACGTGTGTTAGTAATTCCCTCAAATAACTTAATTAAAAATTATATTTATACATATTAATAATATTAATATGTACAATAATAATTAATTAAAAAATTAATTACAAAAAATTATATTTATACATTCATGTAAACAAAGTTAAGTCACAATGATTTGCACACCTGTCAAAACTTCCTTTCCAGGAGTGCAGGAAGAGTGTGAATTAGGTTCCTGTCGAACATTCCGATCTAGGTGGACCCTCACATTCAAGTCCAGGGAACTTGATGGCTAACGGAGTATGGTGAAGTCATCCTGTTTGTATTCTAACCTCTCATGCACAATGCGAGTTTTATGATTCGTCGCATTCTCCTGATGGTGCATGACATCATGATGTGGAAAAACAATTCCTATGTACAGGTGAACATGTAACGTAAGGATAGATGGATACTTGTGTTGATCCATCGTACCTTCCACAATCATGAGTGAACTCTGAAAATACCACGGAATCACTCCCAGACTATAATCATTCCTCTTATAGCTTGGACCCTTATGGCAATCGTTGCAAAGTATGTGCTAGTACTTTCAGATGTTTCAAGCTTTCTACGCCACCGTGCATGTTTCCGATGGAGTATAATACATGATATATCTAATAAAATCACCTTTCTAGTTCAGTTTCGGTTCTGTTGTACAAATGGCAGTCTTCGTCGCGTGTGGACAACATTCAACATTAGTGCATTAACCACACTAATGCTGTGGAGATCCTAACGCAGCAATGCAAGGAAAGAAAGTATGATTGAACTGTCTTTGTAGAGACACTGTTTGCAGTCACTTGGTTCATCTGGGAGGTCAGTTGCTCAACGGTTGACGTCTTGAATGCATTTCCGGAACCTTGTTCACCTCTGTCATCTATGGACTGTGGTCCACCACATATGCCATGTCACTGATCTTGGATAGAGCTGTTTTTTACCATGGAGTTCCTCGAACAGCCGAACAGTTGAACAACCTCGAAAATTAGCCGTTTCAGAAAATGCTATCACTCTTAGCCAGAGAGTCAATGATCATGCCCCTTTGAAGGTTGGATAAATCGCAATGTTTCTGCATGATTGCAAGAACTGAAATATTTTACAAATTCATAAATTACACTTTATATATCCACCAAATTTGATCATTTGAAATGCTTCCGTGATTGGTATTTAAACCTTAATATCAAAACTAGTCTGTGGTCACATTATTATCACTGGACGTTATATTTTATTTGGTGTTTATATATCTTTGGGATTTCGTCCAGAATTCATAAGTAACTAAATTTTTAATTATTCTAACATGTGTTTCCTACAAATCAGTAAATATTTACAATTTTTAGTGTTTATTATCTACAAAGGTATTATGGAATATGTGATTCAGAAACCATATTTTATACACATATTTAAACATATAATTTCATTAAAATTGAGATGAATTAAAATTGATATAAAACATATACCCATAAAATTGTATAGAAGTATATTTATTATTAAATAAATAGTACATTGCCATACAGAAAGTAAAACTTTTCAATTTTTTAATACTTGAAAAAAAATCATGAGCATATTTTTAAAAACAGTGTAAAGTAGAAGGAATCTTTTTTTATAAATAATTTATAAAAAATATAATATAATAACACTTTCAATTCTTTGTTTCATATTTTTCAAATAGTTATAAGTTTGAAAGGGAAAATATGACTGTGGTGTTTTTCAATTTCTTAAATATAACTTTTTATATTTTTTCAGGAATTTCAAATTTTATAACAATTGTAAGAGTAATAATTGTTAGTAATGCAAAAAAAATTAAGAAACGCAAATATTCAGTAAATTTTAAATTGAAATATAAGTTACAAAACAACGTGGAGCTTTACAAATTGTCAATTAATTAATTAATACGATATTTGTTCAGGAATCATATGTTGATATAATAATTGATTTCCTTTATAAAGAAACATTAAAAAATTGTTTTTTCTTCTGATTATTTGTTGTAAATTTTAATTCAGTACATTAAAGAAATCGAATTTTCATCTACGTGTTGCTTAAATGCATGTCCATTGTCATTTAATTATTTAGGATTTTCATGATAAGTATTGCTTCTTTTTCAACTTAAAGACCCAAAGAGAATTTTAGGTTCTATAACAATTGTAAATCTAATAATTGTTACAAGTAATAATACAAAAGATTTAAGAAACATCTTTTCAAATATAAGCAAATATTCAGTAAATTTTTCAATTGAAATATCAGTTACATATCAACGTGGAGCTTTAGAAAATTCCAATTAATTAATTATTAATTATCAGTTAATAAATTATTTGTTCAGGAATCACAATTTCATATAATAATTAGTTTCTTTTTTAAAGAAAAATTAAAAAATTGTTTTATCTTCTTATTATTTGTTGTAAATATTAATTCAGTTCATTAAAGAAATATAATTCTCATCTACGTGCTGCTTAACTGCATGTCCATTGTCATTTAATTATTTAGGATTTTCATGATAAGTATTGCTTCTTTTTCAACTTAAAGACCCAAAGAGAATTTATAACAATGCTTTAAAGTACATTTCGAGTTTTCACGTACCTCATTATGTTAAAACTGTTGCTCGATTTCTTTAAACGTCTTTTCCGTAAGCATCTAAAAATGCAGATAATAAAAAGAAATATTTCCCTGTGGCTAAACCTACGCACGAATGCAGTACATGAAAAGGAATATTTAATAAAATGAAGCATTAAGGAACATTTCGGTACAGCTATGGAGCCACTTAATAAGTATAATCCTTCTTTCTTTTAATTTAGTAACACACTTTTATGCAACATTACAATATTTATTTCATTACGGCCCTTAAGTGCTCTGTTACTGTTTTACGAATTTGTTCGTAAAGTATAATCATTCATAACTCATTCCTAATTTTTCATCTCATGAATAAATGATATAGTGCATTTCCTTGCTGCATAAAATTTTCTCCACAATACATATTTTCTCTCAGAGATTTTCATTCCAAACTAATTACAGCAATGTCAGAAACACTAAAATAAAACTTTGTGATTATGAATAATAAATGAGCATAGTTATATAGCAGTAAATTATTGTGTTTCGTCATGCATTCGTTGACAATATTTATGCAAATTAGGAGAAGCTCGCTGTGTATTAACGTGTAACTCAGTTAAAACTGTTGTTGTTAATGATATTTAATAATTTATAGTCAGCAAATGCAAATCTCAAGGCAATCTAATACTGTCTCAGATAACCAACCTATAATCATGATTCAGATTTATTCCGTTTATATAAGCAAATAATAAAATATTTTTAATGATGAATTGAACAAAAAACTGTTTTTGGTTCAGAATAAATGCTTTTATATGAAGTATAGCGAAAATATTTTACAGGAAAAATGTTTTTACTTTTTTTTTATAATTACATTTTCACAAGAAGACCATTTTCTTTCATGTGCATTCTTTGATAATAGTTATGCAGAATATTAGCATAAAATTCTTCATTCACATTCTTCATTTACTGCAAATCTTAATGCCAGGTAACACTGTCTCAGATGACCAATCCATAAGCATGATTGGACTTTTATTCTGTGTATACAAGCAAATAATAAAATATTTTTATTAATGAATTGAACAAAAAACTGATTTTTCTTCAGATTAAATGCTTTTATATGAAATATAGTAAAAATATTTTATAGAAAAAATGTTAATTATGTTTTCATAATTACATTTTCATAAGAGAACAATTTTTTTCACGTGAATTCTTTGATAATATTTATGCATAATATTAGCATAAAATTCTTCATTCAAAATCATTTAATGCAAATCTCATGGCCTACTAATACTCTCTGATATTACCAATCCATAAGCATGATTCAGATTTATTTTGAGTACACAAGCAAAGAATAAAATATTTTTATTAATGAATTGAACAAAAACCACTTTTTCTTTAGAAAAAATCCTTATATATGAAATATAGTGAAAATATTTTATAAGAAAAATGTTAATTACTTTATGTTTTTACAATTACATTTTCCCAAGTTGACCATTTTTCTTTCACGTGAATTCTTTGATAATATTTATGCAGAATATTATTATAAAATTCTTTATTCAAAAACATTTAATACAAATCTCCAGTCAAACTAATACTGTCTCTGATAGCCAATCCATAATCATGATTCAGATTTATTCCGTTTATATAAGTAAATAATAAAATATTTTTAATAATAAATTGAACAAGTTTTTGTTTCATAATAAATGCTTTTATATGAAATATTGTTGAAATATTTTACAGGAAAAATGTTAATTACTTTATGTTTTTATAATTACACTGTCACAAGATGATCATTTTTCCTTCACGTGCATTCTTTGATAATATTTATGCAGAATATTAGCATAAAATTCTTCATTCCCATTCTTCATTTACTGCAAATCTCAAGGCAAACTAATACTGTCTCTGATAACCAATCCATAATCACGATTCAGATTTTTTTCAATTTCTATAAGCAAATAATAAAATATTTTTATTAATGAATTAAAAAAAAAACTATTTTTGCTTCAGAATAAATGTTTTTATATGAAGTATAGCAAAATATTTTATTGGAAAATATTAATTACTTCATGTTTTTATAATTACATTTTCATATAAAGACCATTTTTCTTTCATGTGTATTCTTTGATAATATTTATGCTGAATATTAGCATAAAATTCTTCATTCAAAAACATGTAATGAAAATCTCAAGGCAAACTAATACTGTTTCTGATAGCCAATCCATAATCACGAGTCAGATTTATTCCTTTTATATAAACAAATAATAAAATATTTTTATTAATGAATTAAACAAAAACAGTTTTTGCTTCAGAATAAACGCTTTTATATGAAGTATAGTTAAATATTGTATAGGAAAAAATGTTAATTATATTATGTTTTTATAATTTCGTTTTCATTAGATGATCATTTTTTTTTTCATATGTATTCTTTGATAATAATCATGCAGTATATTAAAATGGAATTCTTCATACAAAAACAGTTATTCTTAATGTTGGAACCTAAATTATTACTATATAATGCATATCTGAGATACCTCTAATCAAGTTTAATGTATTCGATAACATTTCTAGCATTAATTTTTTTTCCTTAACTGGAATCGGCAGGTACAACGAATAGTTACAACCATCTAAGTGGTTATTTAGATTTGCTTATTGTACTATGATTTATTTCTCCCAATTTATTTTTTAATAATTTATTTTCCTAATTTGTTTCAATAATTTATTTTCCTAATTTATTTCCTGATTTATTTTTAAATTCCTCTATTGTTTGATAAGAGCAAAATAAAAAACCACATTATATTATAATATAGCAAAGTAGCAAATCACCCTATGTAATAATACATATTATAATAAAACACATTAAGAGTGTGATTTATTATTTATGTTATGAGACTTTCCAAATTTTAATGTTAATGATTATTTATGTACCAAAAATATTTTACACAATAAACTGCACAGAACTTTAATAAATAAAATTAATTCTTTTAATAATGTATCAAAAAAAAAACAAAAA
>CM063500.1:31550289-31575289 GCA_032207245.1 Pardosa pseudoannulata | reverse complement strand
ACTGCAATTTAACATATGTGCAAGCATGTAAAATGTATGGAAAATATCGTTGAGTTTATGTAACTTGTTTGATCTTAGAATGATCCCGTAAGAAATCGAGATGATTATATTACTGCTTAATGGTTAAACGAGAGAGAAATAAAATCTTGAAAGAGGGTATGACACTGAATAATAAAAAACTTCAATGAATAGTTCGTACATTTGTATAAAAAATATATGCATTAAATGTCTTTTACTTACAGGCTATTCATATTTTTTAATATTTATGAAAGTGTATTTCAGAAATATGCGAGATTATACTGTGTTTACTTAATTCGTGTTTTTCTATTTATATAAATAAAAATTATTTTAACTGGAATTTGTTATAAAGTAAGGAATAATACATTTTCTTTATTCTTGAAACTAGCATATATATAAGCATTAGAAATTAATGGAAAATATCTTTGAGTTTCATTGTTCAATTCCCCATTGGAATGATCACGTATGAATTGTAAATGATTATTCTACTGCTTAAACTTTAAAGGATTAAGAAAACAAATCTTGAGACATCGGATTACACTGAAAAGAAAATATCTTCATTGCATATTACATCTATTTTATATGCAAAAAATATGCATTAGCTATGTTTTATTTCGTATTTCACAAAAATCAAAGAAATCGGCATATTTAACTAATATGTGTTTTTAAGTTTATAATGCATTAAAAAAGAAAACTTTACTCTCGTTCGTTACAAACTAAGGGATTTCTCACAAAATATTTTCTCAATGCTGTAAGCTATCATATATGTAAACAATACGGAATTTATAGAAAATAAGTCCAAACAACATAACAGTGTTTAAAGGTCGATGCAAAGAGACAAAAACTTGTGACATTGGTTTATAATGATGTAATAGGATATTGAATCGTATTTTGTAAGCCTTAATGCAAATAATAATACTAGTAATAAATTTCCTTTATTGAAATGATTGTTATTTCTGATAATTTGTTTCACATGTGTTGGAAACTTCGGTAACTCTTCGGTAAATCATGCTGTTTCGTATATGGGAGTATAAACCAGTATTCCCATTGGTATTTGTTTCAAAAGAGAGGAATTTCTTACAATTCTGCATAGCAACGTTTACATTAGCATAAGGGACTTCTGGAAACATGAAGTAGTTTATTTGTTTAACTCGAATTTCGGTAGAGAAAGTAAAAATTCATAACGATAATTCTACTGTGTGCAGAACGACGGTCTTGTAAGAACGCATGAAACTAAAAATTTTAAAGCAAATGCTTCAATGCATATTTTACAAATTTAAATGCAAAATAAAATATGCATTAAATTTCAGTTTATTGTAATACTATTCGTATTCTTGAAATAATTAAATAACGTTTTAAAAAGAAAAAAATTCAAGAGTGAATGACACTTACAAAAGGTGGTAGATTAGCATTACAAAAATGGTTATATTAGCATCAGGAACTTCTGGAAACATCACGCAGTTTATTTGTTTAACTCGGCAAGTAAAAAATCGTAACGATAATTCTACTGTGTACAGAACGACGGTCTTGTAAGAGCGTATGCCACTAAAAATTTTAAAGAAAATGCTTTAATTCATATTTTACAAGTTTAAATGAAAACAAAATATGCATTAAAATGCAGTTTGTTGCAATAATATTCGTATTCTTGAAATAATTAAATATCGTCTTAAAAAGAAAAAAAATGCAAGAGCGGATGAAACTTAAAAAAGTAGTTTAATGCATACGAGGTAGAGTGAGAAGCTTCTCAGAATCGGTCAAGTATAAATTGTTAAAAAATAGGAAATGATTTTCCTATTATTGGCCTTCAACGTACTGTTCTTCTGTATCCACACACGTCTAACAGTGGCTGTTTAATTGTTCAAAGCACTTCTGGAATCCATTTGAGAGGTCCATAATTTGTTTCGTCGTAATTTTGATCATCTCCTCTGAATCTGCAAAACTGTGTCCATTCAATTTTATTTTCACACGTGGATTCAGGTGAAATTTTAAGGGAGCTAAGTCGGGAGAATAAGGAGAGTGTTTCAAAGTGGTAACACTGTTTCTGGCAAGGTACTTTTTAACAATCAGAGCGCAATTTTCAAGTAGATTTCATCTGATTGCATCTCGTAGTCATTTAAGGTTATTTAAGTATAGAGTAAAGCAATATTACTCTCGTGTAGAATTTGAATTTTAGTTGCAAATAGCATCCATGATTATTCGTCTGAACACACTTACCATTTCTCAATCTCGCTCAAAATTCTCAACTGTGGTGGAAATGTAAAGGCGACCAGTCTGAAAGGCATCTTCCATATATGTGCGACCTTCACGAAAACATATAAGTCACTCGTACAGAACGTTTAAGTTGACAGCACAAATAGACTTGTATGGAACTTTAAGGGAGCTAGGTTGGAAGAGTAATGAGAGTGTTCCAATTGGTAACATTATTTCTTTCAAGGTACTGTTTCACAATCAGACAGCAATGTGGTGAATCATTGTCGTGCAAAGGAAATACTTTGTTGCCAATTTTTAAGCAGAATTTCATCTGATTGCATCTCGTAGTCGTTTAAGGATCTACAAGAAAAGAGTAAATCAATTTTACTCCCGTGTAGAATTCGATGTTTAGTAGCAAATAGCATCCATGATTATTCGTCTGTATTCACGTGCCATTTCTCAATCTCGCTCAAAATTCTCAACTGTGGTGGAAATGTAAAGGCGACCAGTTTGAAAGGTGTCTTCTATATTTGTGCAACCTCCACGAAAACACATAGGCCAATCGTATAGGACGTTTAAGAAGTTGACAGCACAAATATACACATATAGGATTCTACGGGAGCTCGGAAGAGTAAGGAGAGTGTTCCAAAATGGTTACTCTGTTTCTGGCAAGGTACATTTTAACAATCAAAACGCAATGTGGTGGAGCATTGTAGTGTAAAAGAAACAGTTTGTTGCCAATTCTGAAATAGATTTTATATCTGATTGCATCTCGTAGTCGTTTAAGGATCTACAAGAAAAGAGTAAATCAATTTTACACCCGTGTATAATTTGAAGTTTAGTAACAAATAGCATCCATGATTATTCGTCTGTACAAACGTACCATTTCTCAATCTTGCTCAAAATTGTCAAATGTGGTGGAAAAGTAAAGTCGATCAGTATGAAAGGCGTCTTCCATGTATCTGCGACCTTTACAAAAACACATTCGGAACTCGCACACAGTAGGTACGAGTGCAGAATAGAGGCACTCGTACCTTCTGTTCTTAGAGGCACCGTTTCTGTATGCTTTTTTCAATATCTTAAGTGCCTCAAAATGTGATTTATTGAGCAAAATCAAGAACAGTAACACTAAAGATGGTATTTCAAAATCCGAACATTGAAAAATTTACTTTGCCATAAATTATATTACATGAAACGAATTTTAGATTTCTTTGAGTTTTCCCTATTTGTGCTGCCTATTTCTTAGAGCGATATTTCCCCTCCAACGAACACATGGCCATTTCGGGAATGCATTGACTCTACATAATATTTCTTAAATTTCAATGACAAAAAAAATGCTTATCAACTGTTGAAGAATATGACATATCATGCATTTCCGTGACTATAAAAAAATATAACCCCATCGGCATCTGTTTCAAAAGAAAGAGAATTTCACACAAGGGAATTCACATATTCTGCAAGGTAACGTTTATATAAGCAAGAGGAACTTTTGGAAAGCCCACACAGCTTATTTGATTAACTCGATCTTGGATTGATCCCGTAAGAATTCGTAACGATTATTTTGCTGCCTGAAGAGCTACGGACAAAGTAAGAAAAATGACCAGAGAGGGTGCCAACTTAATAAAATAAAGCTTCAATGCATAATATAAGCTTGAGTACAAATAATGTAAGCATTTAAATTTTCTTGTGTTTAGATATTATTCGTATTTTTGAAATTGTGTTTGTGATTAAGGTCTTTCTGGGGTAATTCGTGTTTTTCCATTTATATAACCATCCAAATAATATTTTGTGTGGAATTTGTTGTAAACTAAGGCACTTTCTCACTAACGATTATCTTTATGATGCAAGCTAACACTTATTTACATAAAAACAAATCTTCAATACATAGATAGTAAGCTTAAATGCGAACAATGTAAGCATTTAATTTTTCTTTTATTTAGATATTATTAGTATTTTTGAAATTGTGTTTGAGATTAAGGTCTTTCTAGAGTAATTCGTGTTTTCATATTTATATAGCAGTCCAAATAATATCTTGAGGGGAATTTATTATAAAATAAGGCACTTTCTCACAAAGGAATATCTCTATGTTGCAAGCTAACACTTATTGGCATAAAAACAAATCTTAAATGCATAGATAGTAAGATTAAATGCAAACAATGTAAGCATTTAATTTTTTTTATTTAGATATTAGTATTTATAAAATTGTGTTTGAGATTAAGGTATTTCCTGACTAATTCATGTTTTTCCATTTATATAACCATCCAAATAATATCTTGAGGGGAATTTATTATAAAATAAGGCACTTTCTCACAAAGGAATATCTCTATGTTGCAAGCTAACACTTATTGGCATAAAAACAAATCTTAAATGCATAGATAGTAAGATTAAATGCAAACAATGTAAGCATTTAATTTTACTTTTATTTAAGCATTATTAGTATTTTTAAAAATGTGTTTGAGATTAAGGTCTTTCATGAGTAATTCGTGTTTTTACATTTTTATAACCGTCCAAATAATATCTTGAGTTGAATGTCTTAAAAAAAGGCACTTTCTCACAAACGAATGTCTCTATATTACAAGCTAACACTTACGTAATCATGAGAAGTGTTTAAAAAAGTACCGTAATGTTTATTTGTTTACTTCAACTTGGATATACCACACAAAAATTCTGTGTTCAAAGTTTCAGAAATATTATTTTATATATTTATTTAAAGTTTACAATATATGTTTTCTTTATTATCTAAAATACAAATATTATTGTCCTTTTTTTTCGATTTAGATGTTAATGGATACAGTAACTATCTTGATTAAAATTTTCATGAACTCAAACAAGCTTCAACTCTTTTCAAGCTCTAACTTTAAAGAGTTTATTTTTTTATTTGAATAAGTATATTTATTAAAAACTTGCATGCAAACGTATACCAAATTAAAAAAAAATGAAATTTATTTAACCACACGCTAATTTTGAACGTTTCATTATACTAAAAATTAAAAAAGTTTAATATGAATTTAGACTCTTCTATTTTAGGTATTGTAGGTAAATATTAATTTTTAAAAATATTTTGCATTGGGATAGGTAAAAGAAAAATGAAGTCAAACAGTTTTCAGTTTAATTCATTTCCCTAGCTCTGTTTCTCAAAGAAAGTGAATAAACTGTTAAACAGCTATAATTTCTTCAAAAATCAAATTTTATATTTAAAAGCAAAACTTGTGATATTTTTATTTGTTCGTGGCGGAGCTAAGCGGAGAAAGGTTTTGACTGCTCATGTCCATGCGCTAATTAACTCATATCGGTTAGCTTAATCATCAAAATTCTTTAAATATCTTTCCGTTTGATCGGATTACTCTTAAAGATTACGCAAGCTTGGGTCTTTTTCATTTATTTTATTATTATAAACGAGATCGAAATATTTTTTTTCCATAATCAATTAATTGTAAATGTGAAATACTAACATAAAAATATCAGTAATAATCATTTAATACCAGAGGCAAAGCTTATATGTTGAATTTTAAATATTTCTTAATTACAAAAAAAATTAAACAGTTGTTTTTGCCTTTATTGTTCAAAAAAGGAGCAATTTAATTTCTATACAATTCAAAATAATTTCTAAAATTTTTATTAAAGTATCTGAAGCAGCTTCTTGAATTCTTAAGAAAAATATATAACGACGTGTAAAGAAGTCATTTTTCTACTAATGATCCTTGACATCACATTCAAAGGGAAAAAATGACTACTTATTTTGTACTTTTTATATTCACAAAAACACATAAAAAAGCTAATGTGTTATTTTCATTATTTTAATAATTTTTGCCTTTTGATCTAGTCAGATATCGAGATTTCTGAATTCAAAAGAAATATAAATGTTTTTATGAGTAACAAAATTTATTGACTAACAGTTAATAAATAATTGCAGCTTTTCAAGTTGTCATAAAAGCATTAAAATTTTGTCTATTAATCATATCAAAGAGAGCGTGCTAGTTATTTGAATTTTTTTTATTTCTTATACATATGCTTATATAATTAAAATATTTGAAACCAATTTATCATTTATTTTTTTAAACAACCTATAAATGAAAAAATAATAATTACCTAAACTTTTATATTTATAATGAAATAGAAATATGTTTAGCTTTCAAATATTCATTATTTATAATTACGTCATAATGTAAAATAAGCATGAGGATATCTTTAGGGTGGAAAAAATGATACTTGTATCAAAAACTTTGAAATAATTATTGTTTATTAAGTATTTGGAAGCAAAGAGAAAATAATATTACTATTTCACCTTATGCGAAATAAAAGTTGCATAATAGATTATTTGAAAAATCTATCGTAATATTTTATTGCATAACATATCAGTAAATTAAAAACAGTATATTTGCAATAAAGAATTTTATACTTATTATATTTATAGAAACAAATATTTAATTTTTATTATTTGTTAAATTAAAAAAGAAGTGATGCATTTTATAATAAAGCAAATATATTATATTGGTAAAAATATTTTTCTCAATGCATACATTTATTTATTTTAGAATTTAAGGAAGAATTAATTTAAAAGAACTTTCAGAGATTGATTTTATTTTGTAGGTTAATAATGTAGAAGCTATCATAAAGACAAATTATTACAAATTATGAGGTGATAAATTATCTCAATACACAAATGCTTATATTTAAATGCATATTTTTTTTAAGATTTTGCAAATTTATCTAACATAACAATATTTCATAATTAAGATATTAGAACAATTTATAAAAAACAGACATTTTTAAATCCTGTTTTTATAATTTTTAAAGTTTAGAAGTTTCTATTATGATAGCCGACTAAATTGTTTTTTAGATCTTTATCTGTCGACCTTAGAATGAGATTTCCCGTTTACAGATAAGATTGCATGAATTCATCACTATATATCCAATTCGGTATAATTACATTTGGTTTAATTATGACTTATTTCTGTAAGATATAAAATCAAATACCCATTTATCACTTATATTTTGTTGTCTTATTATTTAGAAATATCTTTCAAATATAATAGGGTTTCGTGGCTAAGATATGTTACTACTATTTAAATATATATATATATATATATACATATATATATATATATATATATATATATATATATATATATATATATATATATATATATATATATATATATATATATATATATATATATATATATATATATATATATATATATACATATATATATATATATATATATATATATATATATATATATATATATATATATATATATATATATATATATATATATACATATATATATATATACATATATATATGTATATATATGTATGCATATATATATGTATATATATGTATGTATATATATATGTATATATATATGTATATATATGTACATATATATGTATATATATATATATATATATATCTATGTATATATATATGTATATATATGTATATATATATATATATATATATCTATGTATATATATATGTATATATATGTATATATATGTATATATATATTATATATATATATATATATATATATATACATATATATATATATATATATATATATATATATATATATATATATATATATACATATATATATATATATATATATATATATATATATATATATATATATATATATATATATATATATATATATATATATATATATATATATATATATATATATATATATATATATATATATATATATATATATATATATATATATACATATATATATATGTATATATATATATATTATATACATATATATATATATATGTATATATATATATATTATATATATATATGTATATATATATGTATATATATATATATATATACATATATATATATATATATATATATATATATATATATATATATATATATATATATATATATGTATATATATATATATGTATATATATATATATATATATATATATATATATATATATATATATATATATATATATATATATATATATATATATATATATATATATATATATATATATATGTGTGTGTGTTTAAATTGACATATCAATAAAGTTTTCTGTGGAAATATTATTTTTCTACTTATGATAGTCTGAAAGGTAGTGTTTAGTAACAAATCATCCAGTTGCCCCCTAATAATTTCCTTCCTCGTAACCCTGTAACCATGAGTCTAGATATCCAGGAATGAGATCGATAAACATCAGCTCTACAGCTTTAATGATATTATTTTGACACGTGATAGTGTTTTCACAGAAAGATCTCCAAAAATGTTACTGTCCCTTTGGTTCATTTAATTTTTAAAGCCAAAAGTATGTATTAAAAATTATAAGAGGTATAACACTAATAATCATATTCCATTAAATATGTATTTCTGAATTTTATTTTATAAAATGCAATGGCTCTGAAATTTTCATTATTTTTTTTAATTTTTCATGATTATCTGAAAGGAAGGGTTTAGTAACAAATCATCCAGTTACACTTTTTCTAAAAATTTGCCCTCTGTAGCGAAGTAACGATAACTCTGGATAACTAGGGCAGTAAATTAAAACAAATCATCTATACAACTTACAATCATTCTTTTGACACATGCTAGGGATTTCGTCAAAATAAGTCCGGATTTTTTTTCCTCACATATACCTTCATCTCCAAGTCTAAACACATATATGCGGCCAAAAAGAGATATAAAAAATAATTTCATTCCATATGAAATTTTCATTGTTTTTTAATAATTCATGATTATCTAAAAGGCAGCATTTAGTAACAAATCACCCAGTTGTACCCTTTCTAAAAATTTACCCTTTGATAATGAAGTAACAATAACTCTGGATAACTAGGACAGGAAATTAAAACAAATCATCTATACAGCTTTACAATCATTCTTTTGACACATCCTAAGGATTTCGTCAAAATAAGTCCGGATTTTTTTTCCTCACATATACCTTCATCTCCAAGTCTAAACACATATATGCGGCCAAAAAGAGATATAAAAAATAATTTCATTCCATATGAAATTTTCATTGTTTTTTTAATAATTCATGATTATCTGAATGGCAGCATTTAGTAACAAATCACCCAGTTGTAACCCTTTCTAAAAATATACCCTTTGATAATGAAGTAACAATAACTCTGGATAACTAGGACAGGAAATTAAAACAAATCATCTATACAGCTTTAAAATCATTCTTTTAAAACATGCTGGATTTCGTCAAAATAAGTCTGGATATTTTTCCTCACATATTCCTTCATCTCCAAATATAAACACGTATATAAGGCCAAAAAGAGATATAAAAAAATAATTTCATTCCATTAAACATTATTAATATCAATTTTTGTTAAATACAATGGTTCCGAAATTTTTATTTATTTTTTTTAAATATTTCATGATTATCTGAAAGGCAGCATTTAGTAACAAATCACCCAGTTTGCACTCTTTCTAAAAATTACCCCTTTCGTAACAAAAATAACGATAAATCTGAATAACTAGGACAGGGAATTAAGACAAATGAGCTCTACAGCTTTACGATCATTGTTTTGACACATGCTAGAGATTTCGTTCAAAATAAGGTCCGAATATTTTTCCTCGACATATTCCTTTATTTTCAAATCTAAACTCATAAATGAAGGCCAAAAAGTGGAAATATAAAAATGCTAATTTCATTCTATTAAACATGTATTAATATTACTTGTTTAAAATGCAATGGCTCTGAAATTTTCATTATTTTTTTTAATTTTTCATGATTATCTGAAAGGAAGGGTTTAGTAACAAATCACCCAGTAACACTTTTTCTAAAAATTTGCCCTCTGTAGCGAAGTAACGATAACTCTGGATAACTAGGTAAGGAATTAAGGCAAATCAGCTGTACAGCTTTACCATCCTTATTTTGACACATTCTAGGAATTTCGGCAAAATAGGTCCGAAATTTTTTTCTTCACGTATTCCTTTATTTTCAAATCGAAACTCATAAATAAAGGTCAGTGGAAAATATAAAAATAATAATTTCATCCCAATTAAACATGTATTAATGTTACTTGTTTAAAATACAAAGCCTCTGAAATTTTTATTTTTTTTTTAATATTTCATGATTATCTAAAAGGTAGAATTTAGTAACATATCCCCCAGTTGCACGCTTTCTAAAAATTTGCCCTCTGTAGCGAAGTAACGATAACTCTGGATAACTAGGTAAGGAATTAAGGCAAATCAGCTGTACAGCTTTACCATCATTTTTTGTTACAAGCTAGGAATTTTGTCAAAATAGGTCGGGATTTTTTTTCCTTCATTTTCAAATATTAAACACATGTATGAAGGAAAAAAGGGATATACAATCTAACGATTTTATACCACTAAATATGTATTAACTTCATTTGTTTAACATACAATGTGTCTGAATTTTGTTAAATATTTCATGATTATCTAGAAAACAGTGTTTAGTAACAAATCACCCAGTTGCACCTTTTCTAAAAATTTACCCTTTCGTAATAGTGTAACGATAACTCTGGTTAAGTAGAACAGGGAATTAAAACAAATAAACTTTACAGCATTACAATCATTGTTTTGATGCATGTTAGGGATTTCTCCGAAAGAATTCCGAAAGGTTCCGAAAGTTTTTTAATGGTCCATTTCATTTTGAAATCTACACATATACATCAAGTCCAGTAGTTGAAATAAAACGAATAATGGTATTTCTTTAAATATATATTTACCAATTTTTTTTTTTTTAAATAAAATGTCATTAAAATAAATTAATCATTAAAAAAATAATAATGAAAATTTCTGAAAGACAGAGTAACAAATCATTACCCAGTTGCCCCTTTCTAAAAAATTTTCCTTATGTAACTATGTAACTATGAGTCTAGATAGTATAGATATGGAATTAATATGCATAAGCTAGCTCTACATCTTTACGGTTATTGTTTTCACATATGATATCATTTCGCAGAAAACATTCTAAAATTAACTTTCCCGTTACTTCTTTTCATTTCCGTGGCTAAAATCATACTTTGTGACCAATACAAACTCTAAGACCAATAATGATATTTCTTTATTTATATATTACTTAATCAGTCACCATTTCCGAAGATTTACAATTTATTTTAATAAATAGCTCATTATCTATAAATATATCAGAAACATATGTATAACAAATCATTAAATATTATAGAATTATGATGTATTTCTATACACTTAGAGACATATATGTAATTTGCTTGAATGTTTGTAGTCATTATTATTTAAAAAAAACAAACCTATATAATAGGATTTAACGGTTGGATATAAAAAAACACATTATGTATTAGTAATATTTCTCCCAAATGCTATATCGCTGATAATTTTTTTAAAAATGTGTCTTTTACTATGAAAGACAGTGTTAAAAAACAAGCTGTTTAACCCTTTGTAAGAATTTCCCCTTTGTATCTTAGTAACCCTGAGTATGGTTCTGAGATCTAACGATAATCATTAAGAATTGTAGAATTATAAGGCATTTCTATACACTTAAAGACATCAAATTTGTAGTTAATATTACTCCAAAAAACAAAGGTATATATTAGGATTTAACGGTTAGAATATAAAAAAATATATAAATTAGTACTATATAAAATAGTAGAAATAAACTAATAATGGTGTTCTTTTCAAATATATATTTATTATATTTAATTCTTTAAAATAAAATGTTATTAAAATGAACAATCATTAAAAAATTTAAAGATGAAAATTTCTGAAAAGCATAGTAATATGTGACCCAGTTGCCCCTTTTCTAAAATTTTTCCTTTCTGTAAATTTGTAACGATGAGTCTAGATAAGCAAGGACTTGGAATCAATATGCATAAGCTAGCTCTACAGCTTCAAGATTATTGTTATCACATATGATAGCACTTTCTCAGAAAGCATTCTAAAATTAACTTCCATTTTGCTTCATTTAATTATCTCGGTAATAATACGAACTCTAAGACCAATAATTATATTTCTTTATTTATATATGACTTAATCTGTTACCATTTCCATAAGATTTCTAATTTATTTTAATAAATGACTCTTCATAGAAACTATAAAAATATCAGAAATATATACGTGACAAATCATTAAAATTTATAGAGATGTGAAGTATTTCTATAGACTTAGAGACATATATCTAATTTGCTTGAATGTTTGTAGTTAATATTATAAAAAAAAAAAACCCGATAAAATAGGACTTAACGGGTAGGATAAGAAAAAACTTTATATATTAGTAATATTTCTCCCAAATGTCGTATCTCCGATAATTTTCCTTAAAAAATGTGTCTTTTCCCATGAAAGACAGTGTTTAAAAATAAATCAAGCTGTTTAAACCTTTATAAGATTTTCCTCTTTGTAATTCAGTAACATTGTATCTGGTTCTGAGATTTAACGATAAACATTAAAAATTATAGAATTATGAAGTATTTCTATACACGTAGGTACATCTAATTTTATATTTAATATTATTAAAAAAACAAACCTATATAATTGGATTTTAAGGTTAGGATATAAAAAACACTTTATAAATTAGTAATATTTTCCCAAATGCCATACCTCTGATAAGTTTCTTTAAAAAGATATATTTTTCCATGAAAGGTAGTGTTGAAAATTAAATCAACCAGTTTAATCCTTTATACGAATTTCTCCTTTGTAACTTATTAACGGTGAGTCTGATTCTGAGATCTAACATCTACAATAATATCTAGAATTAAAAATTGTAGAATTATGAAGCATATCCATACACTTACATACATCTAATTTGTTGTTAATATTATTTTAAAAAACAAAAACCTATATAATAGGGCTCAAAGGTTAGAATAGGAAAAATCGTTTAAAATTACTATTATTTCTACCAAATGTCATATTTCCGATAAGTTTCTTTAAAAAATGTTTACTTTTCTATGAAAAATAGTGTATAAAAATGAATCAATGAGTTTAAAGCTTTCTAAGAATTTCCCCTTTGTAACTCACTAACAATGAGTCTGAAATCTAACAATATTCATTAAAAACTGTAGAATTATGAATTATTTCTATATACTTAGAGACATCTAATTTGTAGTTAATATTATTTCAAAAAACAAACATATATAATATGACTTAACGGTTAGAATATGTAAAAACTATATAAATTAGTAATATTTCTCCCAAATGTCGTATCTCCGATAATTTTCCTTAAAAAATGTGTCTTTTCCCATGAAAGACAGTGTTTAAAAATAAATCAAGCTGTTTAAACCTTTATAAGATTTTCCTCTTTGTAATTCAGTAACGATAAGCCTGGTTCTGAGATCTAAAAAATATTCATTAAAAACTGTAGAATTATGAATTATTTCTATATACTTAGAGACATCTAATTTGTAGTTAATATTATTTCAAAAAACAAACATATATAATATGACTTAACGGTTAGAATATGTAAAAACTATATAAATTAGTAATATTTCTCCCAAATGTCGTATCTCCGATAATTTTCCTTAAAAAATGTGTCTTTTCCCATGAAAGACAGTGTTTAAAAATAAATCTACCATACCCTAACGTTTAATTCCTATTATATAGTATTCTTTTTTAAATAATATTAACTACAAATTAGATGTCTCTACGTGTATAGAAATGCTTCATAAGTCTACAATTTTTAATGATTATCGTTAGATCTCAGAACTAGACTCAGCGTTACTGAGTTTCAAAGGGAAAATTCGTAGAACGTGTTAAACTGTTTGATTTATTTTTAAACACTGTCTTTCATGGGAAAAGAAACAGTTTTTAAAGTAAATTATCGGAGATATGGCATTTGAGAGAAATATTATTGATACATAAAGTTTTTTCTTATCCTACCCGTTAAGTCTTATTATATCGCTTTTTTTTTAATAATATTAACTACAAACATTCAAGCAAATTACATGTATGTCTCTAAGTGTATAAAAAATACATCATAAATCGTATTATATAGATTTGCTTTTTCAAATAACATTAACTACAAATTAGATGCCTTTACTTGTATAGAAAAGCTTCATAAATCTACAATTTTTAATGATTATCATTAGATCTCAGAACTAGACTCAACGTTACTGAGTTTCAAATGGGAAAATTCGTAGAAAGTGTTAAACTGGTTGATTTATTTTTAAACACTGCCTTTCATGGGAAAAGAGACATTTTTAAAGTAAATTTTCGGAGATATGGCATTTGGGAGATATATTATTGATATATAAAGTTTTTTCTTATCCTAGACGTTAAGACTTATTATATAGGGGTTTTTTCTCTGAAATAATATTAACTACAATATTCAAGCAAATTACATATAAAACTCTAAGTGTATAGAAATGCATCATAATTCTTTAATATTTAATGATTTGTTATGCATATGTTTCTGATATATTTATAGTTTAGATAAAGAGTCATTTATTAAAATAAATTGTAAATCTTATGGAAATGGGGACTGATTAAGTCATATATAAATAAAGAAATAGCATTATTGGTCTTAGAGTTTGTATTGGTCACTAAGATATTTCCCTTTGAAATTCACTAACGTTGAGTAAGGTTCTGAGATTTAACGATAAACATTAAAAATTATAGAATTATGAAGTATTTCTATACACTTAAAGACACCTAAATGATAGTTAATATTATTTCTAAAAACAAACCTGTATAATAGGGATTAACAGTTAAAATGTAATAAACTTTATAAATTAATAATATTTCTACCAAATGTCATATTTCCGATAAGTTTCTTTAAAAAATGTTTACTTTCCATGAAAAGTAGTGTATAAAAATAAATCATTCAGGTAAAGATTTTCTAAGAATTTCCCCTTTGTAACTCAGTCATCCTGACTCTGATTCTGAGATACAACGTTAATCATTAAAAATTATAGAATTATGAAGTATTTCTATACGCTTAGATATATCTAATTTGTAGTTAATATTATTCCAAAAACAAACCTATATAATAGGAGTTACCTTTATAAAAGTTAGGATATAAAAAAAACTTTATAAATTAGTAATATTTCTCTCAAATGCCATATCTCCGATAATTTACTTTAAAAACTGTTTCTTTTCCCATGAAAGACAGTGTTTAAAAATAAATCAACCAGTTTAACCCTTTCTAAAAATTTCCCCTTCGTAACTCAGTAACGATGAGTCTGGATAGCCAGGACATGAAATCGATAGACATCAGCTCTACAGCTTTAAGAATCATTGTTTTGACACATGATCGAGTTTTCAGGAAGGAATTCCGAAAAGTAACTTTTCCATTGCTTCATTTCTTATGTAAGTCTTACAACATACTTTAAGGCCAATATATAGGGATGCATGATATGCATTTTTGTTGTAGATTAGTAAAGTCCCTTACTCATGTTTGTTAAAATAAATAAATTAAACATAAATTACAACAACTAACACAAACACACAAATATATATATATATAAAATATATATGTTTTTTTTTTGTGTGTGTATACATATAATATATATGTAATATGTATATATTTTATTATATATATATATATATATATATATACATATATAAATATATATATATATATATATATATATATATATATATATATATATATATATATATATACATATATATAGACATTAGTTGATTTCATTTGCAAAGCTGAAAAAATGTATCAAAATTAAGGGTTGCAACTTAGTCATAGATTTGTTACATAACATATTTTGATCGTTTTGTCATGAAATGTGATGATAAAGAAATAACTTTATATTACATTAAATAATTATTTTAATGTTATATAATTTATTTATTCTCAAATCTATAAAATAAATTTATTAAATACTGGAAAAGCTTCTTTTTCTTTTATCACTGAAAATATAATATATGACCAATACAAATCATATTGTTTATAGACCTTTAAATTCTTTAATCTATATTTGGTATCTGATGGAATTGTGTAAATACTAAATAATAGCTTACCTTAAAATGTTTATGATTACATACATTTACTTCAGTACAGTTATGTAATAAAATATTTTAATTACAAAAATGCTTTTAAATTTCCATTACATTTATATTATAAATAAGCATATTATAATAGAAATTCTAAATACGAAACACAAGTACTTAATTAGGAATATTTAGAACATAATAAAGACAAATAATAAAGAACAGAGAATATTTAGTGGTTGCACATAAACCTTTGTTCTGCATATTAAACGTCAAGAAAAAAATTACATTCTGGTGATAGTAAAGAACATAATAATGAAAAAAATATTAGTTTTTACCCATATACGTTAATTATTTATATTAAATATTCCATCACATAACAACATAGATTTTTACAAAGTAATGTGAGATTATTGAAAAATCGTCCATCCGAAGGAGAGCACGTGATTAGTGAAAGTAGAGAACGCAATTAGAACGAGTAATAAAAAACAAAGAATATTTGGTGGTTGCTCATACATTCTTATTATGCATCTTAAATATATCGCTAAATATTAACGCAGCTGAATCGGCAAACATAACAATGCTGTTAAATGTAAATACTTTATTGTATGTTGTTCTAACTATCTTACAAATATCGTTGATCAAAATCGTTTCAATTAGAGCTAAGACCCTCTGGAGATGAAAAATGAATCTTTCTTCTGAAACACATACTAAACTTACATTTAGTTAACCCATGAATTCGAGCTATTTTTGAGGACATGCTTATTTCAAGGGGACCCCCAATGCCTCAAATCGTATATTAGATTTATCGTTTGCTTTTCATTTAGCCGTTTTTTTAAAGAGACTTACTCTGGAACCTGCGAGTCGGTTCTGCTGGAACGTTTGTTGTGACGTGACTATGACATCATTTTATGGGCATTATGCGAGTAAATTATCAAGTTGAAGTCAAAGTGAAGTCGTTCGAATCAACTCGTAACGTCTATAATAAGTCCCAAAGTGTTTTGCATAAAAATATACCTGTATGTGAAAGAGTACAAAATATATTCAATCGAGCAGATCGTTGTTTCAAAAAAAGCTACTAATAAACTGTTACCTTTTCTGTTGTACTACTATTTGAAGATGCGTAAAAAGAGTGCTTAGCTGTCTTCTGCATATTCGGATACCACTACTTTTATGCCAAGAATAAATGCTGATTAGTGGAGTCTGATATAGGCAACTTTTGTTTAACTCCAGTAAAACTCTTTCGCTGCTCTCCGTTTGTTTATCGATGATACATTGGACTGTGAAATATATTTCTTTTGAAAATTTCTATCTTATTTTACATTTTAATAATAACTTTTTTTTAAATCCTAATAGACATAATTTGCTAAAACAGACTTACTTTATCGTGAATATCTACACTACATCCAAACATTTTAATATATTAAAAATATTTCTAAACTTAAAATATATGAATGTAGATAATTAAAAATGCCGATGTGTGAAGAATCGCATATCTCTACAATTCGACGGTCTAGTCTGAATAAGAGCACTGTTATTTTTCATATATAACAGTTATTTAGTCTGTGGAAATTAGTCTAGATGTAAAAGAAAATCTAGCTGTAAATAAAACATAAAATGTGATAAGAATATAAACCTGGGTTGGAAATCAAATAATTTAGTGTGCTATAAATTTAATATTCGGGAACTATATAAAACAATATGAGAAAAAACAAATTATAAATATCAGCTTTAAATGCATGGTGATTATTTTAAAAGAATATTTAATACACCATTACTAGTAACTTAACTATTTAGCAAGCACTGGTTTCAGGTCGATATCTTTTACAAGTAATGCATCCATTTTGATAATTATTATGTTTTAGATTTTTACAATTAGTATCTTTTTATCTACATAAAATCATATCTCAAATTTTATTGATGAAAATTTATATTTAATATATTTTCTATTTCCATCAAGTTGGAACTCTCTCAAGACATGAAGTTTACTACCTGACCCTACACTGTATTGTAAAAGTTATAAAATTTAAAATTCTATTTTAAATTATATTTTTACAAGTTATATTTACCTTACACTGGAAACTTTAAAGTTTTGATTCATTCTTTGAAAATGCTGTAGGAAATTGTTGTATCATAAATTGTTTTCTAAAGTATATAAAATAATTTTATGTCCTTTAAAACGATTATTACTAAAAATTTCAATACCACATATTAAAATTTTAAGTAACTGCTAATATTTTCTTTAACATATAAAATATTCCATGTAGAGTTAAGTCTTGAGAATCAAAAACTATTGAAATACAAAACTAACTTCATTATCCCTGGGTAATATACATGCATTTTTGTAGGATTAGTGTAAAAAATGTTTTAATTAGTGTAAAGATTAGTGTAAAAATTTGTTTACATTGTTGTGTAATTTATTTAATAATAAAAATTTTAAAGTTTACATGTTATAAAAAGTTTTTATATATTTAATATTTTACAGTTATCTTATCGTGTATATCACATATATATACACATTTAATGTTTTATAAGCTTGTATATTATACTCGCTGTATTGTGATATAAAACAAATAAAATCTTGTACTTGAAATATAATTAACTGTGTATCACATGTGATATACAAGCATATAAAACATTTGATGAGTATTTCGCGTGCAATATACAGACAGAGTAAACGTTTAAGAAAGTTTTAAGCATTAATTTTTATATCACAGCTATTATGATATTATCTACCATGCATATTTGTGACAAGATATTAATGAGAAATATGTTTTAGAATCTCAGGCAAAAACATCAATCGTATTTAAAAGCATTTTAACTTTTCTAGCTGAAAATTATAAAGCCAGTAAAAGGTTTTAACTGCTAAAATAATTTTAACATCTATATAGTATTCCCTTTATTAAACAAGTTTCACAAAAGTCTGAAAAAAAATCGTGAAATACAATATTTGTGCTGAGTTTGACTAAATTATATTGAAATTTTTGAAATCCTTTTATACATTTTAATGACAATGAAAAAAAATGCAGAAGAGTGCAGCTGAGAAAAATTAATGTATATAAACCAGATAAAAAAGAAAGCATTTACATGACTTTTTATTTATTTTACAAATTATATTATGTAATGTTTACATGCACTGCATGTTAATTTCATATTAGAGATAAAAATTAAATAAATTTCTGAATTTTTCTGGAAGTTTCTACGAAGAATTATAAAACGAATTTTTATTTTAAATGTTAGAAAAAATACTATATATCACTACAAAATACCCATTTAAATATAGTTCTCCTATATAAATTAAAATGCAATTACGAATTAAAATTTTCAGGAAATTTTTTATGCATCTTTCAAACAATATTATATAATCTGTATTGCATTGCATATGCATTGCATTATATTTTCATATTTAAGAAACGAATAAATTAAAATTTCTTATTCAGTAAATGCATTTAAAATTTATTAATTTCCTGCAACTATTTTTTATTCATGATTTCCTCTATCGCAAGTGAAATTCAAAAACCACAGGTAACTTTTTAAAGAAATATAACATTCAACGTTCTCCTTTTGTCCCGGGAAATAAATTTTTATTTCTGGCATAGTTGCAGAAAACAGGACAACTAAAAATTAGGACCTGCACACGGAAAGGCGTATTTATTTTCCATATCTCCGCATCAGCATATGTCAGGACATAATTTTCGAGCGACAATTGTATTTATCACTGCGAATGTAGTCCACATGCGCGGAAGGGAAATTATTCACTCTTATCGATCTCTCAAATCTTTCCCAGACTCTCTCATTTGTTCACTCTTAAATTTTTGGAGTTGATTATAGAGCACGGGTAAAATATTGCGCATTAAGGCAGTCGACGGATAAAAATGCAGCAATAAAAACTACTCCAGAAAATAACGAAGTTAGACAAAAAAAAAGTAAAAAAAGTAGAGCCATTTTGGAGTAAAGCAAAGCTTATAATAATTATCTGAGATGAAACAGAGAGAGAAATATACATAAAATATGATATAGTTTAAAATTTATATAAAATATATGTTTTTAAGAAATTGAGTAAACTGAACAATATAAAAACAATCTGATTTTGGAGCTAATAAAATAATTTAATTATATTTATTTTACAAAGGACGAACAATTATATCGTTTGCAAATTTGGGTTATCTAACATTTTTCTAACAATACCCTCATACTGAGAAAGTACAACCAATTATTTAACCCCTTCCAGATTTTTCCCGAGCTAAACTCGGGCAGGCGAATAACAACAGAATAATAACAGGCTTATAATAATTATCTGAGATGAAACAGAGAGAGAAATATCACATAAAATATGATATAGTTTAAAATTTATATAAAATATATTTTTTAAGAAATTGAGTAAACCGAACAATATAAAAACAATCTGATTTTGGAGCTAATAAAATAATTTAATTATATTTTTTTTACAAAGGACAAACAATTATAGCGTTGGGAAATTTGGGTTATCTAACATTTTTCTAACACTACCCTCATACTGAGAAAGTACAACCAATTATTTAACCCCTTTCAGGTTTTTCCCGAGCTAAACTCGGGCAGGCGAAATGTACCATCCTGGATCATCCCGAGTGTATCTCGGGCACTGTGAAATTTTACACTTTGCAATCACTCTTTCCCGAATTAATTCACATGTGATTTTTACGGTTTCGATTTTTTTTGTTTACTTTTCTGATTACTAGATTATTTGCTGTTCAAACAGAGTACAGTACCGTGTTATCGATTGTATCATATACGACCAAATTTTGATTAATAAATTCATAATCATTTATGTAAATGCATAATATATAAGTAAAATTTAATTCAAGATAAAAGCTAGATATTCTAAGCTTTATAGTTATAGTTAATGTGAATTGACTTCAAAGTCTAATGATTTCTTCTGTACAGAAGGTCAATTATAGAGGTAAATTACACATTTACTTAAATTGATTTTTTTTACATTAATTTTTAGGAATTTTTGTATGCAAATGATGCTATTACGTTTAAAAAGCTATGTATGTATGAAAATAAGCATACAAAATTGACATTTTTTTTATCCATAATCCTGAAATAAACTGAACCTGAAAGGGGTTAAATGTTCAAAAGACCTTTGATGACTAGAGTCACACAAAATACAGTCAGATGAAACCACCAACCTAATCCCTTATATAACAATAGCCTAACAATATTGCGCAGTAATTACATTTCTCATTTTGGTGGCTGTTCGTGCGGTTTTAAAAGTAGCCACGCTGTATTATCAACATAAAGAATATCAAATTACAACAAATGCAACAAATGTAGTAATTGATAAATATTTTAGGTTATACTTGAAAATTGAAACATTTATTATTAAACTCTAATACTTCACACCTAAACTTACATTGGTTTGGTTTCGTTTGGAGCACTACGGTCAAAAGTTTTGTTACGCGAGGGCTAATGCGACAGGAACCTACTTCTTAAAGTCGATTACAAAAGGCTATGAAAGACTTATGAGTAGCTGGATTCGAACTCACAATCTCCGGTACCGGTTAGCGGTGCTCTACTATTCGGCCATTTCTTGGCAACTTACATTAGAGGAACTTCTTCTAATTACTTTTTAATGTTTAATATCATAATCATTACAATTAAAAATCTTTTTTTCACTTCTTCCAGAATTTTATGGTTGTTTACTTAAGAAATCCTCTTTTTAGTCTGTGGAGAGAGTAGCTTCATTTTCAAATTTCTCCCCTGGTTAACAGTATTACTTGTTAGTCACCGTGTTGCAAAAATGTAGACGTAATTCTAGCAAAAAAACGTGTAAAATATTGCCCGATACTAGACTCGAGGGGAAACAAAACTATTAAAGTCGTAAACACAGTAGGAAATAACTATGTTAGAATTAAACAGTAAAAGTGAAGAACATTTACAAAAATCACTGTGAATATTAAAATCTCTGCTGTCCATCCTATCACGTAATGTGACACGATAAATTAAAGTTCTCAACTAGAATGTGGTCAGTAAAGATAAACAAATTTCGAGCATGTACCAGATAATTCTCAGCCAAAAAACAAACCATTTTTTTACCTGTCTTATAGGGTTTTTTACAATTCTAGAGAATTAATTTTTTACTGATCTCGTCATATGACGGGCTTTATGATAGTTCTGTAAAAATCGTCTTGTATGCAGTCATCTCCAGTCAAACTTCTGAAAATGGTCACCATTCTCGGAAAACTGGAAACAGTTCTCTCTTTCCCCCAAAATCCTCCATCTCTTATTTATCGTACGTTGAACAATATCTTATTTAAGAATTTTCTTAAGAGTCAGATTAACAAACAATTTAGTTGTGTGAAATAAAAGACAGCAATTCATCCTTTGATCTGACAAGGCTCCCTTTTTAGCCAGTGTACCAGCATTTTTTTTTTTCGAAAATTCCAAAATGGGCAAGAATCCATTGAAAAAGAAATAATAATATAATACAGAATAATTAAGAATAATTAAAAACTTTAATTACCTTCCTTTAAAAGTTAAGAAAATTACATCCTTTATTTGAATTTATTTTGCATGACAGAGATTTGGCTAAATGCGCGTATAAATACATATGTAGAATTTAAAATGAACCAGTCAGTCACGTTACCCATGTGGTCATATTCGTCATGTACGCAACTATATTCTACCATTATAACATACATTACAGTTGGTAAAGCGGATACATATTCTTTTTGAATGCTTTTCTTAAGGTTTTAAAACATCTATCCTTTCATATTAAACAATATAAAGTGTTACGAAATACCAAATGAATACCAAGTGTAAACTATTACGCATTACCAGACTCGATGGATATGAATAAATACTCCAAGAAATAAGAAAGTTGGAATAAAGAAAAAAAAAGTTGGAAATATTTCGAAATAAAGTAAAGCGCATATAATTATTTGAGATGTAACACACGGAGTAACATCTCATAAAACTTAACATTGAGTTAAATCTGTGTTAAAAAAAATAATAAGGAAATTCACTAAACTGGACAATATAAGAAAATATGAGATTGGAGATTGGAGATTGTAATATAACTAAATACTCTACGATTACAAATTTAACAAAATATATCTCTTATCAAATTTATATTTTGTATATTTTATGCATGAAAGAGATAAGGGTAAGCGCGTGTATATTAATATACACAATTGTAAAGGAACCAGTCAACGACATTACCCACGTAGTAATTGATTCATCTTATAGACAGTTAGATTGTATAACAACACCATCTGTTATAAGTTGTAACGTGTAATATGAATATTACTTTTTCACCTGTTCGTAAGTTAAAAACAGTTACGCTATCATAGGAAATATGTATAAACGATTAAGTAACACAAAATAAATATTATAAAATAATAATGCATGAGTAAAATATTTAAGGGGATTGATGGGTAAAGAACATGTATAAATATTATAAAAAAAAGTAGAGGCTTAAATAAAATGAAAAAATACATGAAATTATACATGTATAGAATTACTGCTTCATTAAAACAAATATTGAAAAAATAATATAAAACTAATAATAAAAAATAGAAATGGTAAATTATTTAAATATATGTTTAAAAATTAAGTGGTTTACATCTATTTTAATCTCGCTGAATATAAAAGAGAATAGGATAATGACAAGTAAATTAATAAGTATAATTCACAATGAAGCCGGTGGTGACTTTATTTATTTTAAAATAAATGGAGTTATATGGATTATACATTTTGTATGTTTCTACATGGAGTTATACAACCGTACCTTCTGTTGCAATCTGCAAAGAGCAGTAATTGCATTTCTTTTTTGATGCAGCTCGTACGGGTTACCCATGCTGTATTAGGAAACAGAAAAAAATACTGAATTACAATTATTATACTAAATGCATTAATTGATATATGGTTTGGGAAATACTTGAACTTTAGAACATTTCTTATTAAAATCTAATACTTCAACGCTAAAGTTACAATGGTATGGTTTGTTTTGGTTTGGAGAACCATGGTCTACTGTTTTGCTACACAAGTACTAATGAGACTGGGATCTACTGCTTAAAGTTGATACCGAACGGCTACAAATATCCATGCCAGAAACTAGATTCCAAGCCGCGAATTCTGGTACTGAAGAGAACACTCTATTTGGCCATTGTTCGCAAACTTATATTGAACTGAGATCTTCTAACTGCTTTTGAACATTTAATATCATATTCATTACAATTAAATGTTTTTTTCACTTCCTCATTTTATCTGTATTTACTTTCGAAATCCTTCTTTTATTGCATAGGGAGATTATTTCATTTTCAAATTTCTTCCCTGTTTTCCGGTATTTCTTTTTAGCCCTCGTGTTGCAAAAAAAGTGGACCGTAGTGCTCGAAATAAAACCCAAAAGAAAAACTCAGTGTTCCTTGAAGTTTCTTCTGGACTTAAAAAATATTATTAAACCATTCTTTTTCAATTTGTCAGAAACTTAATTTTAATACCTTCATGGAAATTGAGATTTAGAATCTAGAAGGGCAATATTTCTATTGGTCAATTATATTCGATGGTAAATTGAGCAATAACTGAGCACTTCTGAAAATGGACTTGAATAGTGTCCAGTTAAACTTTATAACAAAACATGTACTCTGAAATCGGTTGCGTTTTCTAAAGGATATCACGAGGAATCGGAAGACACGTAAGTCTTAAAATCACTAGAAGCAGTGAATTATCCGATAAACGAAATATTTTCACCTGTGAACTCGCAGAACGCGCAAATCAATCTGTAAGTCTAGATATTCCCTTGATCAGATGTAAGCAAGTGACAGAGTTTTACCGAATTAACCCTTAATTTGGCTAAGTCTTGCCGCTACAAAGCACATGTATATTTTTAAGTACTATATAACATAGTT
>CM063500.1:31532789-31540289 GCA_032207245.1 Pardosa pseudoannulata | reverse complement strand
TTAATGAATCTTTTCATAAAATACATTGTTATTTCTATTAAGATATGCAGTTTATCAGAAACCTTTCAATTTCTTCACTTCTTGGAAATCTTAATGAAAATTCCAAGAACTGGGACTTTATTCAGTCTAAAATAAAAATTTGAAAAAAATATAAGATCGATTCAAAATCTTATATAGATTTATTTCTTAAATACGGTATATTTATGATTCTGAGAATTTAAAGCTACATAAAGCATTAAAAATTGATGTTTTATTATTTTCAATCGATATAAGTGAATCGTTATATAAGTTTGAATTCTATTTGTGAAATACTAGTTCATCATTAAAGATAAAGTATAAATTAATTTAGCATTATTAATTAGTTGTTTAAAAATAATTTTGTTTGAAATGCTATATCCATACCTGTTTACCATACATTATTGTAATTTCTATTTTTGTTACCTTTTATAACTTGAACAAATATTTGTTTACATAAGAGTTCACATAAATTATATGAAGATTATTTAATAAAATTATTATTGTCCTATACAAAATTATATAATGAGGCTTTTTAAATCTAAATTAAAAGAAGGTGTCTTTTGAATGTGTCTTTGTGAACATGTTACTAAGCAAAGTTTGTCTTAATATGGTACAAGGTGCATTTATGGTATAATTGAAAGAGTATATATTAGATTTCCACTGAATTTATTCAATAGAAATCAAAAGTGAAAAGAAACTATTGATTGTTACTGATATATTGATTATTATTCAATTATTGCATGAAGTTTATTTGTATTGAAACTATACAGAAAATTTTATATAAAATATGAACATTTTAAATATGATATATTTTATATTCAAAATAAATTTTTTTAATAATATAATATAACAAGTCATTAAACGAATTGACAGAAAATACAAACGTTCAAAATATAATGTATTTAAAATACATAAACTTTCAGCACAAAAGGCTTAAATTTGATTTATCAAAATTGATTATTTAAATTTGATCAAATCTGTAGATTGCTTTAACTCTCCCAAATTTTTCCTATTCTATTTTATATAATTTAGTATTACTTTTTATTTCATTATAATCTAGATCGGTTAAAATTAAGTAATTTTAAGCATGTAGTTTCATCTACATGCACGAAAAAAAAATTACTTTAATAAATTCACGTTACATAAAATGCATTGTTATTTCTACTAAGATATGTAGTTTATCAAAAAACTTTAAATTTCCTGAAAGCCACTTTTTGGGAATTTTAATGAAAATTCCAAGAACTAGATCCCTACTAAGTCTACGATATAAATTTTAAAAAAAATATGGTAAATTTAAATCATTATATATATTTATTTCTTAAATACGGAATATTTATTATTCTAAAACTTTAATGTTATATAAGATATTAAAAACTAATGTGTTATTATTTTCAATGGATATAAGTGAAATGTTATATAAATTTAAATTATATTTGTGAAATACTAGTTTATCATTAAAGATACAGTATAAATTAATTTTCGAATATAATATTAATTAGTTGCTTATAAAGTACCTTTATTTGAAATGCTATATGCATACCTGTTTACCATACATTATTGTAATTTCTATTTTTGTTACCTTTTATAACTTGAACAAATATTTGTTTACATAAGAGTTCACATAAATTATATGAAGATTATTTAATAAATCTTTAATTGCCCTATACAAAATTATATCATGAGACTTCTTAAATAAAAATTAAAAGACTAACTTTTGGAACATGTTACTAAGCTAAGTTTGTCTTAATATGGTACAATGTACATTTATGGTATAATTGAAAGTGTATATATTAGAATTCCAATGAATTTATTCAATAGAAATCAAAATAAAAAAGAAAATATTGATTATTACAGACACGTTATTTAATTATTGCTTGAAGTTTATTTGTATTGAAGCTACAAAATATTTTATATAAAATATGAACATTTTAAATGTGATATCTTTTATACTCAAAATAAAATTTATTTTGTAATAGAATATAACACGTCATTGAAAGCATTAATAAAAAAAACTAACGTTCAAAATATAATGTATTTAAAATACATAAACTTTCAGCACAAAAGGCTTAAATTTGATTTATCAGAATTGATTATTTAAATTTGATCAAATCTTTAGATTCCTTTAACTCCCCCCTAACTAAAAATGAACATTTTAAATGTGAAATATTTTATATTCAAAAGTAAAATTTTCTTTTATAATAGAATATAAGAAGTCATTAAACGCATTGACAGAAAATAATAACGTTCAAAATATAATGTAGTTAAAATACATAAACTTTCAGCACAAAAGGCTTAAATTTGATTTACCTAAATTGATTATTTAAATTTGATCAAATCTGTAGATTCCATTAACTTTCCCAGAACTCTCCCCTAACTAAATTACCCCTTTAACTCTCCCCTAACTAAATATGAACATTTTAAATGTGATATGTTTTATATTCAAAATAAAATCTGTTTCAATAATATAATATAACAAGTCTTTGAAAGCATTGACAGAAAATACTAACGTTCAAAATATAATTTAGTTAAAATACATAAACTTTCAGCACAAAAGGCTTAAATTTGATTTACCTAAATTGATTATTTAAATTTGATCAAATCTTTAGATTGCTTTAACTCTCCCAGAACTCTCCCCTAACTAAATTACCCCTTTCACTCCCCCCTAACTAAAAATGAACATTTTAAATGTGAAATATTTTATATTCAAAATAAAATTTTTCAATAATATAATATAACAAGTCATTAAACGCATTGACAGAAAATACAAACGTTCAAAATATAATGTATTTAAAATATATAAACTTTCAGCACAAAAGGCTTATATTTGATTTATCTAAATTGATTATTTGAATTTGATTAAACCTGTGGATTTCTTTAACTATCCCAGACATTCCTAGTCTATTTTATATAATTTAGTATTAATTTTTTATTTCATTATAAACTAGACAGGTTAAAATTAAGTATCCTGTGTGAAGTAAATTTAAGCATCTAGTTTCATATACATGCACAAAAGGAAAATCACTTTAATAAATGCACGTGACATAAAATACATTATTATTTTTACTAAGATATATAATTTATCAAAAGCCTTTGAATTTCCTTGCAAGCATTTTTTTAGAAATCTTAAGAAAAATCCCAAGAACTGTATCGCTCTTTAGTCTAAAATATAAATTAGAAAAAAAAAAATATGATCGATTCAAATTCTTATATATATTTATTTCTTAAATACGGAATATTTATTATTATAAGAATTTAATCTTATATAAGGACTTAAAAACTAATGTGTTATTATTTTCTATCGATATAAGTGAAGTGTTACATAATTTTGAATTCTATTTGTGAAATATTAGTTCATTATTAATGATAAAGTATAAATTAATTTTTGAGACATTATTAATTAGTAGTTTAAAAAATACATTTATTTGAAATGTTATATATATTCTCTTTAACATACATTATTGTAACTTCTATTTATGTTACCAATCATAACTTTGAACAAATATTAGATTTCATAACGTTCACATAAATTATATGAAGATTATTTAATAAATCTTTAATTGCCCTATACAAAATTATATCATGAGACTTCTTAAATAAAAATTAAAAGACTGACTTTTGGAACATGTTACTAAGCTAAGTTTGTCTTAATATGGTACAATGTACATTTATGGTATAATTGAAAGTGTATATATTAGAATTCCAATGAATTTATTCAATAGAAATCAAAATAAAAAAGAAAATATTGATTATTACCTACATATTATTTAATAATTGCTTGAAGTATATTTGTATTGAAACTACAGAAAAATTTATATAAAATATGAACATTTTTAATGTGATATATTTTATATTCAAAATAAAATTTGTTTCAATAATAGAATATAAGAAGTCATTGAAAGTATTGACAGAAAATACTAACGTTCAAAATATAATATAGTTGATATACATAAGCTTTCAGCACAAAAGGCTTAAATTTGATTTACCTAAATTGATTATTTAAATTTGATCAAATCTGTAGATTCCATTAACTTTCCCAGAACTCTCCTAATCTATTAGTATTAATTTTTTATTTCATTATAAACTAGACAGGTTAAAATTAAGTAGCCTGTGTGAAGTAAATTTTTGCATCTAGTTTCATATACATGGACAAAAGTAAAATCACTTTAATAAATTCACATGACATAAAATACATTGTTATTTTTACTAAGATATATAATTTATCAAAAACGTTTGAGTTTCCTTGCAAGCCACTTTTTAGAAATCTTAATAAAAATCCCAAGAACTGTATCCCTATTCAGTCTAAAATATAAATGAGAAAAAATGTATGATCGATTCAAACTCTTATATATATTTATTTCTTAAATACGGAATATTTATTATTATAAGAATTTAATCTTATATAAGGACTTAAAAACTAATGTGTTATTATTTTCTATCGATATAAGTGAAGTGTTACATAATTTTGAATTCTATTTGTGAAATATTAGTTCATTATTAATGATAAAGTATAAATTAATTTTCGAGACATTATTAATTAGTAGTTTAAAAAATACATTTATTTGAAATGTTATATATATTCTCTTTAACATACATTATTGTAACTTCTATTTATGTTACCAATCATAACTTTGAACAAATATTTGTTTCATAACTGTTCAAATAAATTATATAAAGATTATTTAATAAATCTTTAATTATCCTATACAAAATTATATCACGAAGCTTTTTAATTCAAAATTAAAAGACTGTCTTTTATAACATGTTGTTTAACTAATTGTCTGTTTATATGGTACAATATACACAGATGATGTAATTGAAAGAGTATAATAGATTTCGAATAAATTTGTTCAATAGAAATAAAAAATAAAAAGAAATTATTATTCTTATTGACATATTGTTTAATTATTGCATGAAGTTTATTTGTATTGAAACTATTCATAATATTTTATATAAAATATAAACATGTTGAATGTGATATCTTTTATACTGAATATAAAATTTATTTGAATATCAGAATATAACACTGTGATTGAAAGCATTGACAGAAAATACTAACATTAAAAAATATAATATAGTTAAAATACATAAACTTTCAGCACTAGAGGCGTAAATTTGATCTGTAATTACATATTTAAAAAAAATAATGGATATAGTTTTGTCAAATTTTTCTTGACTTTATATCATACATTGTAATGCAAAAACAGTATAATCTGTGACGCCATCTACAGACTAAATTTTTGTAACGTTTTATTAAATAATAAAAAAGAACTAAAGGAATTTCCAATTTTTGTAGAAATATTACATTTGTAATCATTTAAAAAAACTTCTATGAATAAAAAAAATATGGATAGGCAACAAAAAAATTTAAATTCTCGATCGTCAATTACAAACTTTTAAAACTAAATTGAACTATTTCTTCAGAACTTATTAAATCTATAGATTCCTTTAACTCTCCCAGACATTCCTAGTCTATTTTATATAATTTAGTATTAATTTTTTATTTCATTATAAACTAGACAGGTTAAAATTAAGTAGCCTGTGTGAAGTAAATTTTTGCATCTAGTTTCATATACATGGACAAAAGTAAAATCACTTTAATAAATTCACATGACATAAAATACATTGTTATTTTTACTAAGATATATAATTTATCAAAAACCTTTGAACTTCCTTGCAATCCACAGTTTGGATATCTTAATATAATCTATATCTATAAAGTATAAATTAATTTTTGAGACATTATTAATTAGTTGTTTAAAAATAATTTTGTTTGAAATGCTATATGCATACCTGTTTACCATACATTATTGTAATTTCTATTTTTGTTACCTTTTATAACTTGAACAAATATTTGTTTCATAACTGTTCAAATAAATTATATAAAGATTATTTAATAAATCTTTAATTATCCTATACAAAATTATATCACGAAGCTTTTTAATTCAAAATTAAAAGACTGTCTTTTATAACATGTTGTTTAACTAAGTGTCTGTTTATATGGTACAATGTACACAGATGATGTAATTGAAAGAGTATAATAGATTTCGAATAAATTTATAAATTTATTCAATAGAAATCAAAAAGGAAAATAGATTATTATTCTTATTGACATATTGTTTAATTATTGCAAGAAGTTTATTTATATTGAAACTATTCATAATATCTTATATGAAATATAAAATAGATTATATAAATATGTAATATATATATATATATATATAATAGTTTATATAATAGTTTATAGATTATATAGATATATTTGATGTTAATAGATAATTATTCTTATTGACATATTGTTTAATTATTGCATGAAGTTTATTTATATTGAAACTACTCATAATATTTTATATGAAATATAAATATTGTAAATGTGATATCTTTTATACTCAAAACATAGTTTATTTCAATATTAAAATATAACACTGTCAATGAAATCAGTGACAGAAAATACTAACATTGAAAAATATTATACAGATATAATACATAATCTTTCAGCCCCAAAGGATTATATTTGATGTTTAATTATATAATTCAAATATTTCGGTTTAGAATTATGAATCAATCTGAAAACAGTAATCATTACAGAAAATTGTATAATATACATCCTTTTGTAATATACACATTTTTTAGTATTTGATTAGTGTGTATTTTATTAAAAATTAAATCCATTATGCAATCATAAGTATGAAAAATCTTTAATTTTAATTATATTTTAAATCTGATATTATAAAGTGTTATATTTAATGAGATATAATTATGGGTATTTGAGAGAAGATTTATGGAGCTTAAATATAACTGTTGCCTTAGGTACAAAATCAGTTAGAAATAGAAATCGAAAGTGATGGAAAGTAAATAAGGTAAATGGACTACTAAAATATAAAGATCATATGAAATTAATGGATTTTCTAGCAATTTTCTGATGTACGGAATGTCGAATTCTAATTTAAATCCCAAATTACTCTTTAATGACATGTCGATAGATTTTAAGAAGAATCCAATGCTTTTGAGTTAACATTCAATAATTTACTACAATATGTATTAATACTGTAGTAAAACCTATCTTAAATTTTATCTCCTGAAATAAAATATAACATTACAAACGTACCAATCCTATTATATATTTATATTGAAGTTTTTTAAGATGATAAGTCGTATACATTATATAAAATACATATGCAATTCATAAATTATTTTTTTTATGTTTGCATAAGTATGTTTCAATCGTTTAAAAAAATGTCACTCCCATCTGCATATTGAGAATCACCATCGTAAGCTCATTGTTCTTAACGAGTGCAAGTTGGTGTGGTATACTCATATTATTACATAAATGCGATTCATAAATTATTGGTCTTTGTTGGCATATTGCTTTCAATTTTTTATAACAATATCAATCTCACATGAGAAATCTGGGAGGGGGGATATTTCCTTGAGAAAAACTATCGTAAACTGAAATCCTTGGTTCTTAACGAGTGCAAGTTGGTG
>CM063500.1:31457789-31527789 GCA_032207245.1 Pardosa pseudoannulata | reverse complement strand
CTTAAAATTAAAAAAAATATATATATATTCTTTTTATTTTATTTAAATAGAGATCTGTCTCTTAAAATGTGATTTTTGGTTGGACTGCTGGTATTTCAAGAAATTATTATCACTAAGAAATAATGCAGTTTTTTTCTATTATGGATTGTATACGGCCACAATGTTTCTAGGCGATACAGTTTTATTTATTAGGTAGTGAAAGACATTTGTTAAATGTATTGCCGTAAAATCTCTTGTTAACTTTAGCGTAAGGATTTTATTTAAAATTTAATATTTAGTATAACTGTATATGAGACTCCATTTACGCAATGTTGGAATTCACTATATACAAAAAAACATTCAGAGTCTGTGGATTGATGTACAGCTTACAATACGTAATAATATGATTTTACTAACTTAATCTAACATAGGGAGAAAAAATTATATTTCATAATTTTGTAAATGAGGATTGATTACAACAAGTATCATAAAGATACTGCATTGATGCTCAAAGAAATCTTCAATTATGTGAAAATGGGTTCCACAAAATTTCCCCAAGCAATCATCTCGTCGTTGCTGTGCTTACAAATAGCACAAAATGTAGTTTATTGCAGTGGTGACAGCGAGCAATCGGACTCCAACAAATACCAACCACCCTCCAGTGTGGTTGTCACAAAGTACGGTTCACTTCGTGGTGTGGTTGAAGTGCTAACCAACAAACACTTACAGCCAGTAGAGAAATTCCTCGGAGTGCCATATGCTGGTGTCCCTGAAGGTTCTCTGAGGTTCCTACCGCCAGGAACCCCTCCTCAGTGGAAAGGAATTCGAAATGCCGATCATATGGGACCCGTGTGCCCACAGAGGCTTCCTGACATTTCAAATGAAACCGAGGCTTTAAAGAGGATGCCGTTCGGCCGATTTGAGTATCTGAAGCGATTATTGCCATTTTTGGCAAATCAGAGTGAGGATTGCCTCTATTTAAACATATACACTCCTGCTGGAAGTAAGTAGTTTTAAATTACATAACTATCTATTAGATTTTTCAATATGTGACGAACAATAATGACTGTCTTTTTTTATAATCATACGCTTATTCTAGACATATTAAGTAGATTAGTAAAAGTGTCATTCCTCATAATACAGTGTTTGCGTATGAATATGTCTATGAGTTTGTAGTGAAATGCGAAGGATTAAAAAGAGATAAATACTTTAAGTATATTAACCAAAGTAATTAAAACAGTTATTTTATAATTTTTGCCATTTTTGGCAAATCAGAGTGAGGATTGCCTCTATTTAACACTACGGCTGGAAGTAAGTAGTTTTAAATTACATAACTATCTATTACATTTTTCAATATATGACGAAAAATAATGACTGTCTTTTTTATAATTATACGCTTATTCTAGGCATATTAAATAGATTAGTAAAAGCATCATGCCTCATAATACAGTGTTTGCGTATGAATATGTCTATGAGTTTATAATGAAATGCGAAGGAATAAAATGAGATAAATACTTTAAGTATATTAACCAAAGTATTTAAAACAGTTATTTTATATTTTTGCCAGTTTTGGCAAATCAGAGTGAGGATTGCCTCTATTAACACTACGGCTGGAAGTAAGTAGTTTTAAATTACATAACTATCTATTAGATTTTTCAATATGTGACGAACAATCATAACTGTCTTTCTTTTATAATTATACGCTTATTGTAGACATATTAACTGGTTTAATAAAGGTGTCATGCATCAAAATGTAGGGTTTTACTATGAGTATGTGTATGAGTTTGTAGTGAAATGCTAGGAAATAAAATGGGCTAAATACTTTAACTAAATTAACGAATGTATTTAAAACAGTTGTTTTAGATTTTTTGCCATTTTTGGCAATCCAGAACAGGGATTGCCTCTATTTAAACATATACACTCCTGCAGGAAGTAAGTGGTTTTAAATTACATAACTATTAGATTTTTCAATATCTGACGAACAATCATAACTGTTTTTTTATAATTAATTATATGCTTATTGTAGACATATTAAGTAGATTAGTAAAAGTGTAATGCCTCATAATATAGTGTTTTCATATGCAAATATGTATGAGTTTGTAATGAAAGGCGAAGAAATAAAATGTGATAAATACTTAAAGTAAATTAACCAAAGTAATTTAAACAGTAATTCTAGATTATTTTTGCTATGTATGTGTATATGCCCTGAATTCGACCCAAAAATAAATTAAAACAGTTTAAGAATTTTAATTGTAAAACAAAATGTAAAAAAGTACTAAAATAAAAAATTATATATTTTTGTTAAAAAGTTTATATCACGAAACCATCAAAAGATAACTCTAAATAAGAGTTTAATAACGATATCTAAAACCGAATGTTTAACATTTAAGGTAATTTAGATTCTTTTCGTCATAAGAAATATTACGTTCCATTTATTTATAAAATACATCGTAATATTATGTCTGCATTGAAGATAAAAATAAGCATAAATACTTTGTATATGGATGTCAAATGTTTTACAAAAATCTTTGTATCTATTGTGGAATTAATCTAAGAAATATGTATTTACTACTAAGCAAATTTAAACATTTAGCATAATTCTAAATATTTAAAATATTTAATTATTAATAGATTTTTAAATTTTAGTTGAATTTTAAAAATTGATTATTATTACATTCCCTTCCAGACTTTTATTTTATCAAAATATCATCTAGTTATACCTAAATCAATAATTTTTATAAAAATAGCAGTTTTGTTTAACACACATCGATAAATATAACTGTAAAAAATCTCAGAGAAAAAGTTTTATTTCAATATCTTTATCTATTGTTTTTGTAATGATAGAAATAAGTTAAAACAACCAAAATTCGAAATTTAATTTGAAAATTTTATTTTTTTTCTAATCTGCGAAAATAGAGAAAATTTTAAACTGTTAACAGGTTTATGTAAGGAAAGCTTAAAATATTAGGTATTTCTTAACATTAAGATTATAACGAGATATAAAACATAATAATTTTTTTCGAAAAATTTGTTTTTCTCATCTTTACCATTTCTCTGAAATTGTATTCTTTTTTTTATCTTATGAAATAATATAAAAAGATTTATAATAAATTATAAATTCTTTTATAAAAAGTTTACAATACGTTATAAATCATTTATTAATAAAAGATTTTAATAAATGTTCAATAATTTTTAAAACTATTTCACGAAAAGTTCATTTAAGGACTAATATCGATGCCATTAAAATTACATCAAAGTATCATTTATAAATGTTTTCATTATTAAATGTTTACAGTTTTGATATTAAAGTACATTCAATGAATAAAATTATAAAAAAAAACCTAATCCTCAGAAAAAATACACGTTTTTCAGCTTTTTCCCTTCTATAGCTCAAAGCATAAAACAATTTACAACAAAAACGTTTCAAAATATTTTTTTTCTTGTTGTCAAACATAGACAAAGTTTTAAATTGACAGAAGAAGATTTAAGTATAGAAGAAGCATTTTTTAGGCCTTATCAAATATAAATCTAAACCGTTATTTTATATATTCTGTCATATACTAAAGAAGAACCGAAGCATAAAGAAATGCATTCCTGAAATGATTTTACAATTAAAAAAGGAAATCAAATCGATTTCTTATATAAAAGTTAAAATGATTTAAAGAAACCTATCATTCAAAATTTGAAATAAATTTTCTTAAAAAATAATTTTTGAGGAAAATATATTTTTAACACAATTCTGTGTTAAAATTATGAAACTTACTCCATACTATAACCTTTAAAAATTCGGAGTGCAATCAATAGTGTGTAAAACGGCAAATTAGAAAATATATTTTACGAAATACTAGCAAGTTTGCCCGTGCTTCGCTACGGTGAACTTAATATATTACTTTTAAACAAAGATTTATTTTTCGTGCATAACTCTTTAAATTCGTCACAGTTCAGTTCGAGTCATTGGCATGTTTATATATTTCTATCATAAGCGTATTATAACATTATTCAGTTTTTATAATCGAATTTGTCGTATATTAAATTTGCTCAAACTTTTTTTATTGTAAAATATAAGCTTAACCCTAAATTGCATTACTGTATTACTACTGTAAGTTGATTAGCAAAGTTAACAGATCTTGTCATATTACGTGATAGAATAGGAAGCACAGGTTTTGACAGCAACAGTGCTAATTTTGTTGGTAGTAATAAATGTTTTCCAAAATTAAGGAAATTTATGACAAACCACATAGTTTTGGATGAAACAGAAACACACATTCATATCGACAACCATATGAATATGAAGATAACTATATAAAATGATAGGTTTTATTTGGCCATGAGAGTCACTGAAATTTGTACTTTTTGTACTTAGAATATTGTTGATATGCATTTCATTGTAACATAAAAATGAACCAAGAATTAAATTTAAAATTAGTTCTCATATAAAAATGCTATAATTTGCGTCACATAGAAATGAAAGTGAATCACTTTATATCTCAAATTTCAGTTCAAATCGAATAGATACTAAGCAGACGATTTTAAATAATATAAAATAAGAAATGAATAAATAAAATATTTAAATGAATGACGTCATAATGATAGAAAAATATCATTTTCGCCTATTTATTATGTGATGAATTGAACATTTTAATCTCCTGCTTTTAACTGTGGAAAACTGCGTTTAAAACAATTACTTGGGATGACGTCACATTGCTAGAAACATTGCTTCTTTCCCTTAGATATGATGCGATAAATTAAAAACTTAATCGTTTGCGTTTAACCGGGGAAAATAATGCTTGGAATAATGACATGAAATGCTCGAAAAAGGGGGAAGGAATGAATTTCGAACGTTGAAAATTTACAAAAACCTTCCCAGGGATATACCTAAACATTTCCCAAATTTTCACGGCGATTGGATGGATAGTTTTTGAGTCTATTGAGTACAGACAGAGACAGACAGACACACACACAAATTCATTTTTATATATATAGATTGGAAGCAAATTTAAAGTGATAAAGTTGAAATTTTTGTAATAAGATGAAGAGATTCTTATTATATAATTTACGTATTAATTGTCAGTAACACACACACACATATATACATATAATTGTACGTGTGTGTGCATTGAAAAATCGATTTTATTACTTATGAACTGTTTTAGTAGTGTTTTTGAACAAATTAAATTATAAATACTTGTTAAGTTTAAAAAAATGTATATTGCAGAGTAATCTAATGTTTAATATGTTCATGCATTCGTAAATAACAGCTTCTTATTTAATTATGTAGTTTAGCTGTTTCTCACATTTATTTGGAAAATGATTTTTTATCATAATGATCCTAATAAAGAAAGCAACTGATTTTTAATGGTTGTTCTCCGTATTTATAGACTGTGAATTTAACTGAAATAGGATATCGGTAATTTTCAGTAGATATAAATGAGGGATGGTTACTTTTTTACATTAGATAACGGAGTTTAGCTAGTAAAGTTTTGTTCACTAATTTAATAATATATCATTAATGAATTTACTAAAATGTAATTTTCATTTGAAAGGAACATAATATTGAGTCTGGTGTTATTCATTTTATTAAATAAGTTGCATGATATTAGATATTTAAATACTTAATTTCATATCGGTAATTTTCAGTAGATCTAAATGTTGGTTGGTCATTTTTTGACATCAGACAACGGAGTTTAGCTAGTAAAATTTTGTTCACTATTTAATAAAACGTCATTAATGAATTTACTCAAATGTATTTTTCATTTGAAATAAACATAATAGTGAATTCTGGAGTAATTCAGTTTATTAAATAAGTTACATGATATTAGATATTTAAATACTTAATTTCATATCGGAAATATTCAGTATATGTAAATGTTATTTGGCTATTTTTTTACTTCAGACAACGGAGTTTAGCTAGTAAAGTTTTGTTCACTAATTTAATAAAACATAATTGAATTTACTCAAATGTATTTTTCATTTGAAATAAACATAATAGTGGGTCCTGGTGTAATTAAATTTATTTAATAAGTTACATGATATTAGATATTTAAATACTTAATTTCCTATCAGTAATTTTCAGTAGATCTAAATTTTGGATGGCTATATTTTGATATTAGATAACGGAGTTTTGCTAGTAAAGTTTTTTTTCACTAATTTAATAAAACTCATTAATGAATTTACTCAAATGTATTTTTCATTTAAAAATAACATAATAATGAGTATGGTGTTATTCCTTTTATTAAATAAGTTACATGATATTAGATATTTAACTACTTAATTTCATATTGTAATTGTCAGTAGATCTAAATGTTGGGTGGTTATTTTTTGACTTTGGACAACAGAGTTTAGCTAATAAAGTTTTGTTCACTAATTTAATAAAGCATCCTTAATGAATTTACTTAAATGTATTTTTCATTTGAATTAAACATAATAGTGTGTCCTAGTGTAATTCAATTTATGAAATAAGTTACATGATATTAGATATTTAAATATTTAATATCATATCGGTAATTTTCAGTAGATCTAAATGTTGGATGGTTATTTTTTGACATTAGACAAGGAAAAATAGCTAGTAAAGTTTTGTTGACTTAATTTAATAAAATATCATTAATGAATTTACTCAAATGTCTTTTTCATTTAAAATAAACATAATAGTGAGTTTTGGTGTAATTCAATTTATTAAATAAGTTACATGATATTAGATATTTAAATAATTAATTTCATATCAGTAATTTTCAGTAGATCTAAATGTTGGTTGGTCATTTTTTGACATCAGACAACGGAATTTAGCTAGTAAAGTTTTGTTCACTAATTTAATAAAGCATCATTAATTAATTTACTCAAATGTATTTCTCGTTTGAAATAAACATAAGAGTGAGTCCTGGTGTAATTCAATTTATTAAATAAGTTACATAATATTAGATATTTAAATACTTAATTTCATATCGGTAATTTTCAGTAGATCTAAATGTTGGTTGGTCATTTTTTGACATCAGACCAAGGAGTTTAGCTAGTAAAGTTTTGTTCACTAATTTAATAAAACATTAATGGATTTGCTTAAATGCATTTTTCATTTGAATTAAACATAATAGTGTGCCCTGGTGTAATTCAATTTATTAAATAAATTACATGATATTAGATATTTAAATACTTAATTTTATATAGGTAATTTTCAGTAGTTCTAAATGTTGGATGGTTATTTTTTAACATTAGACAACCGAATTTATCTAGTAAAGTTTTGTTCAATAATTTAACAAAACATCATTGGTAAATTTACTCAAATGTATTTCTCATTTGAAATAAACATAATAGTCAGTCCTGGTGTAATTCAATTTATTAAATACGTTACATGATATTAAATATTTAAATACTTAATTTTGTGCTTAAAAGTAAAAAAAAAATGTAGCTAATATCTGTTTAGACAGATAATAAAACTCCTAAGCATGTTTTTAAAGCAAATGAATTTAATAATGTAACATTCAAAATGAATTTCTATATACATATAAGTGATTCATATATATATAATATATATATAATATATATATATATATATATATATATATATATATATATATATAATATATATATATATATATATATATAAGTGATTCAAATAATAATTTGATAAAGTTATTTTCATTTAATTAATTAATAAAATTGCAATAACTTTGAAATTGTAAAAAATAATGTAAAAAATTCTCTTGATTTTTCAAATAAAAGAAAAAATATGCTAAACTGAAAACATAATAAATATCTCTGTAGCTAAAAGATATTGCAATCATTTCGAATATTTTAAAGGAAAACAAATGAATAAATGCAATGATTATTTCATAAAGGCAATATAATTTATTTTAATAAATTATTAAAATTAATTTTAAAAATAGTAACAAGAAGAACATTTGGAAATATATATAATGGCGTTTAACTGTCGTAAAATAACAAAAGGGATATATTAATAAATTTACAATAACTAGAAGTGATTTTAAAAGGTATAAAACCATTTTAAGTATAAGAGAGAAATAAATTATGTCTTTCTCAGAATCATTAATACAAGATTAATGGGGATTTACCGGAAGCCTGTGCAGCAGTCAAATTGCTTTATGACGTTAATGAATCACTCTTGTCATATTACTTTATTTAAAAATTTATTTTGTAAGTTACTTTAGTATTTATAATTATATAAATTATTCAAACAGTCCTCCTTTTGTCTTCATATTGTACTTAATTTAATTTATAAAGTAAGTAAGATTTTAGTCCCAGATTCTAATTATATTCCTTTACTTTACTTAAATTCATTTCACAAGAGCAAATTATAAGTTTTTTAACTGAGAATTATTTTTATTTAAAGAAAATTTCGAAGAAAATATTGAGATCATAATAAAATAGTATGTACTGATTGATATTATGTGCTGTAAGAATAGCTGTAAGAATAAATATTTTCTATTTCTTATAGCTATTCTTACATCACATAATATGAATCAGTACATAATATTTTATTAAGATCTCAATACTTTATTCAAAATTATATTGATGATAATTTCTTCAAAAAGTTCTACTCTTGAAACTTTGTGAATAACAATTTTTAAAATTTGAAATATTTATAGTACTTTTACTATTAATTGTTGAAACAATTAATGTGCATCATGCATTGTTATTGTTTATCTTCTTTGTTTTATTAACTTAATTTTTATTATCTTAAAGAAATTGAAGTAATGATCTTAAAAGGCCTAAGGTGTGAAACATTAACATTTTCCATTTAATAACTTCAGAAGTAATACTTAAATTTCTAGGAAGTGCAATATTCACCACTGCTTAACTGAAAGATGAAATATACTATTAACTGATAGGTAACTGATATTTTATCACAGTGCGTAGTTCATGCATTGAAATTTTAAAGTCGAGTTTCACAAAAATGCATTTTACAATATTCCTGTACCCCCATATCTGCTAAAACCATTTAAACATTTTTTAAAAATTCAATTGAAATTAACTAAATGTTTTGTACTGTGATTCAAAAGGAATGAAGCAAAGCATTTTTATTATTATTATTTTTAAAATATGTGGTTATTAATTCTATATGATAGGTTTCATATATTCCTTATATTTTAGCTTTACTAACAAAATGGTAAAATATTATTATATTTTCGAGTAATTTAGTTCAATGAATGCTTTATGAACGTATTAATTTAGACATTAAAAATTCAAATTGAATTTCTTTAAAAATGTCTTTTGTATTACAAATTTATATGAAATTATTTAAAACTGATCTTTTAACTGCACATTTCGTAGTCATTTTTTTCGATCAAATTAAAATAAAACTTTTAGGCATAATGATTTCAAGGTTACTTATTATTATTTTGGTATGAAGTTTAGTCCCAGATTGTAATTATATTCCTTTACTTTACTTAAATTCATTTCATAAGAACAAATTATAAGTTTTTTAACTAAACATTAGTTTTACTTAAAGAAACTTTTGAAGAAAGTATTGAGATCTTGAAAAAATAGTATGTACTGATTGATATTAAGTGCTGTAAAAATAGCTATAAGAAATAAATATTTTCTATTTCTTATAGCTATTTTTACATAATATGAATCAGTATATAGTATTTTATTAAGATCTCAATACTTTATTCAAAATTTTCTTGATGATATTTTCTTCAAAAAGTGCTACTCTTGCAAATTTTGAATAACAATTTTTAAAATTTGAAATATTTATAGTACTTTTACTATTAATTGTTGAAACAATGAATGTGCATCATGTATTGTTACTGTTTATCTTCTTTGTTTTATAGTTAACTTAATTTTTATTATCACAAAGAAATTGAAGCAATGATCTTCAAGACCTAAGGTATCTGAACACATTAACATTTACATTTAATGAATTCAGAAGTAAAATTTAGATTTCTAGAAAATGCAATATTCACCACTCTTTAACTGAAAGATGGAATATGCTATTAACTGATAGGCAACTGATATTTTATCACCGTGCGTAGTTCATGCATTGAAATTTTAAAGTCGAGTATCATGCATTGTTACTGTTAATCATCTTTGTTTTATAGTTAACTTAATTTTTACTATCATAAAGAAATTGAAGCAATGATCGAGAATACCTAAAGTATCCGAACACATTAACATTTACTTTTAAAGAATTCAGAAATAAAATTTAAATGTCTATTAAATGCAATATTCACCACTGCTTAACTGAAAGATGGAATATGCTATTAACTGATAGGCAACTGATGTTTTATCACAGTGCCTAGTTCATGCAATGAAATTTTAAAGTCGAGTATCATGCATTGTTACTGTTAATCTTCTTTGTTTTTATAGCTAACTTAATTTTTATTATCTTAAAGAAATTGAAATAATGATCTTGAAGACCTTTTTCGTCGATTGAAATTTAAAATATGCGTTCTCTCCAAAATGCATTATACAACTTCCTGTACCCTGTAACCCATGCTAAAGTCGAGTTTCTAAAACCATTTAAACAATTTTTTAAAATTCAATTGAAGTTAACTAAATAATTTGAACTGTTAACCAAAAGCAGTGAAGGAAAGCGTATCTATTACTATTATTTTTAAAACATGTGATCATTATTTGTATCTGATGGTTTTCATATATTTTTTATATTTTAGCTTTACTAACACAATTGTAGAATATTACTTTGTTTTCGCGTAATTTAGTTCAATGGGTGCTTTATGAAAGTATTAGTTTACGCATTAAAAGACTTAAAATGAATTTAATTAAAACTTTTTTGTATTACAAGTGTATATAAAACTATTTAAAATTGAACTTTTAACTGCATATTTCGTAGTCATTTTTTCGATAAAATTAAAACTACACTTTTAGGCATAATAATTTCAAAATGATTCGCTATTATTTCTCTATGAACTTAATCACGTCTTTCTTCTGTTTGTATTTTAAATTTCGAAAATTACTACCGTTCTATTATTCTCTCCTATACCATGGTTCTCTTACGCATTTCCCTATTTTTCCACACATATTTAAATGGCATACGTTTAATTTTACGCCGTCAAAAGCAATAACTCTTTATCGATTATTTTATTTCTTTAAAAATGCTACCAAATTCTCAAAAGAGTTTTCATTTTTTTTTATAATTTTAAATAAATAAATACTTTATTACACTAATCTAATATTTTTTTCAATGTTAAAAATATCGCTTAAACTACTTATTTTTAATGTATTATAATATTTTATAGTTTGCATTTCAATATATTGTTTCAATTTAAAGTAAAAATTTTCCAATATTAAAAATATCAATGAAATAGCTTATTTTAAATTTTTTATAAATTGACTGAATATTAATAAATTGACTCTGGTGTGATAATTTCAAAACGACTAATTGTCATTTTTGTAAGAGACTCTATGGTTTTCTATTATAGTTATAAATTGCTAGATTTATCTATAACTCAACAATACTTTTCAATCTCAACCATAATATTATGTTTTCATTTCACTATATTTATTTCAATTTAATATAAAAATTCCCAGCCTTAAAAATTTACATCAAATTACTTATTTTAATTGTTTTATAAAAGAATTGAATTGCCTTTAGTTGCTCTTCGGGTATAATAATTTCTAAACGGCACTTTACCTTTCTTGAAAGCTATTTTATATGTTTTTCTTCTATTTTTGTTGCAAAATACTCAATCTTTTGCATTTTACTACTCTTTTTACGCATGTTTACAGGATGCTTGTTAATGTTCTTTTAGCAAAAACCATTAGCTTATAAATTGGTATAAATCTGAGTATAATGTGTATACCTAATGTTTAAATATGTTGCAAAATAATAAAATATACATGAATTGCTTATTTTAATTGTTTTATAAACTGATTGCATTACAATAAGTCGCTTCTTGTATAATAATTTCAAAACGACACTTTACATTTCTTGCAATTTAATTTATATATTTTTCTTCTATTTTGGTTTCAAATTACTCAATATTATACATTTCACTACTCTTTTTACGCATGTATAAATTATGCTTTTCAAATTTTCTTCTATTAAAATCCGTTAATCAATAAACTCGTATAGATCTGCATATAGTGTGTATACTTATGTGTAAATCTGTTGCAAAATAAAAATGTACGTGAATTGCTTATTTTAATTGTTTTATAAACGAATTGACTTACAATAAACCAATTCTAGTATAATAATTTTCAAAAAACACTTTACGTTTCTTACAAGCTAACTCATATGTTTTATCTTCTATTTTGGTTACTAATTACTAAATCTTATGAATTTCACTACTCTTTTTACGTATGTATGGATGTAAAGGATGCTTGTTTAATATTCTTCTAGTAAAAACCGTTAATCCTATAAACTGCTATAGATCCGCCTATAGTGTGTATACTTAATATGTAAATATGTTGCAAAATAATAAAATATATGTGAATTGCTTATAATTAATTGTTTTATGAATGGATTTAATTACAATAAGTCGCTTCGAGATTAATTATTTCAAAACCGCATTTGACTTTTCTTGTCAGCCATTTTATATGTTTTTTAATATTGGTTTAAATTACACGATTTTATGCATTTCGCTATTCCTATTACACATACTTAAGTGTTTAATTTTCTTCTAGCAAACCCGATTAATCGTATAAACTTGTACAAATCTCCATATAGTGTGTATTTGTAATGTATAAATCTGTTTCAAAATACTAAAACATACTTGAATTGCTTATTTCAATTCTTTTATAAACGGATTGAATTACAATAAGTCATTTTGGGTATAATATATTGAAAACGACACTTTACCTTTCTTGCAAGCTAATTTATATGATTTTCTGTTTTAGTTACAAATTACTCAATCTTATGCATTTCACTACTCTTTTTACGCATGATTAAAGGATGCTTCTTTAATTTTCTTCTAGCAAATCCGTTAATCCTATAAACTCGTATAGATCTGCATAAAATGCGTATACTTAATGTGCAAATGTGTTGCAAAATAATAAAATATACGTGAACACCTTATTTTAATTATTTTATAAACGGATTGAATTAAAATAAGTCCCTTCTGGGATAATAATTTTAAAACAACACTTTACCTTTCTTGCAAACAGATTTATATGTTTTTCTCCTATTTGGTTACAAATTACTCAATCTTTTGCAGTTCACTGTTCTTTTTACGCATGCTTAAAGGATATTTGTAATGTTCTTCTAGCAAAAATTGTTAATACTAGTCGTATTGATCTGCGTATAATGTGTACACTTAATATGTAAATATGTTGCAAAATAATAAAGATACGCGAATTGCTTATTTTAATTGTTTTATAAGCGGAGTGAATTACAATAAATCGCTTAGAGTATAATAATTTCAAAACGACAATTTACCTTTCTCGCAAGCTAATTTATCTGTTTTTTCTTCTATTTTGGTTACAAATTACTCAATCTTACGCATTTTACGACTCTTTTTACGCATGTTTAAAGGATGCTTGTTTAATGTTCTTCTAGCAAAAACCGTTAAAAATATAAACTCGTATAGGTCCGCCTATAGTGTGTATACTTAATATGTAAATCTGTTGCAAAGTAATAAAATAGACGTAAACTGCTTATAGTTAATAGTTTTATGAATGGATTTAATTACAATAAAACGCTTCAGATATAATTATTTCTAAACGTCATTTTACCTTTCTTGTTAGCTAATTTATATGTTATTTTTTTCTATTTTGATTTAAATTACATGATCTTATGCATTTCATTCTTCCAATTACGCATATTTAAATGTTTAATTTTCTTCTAGAAAAGCCGATTAATAGTATAAACTCTTACATATCCCCATATAGCTTTTATTCTTAATGTGTAAATCTGTTTCAATATACTAAAATATACGTGAATTACTTATTTTAATTGTTTTTTAATCGGATTGAATTAGAATAAGTCTCTTCGGGTATAATAATTGCAACACTTTACCTTTCTTTTAAGCCACTTTACATTTTTTTTTTTTTTTTTTTTGCAGAATATACATACAGTGTGTATTCTTAAAGTATAAATATGTTGCAAAATAATAAAATATATTTGGCATTATTATTTTTTTAATATTAATAAATACTATATGTGAAAAAAATGATCTCATACAATATTCAAACATTTTAAATTTTTTATAGATACAATTTTTATTAATAATTTCCCATTTTGCATACAACACATCTATAATATAAAAAATAAATTGAAAAAATTCATTAAAATATATTATTATTAAAGAAGCTTCTAGTACATAGATACACAACAAATACACACAAATAATTTAAAAATTGGTAATATCGACATTAAGAATATCGAAATCTTATAAAATTACTAACCTTAAGGTCGAATTTTTGACGATTTTCAATAATAAATATATGTACTAGATATATACGAGAAAAAAATTATATTTTAGCTGAATAATTCAATGAACTTATTTATTGGATTTTACTACATTTTATTTATATTTATCCACATCTACCTCTAGAGTTACCAAATGTATTTATAAATATATATATATTAAATATATATATATATATAAAATATATATATATATATATATATATATATATATATATATAATATATATATATATATATATATATATATATATATATATATATATATATATATATTATATATATATATATATATATATATATATATATATATATATATATATATATATATATATATATATATATATATATATATATATATATATATATATATATATATATATATATATATATATATATATATATATATATATATATATATTATATATATATATATATATATATATATATATATATATATATATATATGTATATATATATATATGTATATATATATATATATATGTATATATATATATATATATATATATATATATATATATATATATATATATATATATACAGAGAGAGAGAGAGACTCTTCAGGGTATGTACATATATATATATATATATATATATATATATATATATATATATATACATATATATATATATATATATCAGTTCATTTAAAATAATCTACAAATATTAAGTTAATCAAAATAATGTATCCCAAATATCCTCTAAACATATTTCTGTCGTATCGTTTTTTTATAAAATAGAGTCATATTAATAAGATATATCACAGCATTTTACCTGAAAAATTCTTAAACTGATTAGAAAAATTTATAATCATATAATGACCAAAAAATGTTTCACTCTCGTAAATATACGCTAACAAATTTTAACTCATAATCGTCTTTTCCAGAGAAAGGAAGATAAAAATAAGTCATTAATTGAAAAAGGAATATGAAAATGATAAAATGATCCCGAATCTTTAAGAACAAGATGAAAGAAATATTGAATACATCTTTGAAATGAGTTTTTAAAAATACAGTTTCCTAATCAGAAATAATAAAGACAGAGTGAAAGCGAATTTTCGTGGACAAAAGCTGATTTCCTATAAAGCGAGGAATATGGCGAAAGCTTCAAATGATAATTCGCATTAAAGTTGGGAGGATTTAAAAAGAATTAAAAAGGGAGGGTTTCTTTCTAATTGATAAGCTAGATGCTGAAAAGAATCTTATTAAATGCTGTTAGTGTTGTTATTATCTTTTTACTTTAATAATATATGTAGCTATAACAATCAAAAATGAGATATGGTTTTGCAATTTTCATGACGTAATACAATTTCCGTTTTTTATGCTATCAGTAGGTAATTCAAATTGACTTTGTTGTCGATTGCTTGATGGTTCCTGTATATAAAAATGATTAGTTTTTAATAAAAAGAATTATTTGGTATTTTTATTAAGATTAATAAAAAAGTCAGGGTGTTATTTAACAGGAAAATTATGTCTAAAAGTTGATAAACATAATGTATTTTAAACAAATAATCATTATTTCATAATTAGAGTGTTCTAATATCAGATACTTATCTGAGCAATTCCTTGTGTATACTAAACATATGGAAACTAAAAAAACGAATACCCATAATAAAATCTAGTATTCATTCCAGTAACACAACAATTCCGATTTAAAATATATTTACGACATCAGAATTAAGTTTTAATAATATCTTCGTTCAAGAATAGTTGTTAAATTTAGTTGTATAACATTTGTTTTTTAATGTTTTCTTCATAACACATGTAATGCAAATTCAGTATTTTATTATGTTTTCAGTAATTCATTCAAATTAACTTTGTTGTAGATTACATGGTAGTCCATGTCCTTAAAAAGAGATTACTTTTTAGTAAAAATAAATATTTAGTATTTTTTATTACGATCAATAGAAAAGTCGGTGTGTTGTTTAACAGAAAAAGTATATCTAGAAGTATATAAACATAATGTCTTTTAAACAAATAATCATTATTTCATAATTATAGTGTTCTAATATAAGATATTTATATTATGAGCAGTACCTGGTGAATACTATGCATGTGGAAACTAAAAAAAAAGGAATACCCATATGTAAATCTAGCATTCATTCTAGTAACACAACAATCCTGATTTAAAACTTTCTTATAAAAATATTTATAACAAATAAAGATATTTATAACAACATTTTTAATAACGCCTTCGTTCAAGAACAGTTGTTAAATTTGTGATTATAACATATTTTTGTAATGTTTTCTTCTTAATAGCTGATCTTAATGATTTTAAATTGATAACGTATATATATATTTCTCAAGTTATTTGATTACATTTTTAATTTATTATTTAAAATTCCCATCATAGTATATTTAAAGACTCGTTGACACGATTTCCCTGTAATTCGCGTACGGCACATGTTACTGATGTAAACAAATGTACATGATTCTGACATATAAATAAAGAGCAGCGTATTAGCCTATGTGCATTTGTAAATCAATATTTTACGATATTTTTAAAATGAAGTTCCTTCTGTGTTTTAAATAATATCCGACCCTGAGAGAAGAGCTACAATATTAAAACTATTTGTAGAAATTATTTATTTTACTTTTTAATTTCGCAAGAGAACAGAATAATCGTTATCTTTTAACATGTTTAACTGGAAAATTCACGTATAAAAAATTTTTGTTATTAGATACAAAATGATAATTTTCGTATCGCTTCATTTCTATAATATTTTGTCCCCGTATATTTTAGATAAACTTTCTACTGATTTAAAAAGATTTTAGTGGCTAGAGCGACCATACTTTACATAAACTAATAAATGAAAAAAATAAAGGAAACTGTAATTAAAAGTAGTATATAAAAGAATAAATTTGTAAATCAACTTCATACGATAATTTGTTTTTAAATAAAGTTCCTCTTGTGTTTTAAATAATATCCGACAGTGCGAGAAGAGATACAATATTAAAAGTACTTGTAGAAATTATTTATTTTATTTTATAATTTTTCAGTAGAAGAAAATAATCGTTATGTTTTAACATATTTAACTGGAAAATTCATGTATAAAAAAGTGCTGTTATAGGATACAAAATGATAATTTTCGTATCGCTTGATTTCTATAATATTTCCTCACCCTATATTTTAGATACACTTTGTGCTGATTTAAAAAAATTTTAGTGGCTAGAACAATCATACTTTATGTAAACTAATAAATGAAAGAAAGTAAAATAAATGATACTGTAATTAAAAATGGTATATAAAGTAATAAATTTATAAATCAATATCACACGATAATTTTTTTTAAAATAAAGTTATTCCTGTGTTTTAAATAATATCCGACAGTGCGAGAAGATGCACAATACCAAAATTATTTGTAGAAATGATTTACTTTATTTTTTATTTTGAATGAGGATAAAATTACCGTTATCTTTTTATTATGTTTAATTGGAAAATTCATTTATAAAAAAGTATTGTTCTTAAAATCAAAGTGATAGTTCTCATATAGCTTGACTTGTATAATATTTTGTCACCATAAATATTTAGATTCACTTTGTGCGGATTTAAAAAGGATGGCCATATTTTACATAAAATAATAAATGAAAACACAAATAAAAGAAACTGATATTAAATATGGCTTATAAAATAATAAATAGTTTAATATTTTATTTGAAATATTTTCAATAGTCTAATATTGGTAAGAAAATAGGAAGAATAAATTGCATTTCATTTTGTGTAGTTAAACATAAATGATGAATGGCAAAAAATTCTTTTTGTACTACTTGATAAAATCTTTCTGTCATTTACATAAAAATATATGTAGCGTTGTGTTTGTGTTCATAAACTACGCTAAATATTAATTTTGTTACTAATGTTTTCTTGTTAACGTAATATATTATTTATCTAGATAGTATTAGAAAGGAAAATTTTAGATTCTTATTTCAGATATATCATAATATGTAAAAAGTAAAATTTACAATCAATTAGAAATTAGTGAATTTTTTTAGCTTTAGTTATAAACTCCTAATAGTAACATGTAAAATTCAATGATACAAAAACTAATAATGGTTAATTTAAGCAATGTAAAAATTTATGTAAACTTTGTTTCATCCCACACTGGTGTTCAATTAAAATATAGGAAAAATATTTTAATCCCATTATATGTTCCCACCCAAATATTTTAATTAGAAATTTTTTCACTTCATTTATAAACTCCTAATAATAACATGTAAAATTCAATGACCCATAAATTAATAATAATTAATTTAAGTGGTATTAAAATTTATATAAACTTTGATACATCCCACATTGGGGTGGGATTAAAATATGGAAAATAACATAAATTGAAGCATGATATTATTTAAGCAAATCGCATTTACTTTATAAAAACAGTAATTAAGGGCTTGTATGCATTCAAATTTACACAATTTATAGCTTTCGGAAAATTAATAAAATAAGATGATGCAAAATTCAATTCTTAAGAAAGCAATTAAAATAAAAAATCTAAAAAACAAGTAAAGTTACTGAAATTATAACATTATTTCAGATTTTATAGCCATTTCCCAATCTATAAGCATAATTTAACATCTAGTAATATAATTTAAATATTAAAATCATATCCTACAGGAATATTTTTATACATATGTATTAACTTAAATGCTAAGGTTTTTGCACTATAATAAATTATTAAATTTTAAATTATATTGTTGCAACAAACTTAAGAGCTTTGTGTGATAAAATAGATATTGGATCTATAAAATTTAAAATTTTTAATTATTTCTTTCCCTAATACTGCATATTATTATTAAAAACTGTACACTTTTCCTAATAATTTAAATGTTACTTTGTAAATATTTTAGTTCAAATATATTTAGTTATGAAACTATTCCATTTATATTTAATATATTTAATCTACTTTGTTTTTTAAAACTTATTTTACTACATCTCAATTATTTATTCACGAGATTTAGATGCATAAGTATCAGTGCAATTTATTTTGATAAACTACAATACTTTACATACATAATGTAACACAAATCTAGATTATTTTTAAACTCATAATTTTATAGATGATGTTTCTTACATTTAATTTCACTTTATGAATAAGCATATTTTAATTTTATGCCGCATAAATAGATGGCGCCAATAATCAGTATAAAATTGATTTTGTCCTTTAGTAATAAAAAACATCCGAAATTAAATTCCTGAATTATAAATTGTTGGTTTGTTATCAATTATTAAACTAAAATGTATGTGTTCAATAGATTCAAGGGGATAAATAAGTAATTTATAATTTTAAAATTTAAAATTAAGTATAATTATATTGAACAGAAAATTACAACTGAATCAACCATTGTAATGAGATTCATTAATACATACTACATACTATAATATATCTAATGAAAGTGATAAAGTATTAATAATTAGATAATGAAAAGGCAGGATTTAATTACTAATATATATCTATATCACTTTATTATACATATTTGTTACAAATTATGAAATAATTCCCTCAATATATCAGTTTACTCTGTGCAGTTCTCGCACTACTATTAAAAAGCTTAAATATTTCTCCTTAATATTGTGTGGTGATAATGGTATTTTACCTGTGTTGCACACACAGACACACTTACACACACACTTACACACATACATACATACATACATTATATATATATATATATATATTATATATATATATGTATATATATATGTATATATATATATATATATATATATATATATATATATATATATATATATATATATATATATATATATATATATATATATATATATATATATATATATATATATATATATATATATATATATATATATATATATATATATATATATATATATATTATATATAAATATATATATATATATATATATATATATATATATATATATATATATATATATATATATATATATATATTATATATATACATATATATATATATATATATATATATATATATATATATATATATATATATATATATATATATATATATTATATATATATATATATATATATATTATATATATATATATATATATATATATATATATATATATATATATATGTATGTATTCCTTTAATAATAAAACTTCTGGACAAGGAGAAAGCTAAATAGTTAACAGTAAAAACGATCGATGCAGTCTGGCCACATTGATAGTTTGGTTTGGAGTGCTACAGTCTACTTTTTTCAACACGAGGGCTAATGAGCACCTGCAGCTTAAAGCCGATTTTGAAAGGCTACGAACATCCATAACACTGTGGGATTCGAACCCATGAAACCCGGTACCGAAGGACAGCACCCTAACCAATCGGACATCATTCGGGCATGCCATATTGAAGAGTACGGCATAAGTTTAATTAAAACTTTATATCAGAGCTGCTAAAAAGGACTTCATTACTAATGAATGACAGACAAGAGAAAGTCACAAAAATCACTCTGCTCGAACACAGGTTCACCCAAGAGCGAAGACAGAAAGAATTTTCTCACTTACTCAGAGATATTAAGTGTAAGATCAGAAAAAACGGGGAGCCATTTCCCTGCGACAGCTAAGACACCTGAAGTTTACATCTATAATCTATCAGAAAATTTACATCTATAGTATATTCTTTTACATCTATAGGATAGCTTTGGGAAATGTATGGGAAATAATTTTAAGTCAAGAACGCTCCTTTGACATTTAGAGACTGGGAAAAAGATCTTGCGGAATTAGAATGGGAGAGAGGAGGTTTTTAAGGAAAATTTAAAGTTAAATAATTTTGATGTATTACATATATATATATATATATATATATATATATATATATATATATATATATATGTATGTATATATATATATGTATATATATATGTATATATATATGTATATGTATATATATATATGATATATATATATGTATATATATATATGTATATATATATATATATATATATATATATATATATATATATATATATATATATATATATATATATATATATATATATATATATATATATATGCTTTCTTTGTAAAGAATACGAATTTTCAACATTTGCTCCATATGTTTATTTAATATATTCATGACTTACAAACATTTATACCGGAATATACAATTGAGAACGAAATATAAAACATCACAGCCTAACATCTAAGGCTTGTCTAGGATAATTGCTACCAGAGATTTAAATAGACAAGGATCAAGGAGTCAAATCTTACTCTAAACAGTTATGTACAGATATACCAGTAGTGGATTTCGCACTTATGTTGTTGTTGTTCGTGTTTCTCATGCCACTTGGACAAACCAAGCATGATTCAACCTGCAGGCTCTCGTATTAAGGCCAAGGGTTTCGTTTTAATGAGCACCAATACGGTGAAGAAACGACTTCGCTCAAATAGGTTCTCGTAATTTTGAACAGGGACTAAGCAGAAGACTCACAGGCTTGACCTGCCATCCTCACAGGCATCGATTGAGAACTTGCAGGACATTGTGGCCACAAAATAGTTTACGTGCTCCAGTCACCTTTAACGAACTCGGCGGATCTTAGGTCTGCTCGGGTTCCGACCCCGCAACCTTTGAGTTACGAGATCGTTGACTTGTTCGACTGAGCTACCGCGGCTACTTTCGGATTTATAGAGTCCGGTGCGGAACTCAGGATCCTAACAACTGTACCACCGATTAGAAATTATTATATGAAAGCGGCCATGTTGTATTTGAAGAATTGTGAACCTTGTATAAAGAAGAAATTTTTATCTTATTACACAATTGTCATGAATCCATTTTGAAGCCTTATATCCAATTCGAAGTATGAAATAAACATTTTGAAGTATTATTAACATATCCTCATGAATCAGTTATGATTGTTAACATAATTGATAACTGATTGTGATCATAAAATATTTTTAACATTGTTATTTCTGCAGGCTCGAAAAACTTTTCTATAATAGACGTTTTCACGGAGAGCTAAAATTCTTCCATGTCATGAATAGATAGTTTTAGAATTTCAGATGATTTTATTCTACCTGTTTATAATCATACACATTTTTATGACATATTTTTGGTTCATTTCAATAAAAAATATTGTAAGCATATCAACATATTTATTACATTCATTTATAATAATGACTAGATATTTAAAATTCATTAGTGATCTAACTATTAAAATCTAAGAACAGCAATTCAATCATTTGAAACAGTTATGATTGTTAGCATAACTGATAACTGATTGTTGTCATCAAAATATTGTTAGCATTTCAAAATATTTATTTCATTCATTTATGTAATAATGACTAGATGTTTAAAACTCATTAATGATCTATTAAAATCTAAGAACAGCAATTCAATCACAGTTATGATTGTTAACATAATTGATAACTGATTGTTCTCATCAAAATATTGTAAGCATATCAACACATTTATTACATTCATTTATGTGAGAGTCATTTATAATAATGACTAGATGTTTAAAACTCATTAATGATCTAACTATTAAAATCTAAGAACAGCAATTCACTCATTTGAATCAGTTATGATTGTTAGCATAACTGATAACTGATTGTTGTCATCAAAATATTGTTAGCATATCAACATATTTATTACATTCATTTATGTGAGAGTCATTTATAATAATGACAACATGTTTAAAACTCATTAATGATCTAACTATTAAAATCTAAGAACAGCAATTCAATCATTTGAATCAGTTATGATTGTTAGCATAACTGATAACTGATTATTGACATCAAAATATAGTTAGCATATCAACATATTTATTACATTCATTTATGTGAGTGATTTGTAATAATGACCCTATGTTTAAAACTCATTAATGATCTAACTATTAAAATCTAAGAACAACAATTCAATCATTTTTATCAGTTATGATTGTTAGCATAACTGAGAACTGATTGTTATCATCAAAATATTGTTAGCATATCAACATATTTATTACATTCATTTATGTGAGTCATTTATAATAATGACTAGATGCTTAAAACTCATTAATGATCTACCTGTTAAAATCAAGAACAGCAATTCAATCATTTTAATCAGTTAACAATAAAATATTTTAGCATATCAACAAATTTATTACATTTATTTATGAGTTATTTATTATAATTACTCGATGTTAAAACTCATCAATAATCTATCTGTTAAGATCTAAGAAGTGAAAGTTGAATCCCTTGAATGATCTGATGAAAAAATATTCTTAGCATATCAACATATTTATTACATTTATAAGAGAGTTATTTGTAATAACGACTCGATGTTAAAACTCATTAAGCGTCTAACTGTTAATATCTAAGAAAAGAAAGTTGAACCAGTTGATATTATAATCACAATAATGACTATGAATTATTCTGTGAGAAATTAGCATTAGATAATAACGATACTTAACGTAAAGATAAATATTTCATTTTTATTTCAATAATACACTTAAGATTTTTTAAACAAGTGTTAATGTTTCTCCATATATGAAACTTCATCAGTCAGAGGGAAAATGTCCAAAATTGAATTTTCAGTAATATTTGTTTAAATGACATTAAATGTTTTTAATCTAGTTTTAAAATGCTTTTAAATTCTCGGAGGATTTTGCGATACATTTATTAAATATAAATTGAATAATTAGTATTAAAGTCAAATTTTAATACACAGTTTTTTTTGTCTAAAACGTTTTAGTGGTGTTACACTTTAATTTTCAAATATGTTTTGATGAATTTACATTTATCTTGGGACTTTTAAATAATTCAGTGCATCATTAATTTGATAAAATGTTTTTATTGGAAGAAATTAATAACAGGATATGATATGCTAATATTTAAAATTGTTTTCAAAGAATAATTAATTTATATCCTAAGCGATTTCTATGGAAAACGTATGATGTATTATGATACAAAAAATGAATTTTAATGAATTTTTATCAATAAAAATGTTACTCATAATGCGGTAAAAATATTACTTAATTCTGTTTCGATATTTTTTATACATTATTTTGTTTTATTGTGGAGTTTTTCTATTTTATTGATATTTTTTAATTATAAAATCAGACAATCGTAAAATTATTCATTTATATGCATAACATATAAATGTTTAGTATAAGTATTTTTGTGAAATGAAAGCGGTTTATGTAGAAGAACAGACAAAACTAAACAGTTTATTTTAATGACTTTATTTTTATCCCCAATGATTCTATTTAATAAAGTTTCACATTTCCGTTATTTTTTTATATTTTTTAACTATATTAACTTATTTCAATATGTATTTATGCAAAACATATAATTCTTCAAAAGGTTTTTATATTCGATAAATGTCTTCATAATTATAAAACATAATTTGCGCTATTTAAAAAACAACTTCTTAAAAATTTAATGTTTTATGCTAATGTGTTTAAAGTTTTAAGTAACAATGCATTTATAGAAAGGTATTTAAAATTTCGAATTTAGTTAAATTTTTTTTAATAAATTTTAGTTGAGTTTTTATTTTGTTTACCTAAATTTCGAGCAATAGTTATGTGTGATGTAATACCCATATAAACACTATGTAAGAGCAAAGTTAATTACAAAACCATTTAAATTAAAAATGTGTAGTACTGTGACCCGTATCCTGTTAAAGTGTAATATAATAAATGTGATAATAATTTAAAAATAAATGTATTTGATTGACTGTACAGTAAGTTCTAATTTTATAAAAAAATAATATTCTATGTAATAAAATCAAAACCAAGAGAAATAACGAAACACAATAAACAAGTTTAACAAAGGGATATAATTTTACAGACAGATTGTTGAGAAAGATATAATTTTAGAAAAAAATCTGATATTACAATCAAAACCCAATGAAGTAATAAAACCAAAATATGTTCAAAGTAGACATTCTTTTACAGAGAAATTGTACAGAAAGATTTAGTTTTAGAAAGAAAAAACTATAGTACAAGTAATAAAATCAAAATCAAGGGAAGTAATAAAACACCATTAATAAGTTTAACGTAGACATATGCTTTTAGAGATAGATTCTACGGAAAGATTTAATTTTAGAAAAACAACTTATAGTAGAAGTAATAAAATCAAAAATAAGGGAATTAATAAAACACAACAAATAATTTTAACCTAAACATATGCTTTAACAGATATATTGTACAGAAAAATTAAATTTTAGTAAAAAAAAACAATGTGCAAGGATTAAATTCAAAAGACAGGGAAGAAATAAAACACCATAAATAAGTTTAACGTAGACATAATGCTTTTATAGATAGATTTGTACCGAAATATTAAATTTTAGAAAAAACATATAGTACAAGTAAAAAATCAAAACTAAATGAAGTAAGAAAATACCATAAATTAGGTTTATATAGAAAAATGCTTTTAGAGATAGATTGTAGAGAAAGATTTATTATAGAAAAAAAACAACAGTAGTAACACTGTAATAAAAATCAAAACCAAGAGAAGTAAGAAAACAACCATAAGTAAGTTTAACGTAGGCATATGCTTTTACGATAGATTGTACAGAAAGATTTAATTTTAGTAAAAAAAACAATAGTGCAAGGATTAAAACCAAAATACAGGGAAAAAACAAAACACCATAAATAAGTTTTAAAGTAAAACACATGATTTTTACAGATAGATTGTACATAAATGATTTAATTTTAGTAAAAAACAATAGTGCAAAGGTGTAACAATAAGTTTACATTCGGTTCAGGTCCCCATGGGATTTCGACGGGGACATGCCGGGGCAGGTTTGAATGCAGAGAAACTTAGGACTTCTCCTAGTCAATAAAGATGTCCGTTCGTTTGGGGAATTTTTGCCCCCCCCCCCCGCCTCTTTTTTCTCCGCGGACAGTCGAACATATCGGCTAGAGTTTTGTTAAGCCACTCAGTCAAACCATTTGTCTGGGGATGATACGCAGTCGTCATGCGATGATAGATATTGCACAATTCGACGAGAGCGGAAACAAGTCTGGATTGAAAAACTGCACCACGATCTGTAATAATGACCCGAGGAGCTCCATGTTTTAGAAGAATCTCTTTGAGCATGAAATTGGCTACTTCTTCGGCTTCAGCAGTTGGTAAAGCTTTAGTTATTGCATAGCGTGTACAATAATCGGTGCAGACTGCGATCTATTTATTACCATGGGCAGATTTAGGAAATCTCCCAAGCAGATCAATCCCAATTCGATGAAAAGGTGCGACAGCAGGAGGGATAGAAACCAGGCGTCCAGGTGGTAGTTGTGTAACTGATTTTTTCCTTTGGCAATCTCGGCAGTGCATAACATATCTAACAACATTTCGGTACATCCCCGGCCAATAAAATCTTTTCCGTATCCTGTCGTAGGTTTTCGCAAAGCCAAGATGCCCTGCGGTTGGCGCGTCGTGAAAATGCTTAAGTATGTCTGCACGTTGATGTTTGAGAATGACGGGCAACCATGTCATTCCAGCTGGATCAAAATTCTTTCTGCATAGGACTCCATCAATTAACTCAAATTTCCTTTCGGTTGATGAGCCGATCTTAGGAAGGATAATTTTTGCTATGTCTGGATCTTTCTTTTGCTCGACAGCGAGGTCTATACTCATGGTTACAGCTAAAAATTGATCTTGCGTCTCAGTCTCTTCGTCTACTGGATTCCTGGAGAGAGCGTCGGCATCATTATGTTTCCTACCCGATTTGTATTTTACTGAAAAATTATGTTCCTGGAGTCGAAGAGCCCACCTTGCCAGTCTACCTGAGGGATCCTTGAGATTCATAAACCAGCACAATGAATGGTGATCTGTCACAACCGTAAAATATCTTCCAAACAGGTATGGCCGGAATTTATTGATAGCCCATACGACGGCAAGGCATTCACGTTCTGTAGTAGAATAATTTTTTTCGGCCTTGGTCAGGGTCCTAGAGGCGCATGCTATGACCTTTTCGGCTTCATTCTGAATTTGAACCAGAACTGCTCCAATACCATATCCGCTGGCGTCTGTATGAATTTTTGTAGGGCATCTTTCGTCGAATATCCCCAATACTGGATCAAATGTAAGCGCCTTCTTCAGGTTGTCAAAAGCCTCTACCTCTTTAGAACCCCAATGAAATTTCGCATCGCCTTTCAACAGCACCTGCAGGGGCTCGGCGAGATAGCAAAAGCCCTTAATGAACCTTCTGAAGTAGGAGCAAAGCCCAAGAAAGCTTCGAACGTCATGTAAGTTCTGCGGAGTAGGGAAATTGGTCACGGCTTTCACTTTGTCAGGATCTGGACGGACACCGCTACTGGATACGAGATGGCCTAGGATTTTTACTTCTTTAGCAGCAAAAAGGCACTTCTTGGGGTTAAGTATGAGTCCAGCTTCTTGAATGCATTTCAGAACTGTCCTTAATCGGTTAAGGTGATCTTCGAAACTTTCTGAGAAAACTACTATGTCGTCCAAGTAACATAGGCACATAGTCCATTTAAGATGGCGTAGCAAATTATCCATCATTCTTTCAAAAGTCGCCGGTGCATTGCAAAGTCCAAACGGCATGACTTTAAATTCGTATAAACCTTCTGGAGTAATAAAGGCAGTCTTTTCACGATCCGCTTCATCCACTTCTATCTGCCAGTATCCAGATCGGAGATCCATGGAAGAAAAGAACTTGGCGCCTTTTAAACAGTCTAGAGTATCGTCAATACGGGGCAGAGGATAAACATCCTTCTTCGTTATTCTATTCAGTTTGCGATAGTCCAAGCAAAAACGCCAGCTTCTGTCTTTTTTTCTTATGAGTACCACAGGAGATGACCACGGACTCTCAGATGGCTGGACAATACTTTGGTCAAGCATTTTCTGAACCTCTTCTCTAATGATACGTCTTTCAGTCGGTGAAACTCGGTAAGCCCTTTGGTAAATTGGAGCATGGTCACCCGTATTGATCCTGTGTTTCACATTGGTCTTTGCGGCTGTCGACTTGTTAGCTTATGTAAAGATTTCCGAAAAGGCTTGTAGGAGCTTGACTAACTTGCGTTTTCTTTCGCTGTTCAACTCAGGGAATATCATCTTGGTGTAATCTGTATTGGAATTCGTCGGCTCCCGCAGAGTACTCGTACTTTTTGTTGTTTCCGCAATCTCGCATATGTACCCTTCATCCAGGAGCTCAGCTTCGGTTATGTACATTCCTTTAGAAATGACTTGATCTTTGGCTTGCATGCTAGCAATCCAAATCTGACTTCGTCCATTATGGTATGAGGATACCATAAATGGTATACCAAGGTTTCTTTCGAGCAGCAAGTGTCTATTGCCATCCACAATTACGCTTATGTTTCTTCCGATATCTAGTTCTGATACTGCTATTCTTGTCATTGAGCGTGGCTTAAGCTTGTAGTCCTTCGTGGCATACACCTTCCACGCGTCTAGTGCCTTGGTTTCTTGGCCAGTATCTTCTATCAACAGTTCACTTCTGCCACAGTCTATCACAGCTTGAGAAGCTTCCAAAAAGTCCCATCCGAGGATTACATCGTGACTACAATGCTGTAGGACGATGAATTCAACAGGCAGCTCTCGTCTATTTATAACGACACGCAGAACACATTTTCCCAGTGGCTTAACAAAATTGCCATTAGCGACTTTCAGCATAGTGTTCTTGGCGTCAGGGAACATAACTTTCTTTAAGGATCGACGAAACTTATCGGAGACGACAGAAAACGAGGCTCCATAATCTACTAGAGCACGGATCGGCTGATTATCTACTAGAACTTCGAGGTGGTTACCAGTCATCCTTGCTGCCGATGGAGGATTTTCATTATATGCGGCCTCACCTCCTCGAAAGGTCGCTCTGCTCAGTTTTCCTCGTTTCGGCGGCTTGGAGATTGACCTCATCGACGATATGGCGACGGCGATCGGGAACGACGGGTTGGTGATCGGCCTCTAATTGGACTAGGAAAAGAACGGCGTTCGGGGCTTGGTCGGCGAAACTCATCTTCAGTGTCATCGAAGTTCTGTCGACGAGCTCGATAATCGTCAAAAATGGCCTTCCTCTCACGGCATTAGCGTACGACATGTCCAGGGCGTCCACAGTGGAAACAAACTGGTCTGTTGTCAGTCGTTCTCCATAGGCCCGTTTTCCTGGACTGTGGTGCTGATCTCTGGACAGAACTTCTGGCTTTCCTCGTTACAGCGGCTGCATACGTGGGACGTCGTTGGACATCTGCAGACTTTGCGACCACTGGTGCCAAAGCTCTTTCAACTTCGTCTTGGATGACGGTCTGTAGCGGCTGGGAATAGGGGTCCGGAAACTCGTCGACTTGATTTACTACTCGATTAATCTCTTCGCGTACAATTTTTCGGATAAGAGACACTAAATCGGTCTCGTCCTTCATGGCTGCAACTGGAACGACGTTTGGTAGTCTCTCAAATCTTCGGCCAATTCTTTTTTGCCTCATGTCTTCAATGTAGTTGCACCACTTGAAGAAATCAGCCGTAGTATTCACTTCTTTCATTAGGAGCACTTGGTACATATCTTCGGTAACGCCTTTCATTAAGTGAGACACTTTCTCGTCGTCGGACATTGAAGGATTGACTTCTTGACAAATCCCTAATACACTCTGAATGTAGGACTACGTACTCTCTCCTGCCCTTTGAGCCCTACATTTCAGTTGCTCTTCGGCATTTTTAGTGTACCTCGGGCGATCGCCCAAAAGTTCATTTAAACCCTTTTTGAACGCGTCCCAGGAGTTCAATATATCTTCATTATTTAGGTACCATTGCTTGGCCGTACCGTCTAGGAAAAAATATACATTTGCGAGACACATCATTTCATCCCAATTGTTGAACTTGGCAACCCGATCGTATTCCGCAAGCCATTTCCGAGGGTCGTCTCCTGGCTCCCCACGGAAGGTTGAGGGGTTCCTTACGGGCGAGTAGGTAGGAGCTACCAAGGTAGGCTTCGTTTCTTCAGGCATTATCTGCTTCTTTCTTTTTTCTGGATAGTAAAGACCAAATTCTGGAGGTAATCCTCTTAAACGGAGACTTCTGCGAACACTGTCAGAGTTATCCACAATGGTGAAATCGGTACCCGGCGCCTACAAAACATTTGTCACGAAGATTTGAATGAACACACCGTTTAACTTAACAGAACAATTTATTGAACCTAAGTAGCAACTCGCAACTTTACAGGATCGAGAATTTGCGTACAACTAGTGGGTATCAGCTTTTATACCCGAACAGAATATTCGAGAAATAACTAATTTACATATTAAAGAAAGATCTAGAATAATCAAGAACATAAGGAAACAATAAACAACATTCTTAAATTAAAAATCCGTACTTTCGATAAACTGCCATGTCAAGCATCGAACCCACAATCTCCGGGTCTGGATCGCGTGCTTTGACCATTCGGCCACTGAGATATTTGGCTAAGCTTTTTTATGCGGCAATAAAACACCACAAATATGTTTAAAGTAGACATTTTTTTACAGAGAAATTGTACAGAAAGATTTAATTTTAGAAAGAAAAATAATATTACATGTAATGAAATCAAAACCAAGGGAAGTAATAAAACACCATATATAAGTTTAACGAGGGCTTAGGCTTTTACAGATAAACTGTACAGAATGAATTAATTTTTGAAAAAAAAACCTAATATTAGAAGTAATAAAATCAAAACTAAGGGAAGTAATAAAACATCACAAATAAATTTAAAGTCGACATATGATTTTTCAGATAAATTGTACAGAAAGATTTAGTTTTAGTAAAAAAAAAAAAAACAATACTGCAAGGATTAAAACCAAAAGACAGGGAAGAAACAAAACACCATAAATAAGTTTAACGTAGACATATGCTTTTATAGATAGATTGTACCGAAATATTAAATTTTAGAAAAAACAAAGAGTACAAGCAATAAAATCAAAACTAAATGAAGTAAGAAAATACCATGAATTAGTTTATATAGAAAAATGCTTTTAGAGATAGATTGTAGAGAAAGATTTAATTATAGAAAAAAATAACAGTAGTACATGTAATAAAATCAAAACCAAGGTAAGTAAGAAAACACCATAAGTAAGTTTAACTTAGGCATACGATTTTACAGATACATTGTACAGAAAGATTTAATAAAAAAAAACTATAGTACAAGTAATAAAATCAAATCCAAGTGATATAACATAACCTATAAATAAGTTTAACCCTTTGACGGTTAGGGAAACGAGAAGTTTTCGTTTACTTAATTCGCGCAGCATTACGAGTAAACAGTAGTCGAAAGTGGCAGCTGTTTTCCCCAGCCGTTCTTCCGAAAATGTCACCCTTCTCTGGCGATGCCGTAGATAGCTCGCCTCACGCGTTTTAAAAATTTCTTAAAGTATTTGTAGTACATAAATAAAAGTTTTTACGCACTTTAAAATAATTAATAAATGATAATTATTAAATAGTAAATTATAAATGATTATAATCAATTATATAAATAATAATACTTAATTATAAATAATAGACAAATATTAAATTGAAAGACTAAATAAATGCAACTAATGTAAAACTTTATAAAGCTTGAATCGTCTTTTGAGCTTGATATACTGTGACCAAAGTCTTCATCAGACTCAAAACTTGATAAGCTTTCTGTATCACAATTATAATCATCATCATAATTATGTAACTTTCGCTTTTGAGCCATTTTCCTTTACAAACACCCTAAAACACGAGCCAAAATACGCATAAGAAGAAGAAGGTAAAAAAAAAATCCCCCTTCATTATGAAAAGAAATTTATGGAACCCGTACTGCCATCCGTAGGCAGTAAAACTAATTAAATTTCGTGAGTCGGAATCGTTTGTAACATAATCAATGCAGAATAATAACGGTGAACGAGCTCAGCTCGTCAGCGCGCATTGTTGAAAATTTTCACTACGCGAGTAGTGCTCGTTTCTAACCATTTCGGTAAAAATTTTGCCCACGAGTGGAACTCGTTTGCGCGCATTATGAAGCAAGATTCGATTGCGAGCTGAACTCGTTCATAACCGTCAAAGGGTTAATGTAGGCATATGCTTTTACAGATAGATTGTACAGAAAGATTTAATTTTAGTAAAAAAAAAACAATAGTGCAAGGATTAAAACCAAAAGACAGGGAAAAAACAAAACACCATAAATAAGTTTAAAGTAGATATATGATTTTACAGATAGATTGTAAATAAAGATTTAGTTTTAGTAAAAAACAGTAGTGCAAGGTGTAACTATAAGTTACATTCGGTTCAGGTCCCCATGAGATTTCGACGGGGACATGCCGGGGCAAGTTTTAAATGCAGAAAGACTTCGGACTTCTCCCAGGCAAGAGAGGTGTCCGTTCGTTCGGGGAATTTTGACCCCCCCCCCGCCGTTCTGGAGTGGACTCTTTTTTTGTCTCCGCGGACAGTAGAAAAATTTTTGGAGCGGACAAGGTGGTTACGCAGAAGTATGAGAGTTAGGATCGACGCCGACTCGAGAGCAATCTTCGATCTACAAATGATAACTTGATCCAACTATTTGTATTCCTTAGGCATTTATTTAATTGTATAAAATCATTTAATCAAGACATATTTTTCACGTGTTTCTTAATGAGTTTTAATTTTTTTCTCAAACACTAGGCCAACGTAACATTATTATTTTTACACAAGGATTAAAATCAAAAGACAGGGAAGAAACAAAACACCACAAATAAGTTTAACGTAGACATATGCTTTTATAGATAGATTGTAACGAAATATTAAATTTTAGAAAAAACAAAGAGTACAAGTAATAAAATCAAAACGAAATAAAGTAAGAAAATACCATAAATTAGTTTATATAGAAAAATTCTTTTAGAGATAGATTGTGCAGAAAGATTTAATTATAGAAAAAAAAAACAGTAGTACATGTAATAAAATCAAAATCAAGGGAAAAAAGAAAACAACATAAGTAAGTTTAATATGGGCATTTTATTTTACAGATACATTGTACAGAAAGATTTTATTAAAAAAAATCAATAGTACAAGTAATAAAATCAAAATCAAGGGATGTAACGTAACATATAAATAGGTTTAACGTAGGCATATGCTTTTATAGATAGATTGTACAGAAATATTTAATTTTAGAAAAAAAAGGTATTAGTACAAGAAAAAATCAAAACCAAGTGAAGTAGTAAAAAACCACAAACACGTTTAACGTAGACATATGCTTTTACAGGTAAATTGTACAGAAATATTTAATTTTAGATAGAAAAAAACAATAATATATGTAATAAAAACAAAACAAAGGGAATTAAGAAAACACCATAAATGAGTTTAACGTAGAAATATGCTTTTATAGATACATTGTACGGAAATATTAAATTTTAGAAAAAACAAATAGTACAAGTAATAAAATCAAAACTAAATGAAGTAAGAAAATACCATAAATTACTTTATATAGAAAAATGCTTTTAGAGATTGATTGTACAGAAAAATTTAATTATAGAAAAAAAACAGTAGTACATGTAATAAAATCAAAATCAAGGGAAAAAAGAAAAAAACATAAATAAGTTTAATATGTGCATTTTATTTTACAGATACATTGTACAGAAAAATTTAATTAAAAAAAATCAATAGTACAAGTAATAAAATCAAAATCAAGGGATGTAACATAACATATAAATAGGTTTAACGTAGGCATATACTTTTATAGATAGATTGTACAGAAATATTTAATTTTAGAAAAAAAACTATTAGTACAAGTAAAAAATCAAAACCAAGGGAAGTAGTAAAAAACCACAAACAAGTTTAACGTAGACATATGCTTTTACAGGTAAATGGTCCCGAAATATTTAATTTTAGAAAGAAAAAAACAATAACATATGTAATAAAATCAAAACAAAGGGAAGTAAGAAAATACTATAAATGGGTTTAACGTACGCATATACTTTTACAGATAGATTTTACAGAAAGATTCAATTTTAGGAAAAAACAATAATGCAAGTAATAAAATCAAATCCAAGAGCAATAAAAAAATACCACAAATATTTTTTTAACTTAGATATATGCTTTTACAAATAAATTGTATAAAAAGATTTAATTTTAGAAAAAAACAATAGTACATGTAATAAAACCAAAACCAAGAGAAGTAAAAAAACTCCATATGTCCATAAGTCTAACATAGGCATATATTTTTAAAGACAGATTATACAGAAAGATATAGAAAAAAATCCAACAGTACAAGTAATAAAATTTAATTTTTGAAAAAACAATAGTACATGTAATAAAACCAAAACCAAGAGAAGTAACAAAACACCACAAGTCCATAAGTCTAACATAGGCATATTTTGAAAGACAGATTATACAGAAAGATATAGAAAAAAAATTCAACAGTATAAGTAATAAAATTTAACTTTAAAAAAAACAATAGTATATGTAATAAAACCAAAACCAAGAGAAGTAACAAAACACCACAAGTCCATAAGTCTAAAATAGGCATATATTTTTAAAGACAGAATATAAAAAAAGATATAGAAAAAAAATCCAACAATACAAGTAATAAAATTAAAACTAAGGGAAGTAACAAAGAACCATAAAGAACTTTAAAGTATGCTTATGCTTTTACAGATAGATTGTACTGAAATATTTAGAAAAACAATAATACAAGTAATAAAATCAAAACCAAGGGAAGTAAAAAAATGTCATAAATAAGTTTAACAGACATATGCTTTTACAGATATATTGTACTGAAAGATTTAGAAAAAAAACAATAATACAAGTAATAAAGTCAAAACCAAAAGAAATAACAAAGAATCATAAATATATTTAAAGTAAGAATTTGCTTTATAACAATGGACTAGGTGAATATAGAATGCAACGAATAATGCCACTGGAAAAGCAGAATTTTTTTACATATGCTTTATGTTTATTTTGCTTTCATTTGTAAAATCTTTACCATATTTTCTAGTAAGAATAAAATAGTTTTAGCAGTCAATGATTTTCAATTGCGTCTATTAGATACAGTTAATAAGAGAAACCAAAATATTACATTATAAAGATTTTTAGACAGTTATGATCTAAAATGACACTAAGAGAAAATCTAAAATCCATTATGTTTCATTCCCGTAGATCAGTGGTTGGCAAACTTATTAGCCAAAGAGCCAAATATGAACATATAACAAATTAAAAAATATATATATAAGCCTAATCTGCTTGTTTTGTAAACTTTTATTACACTAAATAAGTAGTACACTAAATAAAACTAAATTTCATACTTAATAAATATTTATTAAAGCGAACAATATGCTTGTATCTCCTTGGAAATTGTGAGTAGGTCAGTTTTGTATATTGTTGTTTTGTAATTTTAGGCATGATTCCAAGTTCTCACCAATAAAATCATCGAAAAATCGATTACTAATTTTGTACCGGAATCACAAACATATATAGCAGGTGTAATAAAATTGTATAAAATACCTGTAAGATGTGCAGGTAGATTGAAAAATACAACAAATTTTTAATAAGACAGGACAACGGCAGACATGGTAGGTAAGACAAAACTGTTCTGCATTTAATCGCAGGATCAAAGGATGAAGTTGGCACAGAACTGCGTGGGCCAAGTCCTCTAGATTTGCTATACATGGGAGTTTGGCAAAACAACACTAATGATTAGATTTGGCTCTAGCTGTGCTGCCAATTTATACCCCAACCCCCACACTACTTTAGAAAAAGTATGCGCACGAATGTTTGTGGTACCTTTGTATCACACCGGAGTAGGCCGAAAATATGTGAACAATTTCAGCCGGTAGCTTGTACATGATTTGTGTTTATGTTCGCGAAAACGAATAAAATCAAACTCGATGTTTGTTAAGTATTTTTACAACAATATAAAATTTTAATTACCTATCTAACTTTTAACTTAAACAAAAAATTATACACTTTCTCGATTTATAGAAGAATTTTAATATATCAAAATATGATGTAATTTTTTTCTTACCAAGTTTTTTTTAATGAAAATATTATTGCGCCTTCCATGGATAGTTGGGACAGAGCCGCACTTCAGGAGCCAAAGAGCAACATGCGGCTCTGGAGCCACACTTTGCCGATCACTGCCTTAGATGATTGTGACAATCTTTATAGTATTAAAAACATCATCGTACATCGTAGATTAATGAAACATCTTTTAATATGTATCAGTTTGATACTTTAATTCATAGATTTAAATTTCAAAACGTAATACAAATGTGTTAAAGAACAATATACTTTCCAAAAATATTTGCAATATCATACTTTCCACAAAGATTTGCAATATCATACTTTCCACAAATATTTGCAATATCAATATAATTTATAACAATTGTTAATTATGGAGTATTTCGTATTAAACGTAACTCCCTACAAATGAACAGACAGTTATGCATGTAAAATAGAGAAACATACATATGTAATTAGAAGATACACTTTTGTGTAGTGAAGGATTTATAGAAAATCAATTTCTGCTTGTATAATATAAAACAAATGTATATGAAACACTTCCCGAACCAAAAATCCTTTTGTTCTATGCTGTTTCTCCCTCATTTACTTACTGTCAGAAACAGATGGTATAATCCGATCGGAGACAAATAGCTTTCTCACCCCATTTTGCTTTTCTAATGCTGTTTACATAGCTGCGAGTCTCTTTTCAGACCATATACTGCGCGGCTGGTATTTTTGCAAAACAGAAATTGCTTTTAAAACTTCCTTAATAGAGTGCACGCTTTTCCTCGGGTGACGTGACATTTATAAATATTTCGAATTACCTGCCGTGAAGTAATTTCGCAAATAACTGTATTTCACTTGCATTGCATCTCTGCAATATACATTTTACAGTTTCAAAAGTCACATGACATCTGATTTATTTCTACAGCCCAGTTCTGATTATACATCACTATATAAAACGTGTTAAATCACACCAAAGGTATTATTAAAAAAAGTTATTCTGGAAACTAAAATTATATATATATATATATATATATATATATATATATATATATATATATATATATATATATATATATACACATATATATATACATATACATATACATATACATATATATATATATACATATATATATATGTATATATATATATATATATTCATATATGTATATGTATATATATATATATATATAATATATATATATATATATATATATATATATATATATATATATATATATATATATATATATATATATATATTTATATATATATATATATATATATATATATATATATATATATATATATATATATATATATATATATATATATATATATATATATATATATATATATATATATATAATTTATTGCACGAAAAATGAATTACTAAAATTTTCTTTATCCCTTTCTTATTTTTAATTCCTATTTTTTAAGCCGTTATAGATTTAAAGAAGATGACTTACATTCTTTTACCCCTTCCTAAAAATTAGAGCATGAATAAATGTCAATTTCTGTCCACTGACCACATTTTTGAGCTCTCTCAGGAAAATAGTTTCCCTCCTCCAATAACTAATTTACTATCTGTTTCTTAACCCACCAAGTGGAAGACACCGGGGGAAAAAAGTCTCCAAAAAATACGCTAAAATTTTATTGTGTCAGTGACCAAAGTGTTCTATGATTTTTTACTTCACCCTTTGCCCCACCCTCGTTATTGTCCTTTTACTTCCGGTTATAAATACATATATAAATAGACATTATTGATTGTTAATTTTTAATACACATATCGTCAAGTCTCGAAGATAATCTCATAAAAAATAAAGTATTCTAAAAGTGTGAATAAAAATACTTAAGAGAATTATTTATATTTTTTACGGATGTCATCCAAGATATTTAAGTGGTGCAATTAGAGATATATCTGTTACCACAAACGAAATACTTCGAAATAGAAATTTGAGAAAGCCATAAGAAGCTATCAGAGTCTTTGTTCCTCAGAGATTAGGGGTCCATCCCTCAATAAATGTCAGTCAAAGAGGGGTGCAGTTCCTAAACAATTGACCTGACTCTCTACCTCAAAACTCCATGGGGTAAAGCACTGTCAGAAATGTACAATACATCTCTCTTTGGAACGTTTCTGTAGATCGAAAATTGTACGTGAGAACTGGCGGAATTGTACGTGCAAACAGCTTAGAAGGTTAACTTAAATTATCAAAGTTCACATTTGAATTCCCCAAAATACTTAATAATCTTAAGATTCTTATTAAACAGTTTACGAGATCACAGTCACTTTGATGCAACAAAATAAAGATTTATTTTTCTTCTACTATTCAAAGTAAAAAACTCACCTTTTAAAACCGATAAGATTTTATCTTCAATAAATTTCCAAAAATCTTCAATAAATTTTTAAAAAAGTCCAACAATGCTGAACGTTTTTTTTAAGTATGGTAGACCTCTAATTACTTAGGTATTTTTATTGCCCAGTTCGTTCAGACAATTCAAAGACTAGGGGTTAATTTCCCGTGTAATCAGTGAAAGATAATTTATCTAGTTACATCTCTCTCTCTCTCTCTCTCTCTCTCTCTCTATATATATATATATATATATATATATATATATATATATATGTGTGTGTGTGTGTGTGTGTGTGTGTGTGTGTGTGTGTGTGTGTGTGTGTGTGTGTGTGTGTGTTTGTGTCTATAATATATCTAAAGTTATTGTTACTTGAAAAATGTGCTTAAACATTTTCTATTTCCATCTTCTGTTTATGGTGTGTTAGAGTTATATTACGCAATATAATAGCTTAAGAAAAGTTATATTGTATCAGAATATAGGAAATATATATGTTATTTGCTGTCTATATTTATGATAACGGATCATAATTTAATATCGAGTTATGTTTTGTTAGCTATATGTATTTAATTTTCCAAATTCAGTAAATGGAATACTTAAGTTATATATCATGCCAAAAAAGGTTAGATATTATTTTGATTTCTCATAAAGTGACAAAAATTCCCCTTTCTTTCATGAATACTACTCTTAGGATTTTTCACTGGTGTACCGGTTCACAGATAACAAACGTTGTAATCGAAATTAAAATTAAAATAAATGTGATTTCTTATACAAAATTCCACAAAGCTTAATATAAACGTTTTATCACATATTCCTGGAATGACAAAAAATTCCCTTTTTCACCCATGAATACTTATCGTGTAGATTATCACTGGGCTATAGTAAAGTCTTAAATTTAAAATGGTGTTCCGGTTTATAGGTAATAAGAGTTGTAATCGAAGTTAAAATTAAAATAAATGTGATTTCATATACAAAATGACACACTGCTCTATAAAACATTTTATCACATATCCCAGGAGTGATAAAAATTTCCCTTTTTCACCCATGAATACTAATTATGTAGATTATCACTGGGCTAGCGTAAATTCTTAAATTTAAAATGGTGTTCCGATTAAGAGATAACAAGCGTTGCAATCCAAGTTAAAAGTAAAATAAATGTGAATTCATATACAAAATGACACACTGCTCGATAAAACATTTTATCACATATCCCAGGAGTGATAAAAATTTCCCTTTTTCACCCATAAATAATAATTATATAGATTATCATTGGGCTAGCGTAAAGTCTTAAATTTAAAATGGTGCTCCGATTAAGAGATAACAAGCGTTGCAATCCAAGTTAAAAGTAAAATAAATGTGATTTCACATACAAAAGGACACAATGCCCGATGAAATGTTTTATCACATATCCCCTTAAAATATTTGTATACGATGTTTATTGTATTTTTAAAAATGTTAATTGCCGATTGTCCATAACTATAAAAAAATATTTTAATTCCAGCCATCGGATTCAGAAGTATCTCTCTCTCTTTAAACAACATAAGCATTACTGTTCTATTCTCTGAATGAAATAGTGTTTGAGAGAGCTTTATGAAGAGTTTATTCACTTGACATACACACATATATATATTTCGAAGTCTTAAACCAGAAGGTGGGGACAATTTGGAATCTAAAGGCTTTTATTCTTAAAAAAAATAATTGTATTCGACATCGGCGACAACCTCCCCTCCATTTTGTTTTTCAACTCCATTTCATTCTACGTTGCCAATTTCGGAAAAATAAAAACAGCCAAATCAGCACCGAGATCACCACAATTACAATTGCCGGATTAAATAGTAAGCATGACTACTACTCACCTTTTTAGTTAAAACTATTTTGTTATCAGAAATGGTAAGCATAGTAATATTCACAAGAGAAGACTAAAAAAAACTCGGAAAATGTTGAATAAACAATATATTACAAAATACATACGAATTAACCACTTAAATTTATGATATATTTGATATTCATTTCACTTGTTGTACTAGTTATTATCCAGCAATAACCTACAGGAAAGCTCATCCTGATTAAATGCTGATCGTTTATTTTACTCGAGACAACAAACGTTGAATAAAGCACATATCATAAATTTGCTTTTTAATAATAGATGTGATATTACTTTTATCTTTTTGTCCTCGTGTTTTTAACAAATAAAAAATAACCCCTATGACAGATATATAATAATAAGAATCGGATATGTAAAGAGGCTACACATCAGAGGTGTCCAATATAATTGTACTCTTGAGAAAATACATTCAACCAAACACACACACACACACATATATATATATATATATATATATATATATATATATGTGTGTGTGTGTGTGTGTGTGTGTGTGTGTAATATTGGCGAGACTTATTCAAAATCACAACACAGTTTATTTCTGGTAAGAAACATGAAATCCGTACAACAGGCAAACACCTTTACAACTTCGTCCACACAGACAATGTGATCCAGCACATACACTTTTCAAGTAGATATTCCTAAGGTAAAAAAGACTACGAATAATCCCTAAGAACAATTGATCACGTGATACAAAATACCCATGTTTAAAGAGAACTCGCTAATTATTGGCTAAAGTAGTACAAACAGAAGCCGAATTAAGTCTATAGCGTGTCTGGAGGATAAAATCAGAATTACCGCGCAAACCCCGAACTCACTGTATGAACAAAAGTTATTAAATAAATACTAACATACGTAAATAAGGGATTTTAATATTACATATATATATATAAATATATATATATATATATATATATATATATATATATATATATATATATATATATATATATATATATATATACATACATATATATATATATATATATATATATATATATATATATATCTGTGTGTGTGTGTTTGTGTGTGTATAATATTAATATCTGTACATTATTTAACATTAATATTTATAATTTACGTAAGGATGGAACACTTAATAAACATATAAAATTTTATCTTATATGATATGCATATAAGAAAAATATGTTACAGTTTGAGAGATTAAAAGGAAATCAATTTCTGTTTACTTAACATAGAACACGCGTATATGAAACCCTTCGCTAACCAAAAATCTCTTTGTTCTCAGTCGTTTGTCTCTCATGTACTTACTGTCAAAAACAGATGGTATAATCTAATCGGAGACAAATAGCTTTCTCACCCCCGTTTGCTTCTCTAATGTTGTTTACATACGCTACGAGTTCCCTTTCAAACCGTATATTCCGTGGCTAGTTATTTTTGTAGACCAGAAATTCCTTTAAAATTTATATTAAAACGTATTTGAATATTTTACCTATTACGGATTATGATTCCTTTATAAATTGCTTTCAAGTGAATATATTTAAAGCTTCTTTTTATGTTTGGTGAGTTCTGTAAATTGAAATGGTATTGATAACTTATTTCTGAATTATTGAATATTTTACTTGCAGTATTGTGAATTATTATTGCTGTTTCTAAACCAATTTCTAATGAAATATTTATTTTGATAATTATTCTTTAAAAACATTACTTTCTCATTTTATTGTGTTGATTCACTGATTTCTTTTTCATCCCTGTCGCTTATTTATGCGTTACAATAAAGTAATATATTGAAATGTTTTCTTTAATTTATTTTTAGTCTCTGGGTTTTATCAATTTCAGCTTTAACATTCCAAATATTTCTAGTGATCTTTATTTAGTACTAATTATCTTAAACTGGTAAAATTAATTAATGATATGCTCGACTGAAATCTTCTTTTCCGTATAAGTTTTAAATTGTCAAATTACATGAAAATCACATGGAATTTTTAACAACATTAAATTTATTTTTCTTTAGCTGTATTTTAACGGCATTTGGCTGACTGTTGATTTTAGTCTTTCTACATAGTCCTGCTGTAAGAAATAACACTCTGCATATATATATATATATATATATATATATATATATATATATATATATATATATATATATATATATATATATATATATATTTATATATATATATATATATATATATATATATATATATATATATATATATATATATATATATATATATATATATATATATATATGTATAATATATATATATATATATATATATATATATATATATATATATATATATATATATATATATATATATATATATATATATATATATATATATATATATATATATAAAATATAATAATAATATATTATTATTCTAAAACATCATAGAAAACTTTCAAAATAAGCAATAACTCTTTAAGTTTTCAAAACATATTTATAAATAATACTGAAAATTGAGATATAACAATTTGTCTTCAAAAATATAGATACCATATTCACTTCTGTGTAAGGCACACCTTTTTAAAAATCTTTATTGTAAAACATCCAGGTATGCTTTATACTCAAACTAAATTTTACAGCCTCCTGTGGACATATATAAAATAATTTACTTGATGTATACGTATAATAAAAACCTTTATTCAATGTAAAAAATAAATAATAAATGTATTCCTTAACCCCTTACCTGTATAATATATTTTGATAAGAACATGTCAACAAATGAATTTTTTCTCTTTAAATTTATTTGTTATTGCCATCAAACAGTTAAAAATATATTATTTATAAAAATCTAAACGAAATAACTACTATTTCCAAAAAATTTTCATATATGAAAAATAATAATGATTAGAGTATTTCTTTTTTAAAATGCAGAAAAACAAATCAAATGGCATAATTTACTGTATAAATCTAATACACATAGAGCAATATTATTATCTATATGATTCAATTGTTATGAATTCTGTGTCCCTCAGATTTATTTCAATTTCACAAAATTTTTACAGTATACGAGAAATAGCGAGGAGTGGCACGAAACTGCTAAACCTGTCTCTGGAATGTATGTCTCTCTATAGGGAAGATAGCAAATTTGAATAAAGGCATTGGAAAAATCGATGTCGGGCTTCACGGAATTAGAATATCAATTTTTGTCTTCCCCGAACTGAGTCCGGGCACTCCAAAACTGACCCATTTACTTTTCCCGAACTGAGTTCGGGAGTCGCATGCAAGGTGTTTTGTAGGAAATATAAGATAAAAAAATTACTGTTGTGGTATACCTGCACCATTTTGTAAACTGCTAGTAAAATTAAAAAATAATGTTGAATTTCAATTATCCCGGAAAGAAATATCGCTCTCAAAATAAATTAAATAATTTAATAAACTGAGAGCTTAAAATGAGAACACCATGTTGTATCAAGAACTTCTTGTTTTATCGGGAGTTTAAAGTTCGAATCAACAGCACTCTTTCCAACATCTTTATACAAGAAGAGGGCGTTCCTCAGGGTTCTGTTCTGAGTGTCACACTTTTCTCTATTAAGGTTAATGACATATTAAATCAAATCCCATCAACCGTAAATGCATGCTTATATGTGGAAGACCTGCAAATCTCTGCACAAGGCAAAGATATTCGTTTCATTGAAAGGCAGTTACAAACCTCAATTAATCGAATTGTTAAGTGGTGCAATATAAATGGATTTAAAATATCTGGGGAGAAGACGACTTGTGTGAATTTTTGCCGTAAGCGTGGACTCCATCTGGACCCGGAGCTCTTCTTGGAATCTTTTAAAATTGACGTTCACGATTGTGTAAAATTTTTAGGTATTTACTTTGACAAAAAACTTACGTTTGCTAAACATATTTCTTATCTCCGCACAAAATGTGAAAAGAGCCTAAATCTTTTAAAAGTATTATCTAATACTTCATGGGGCGCCGACCGTGATGCCTTGCTTAGAATATACCGTGCTGTAATCCGGTCAAGAATTGATTATGCTTGCTGCGTCTATGGCTCTGCTCGCGCATCTGTTTTAAGAAAGCTTGACACGGTGCATCATTCCGCTCTTCGGATCTGCTCCGGTGCTTTTAGAACTTCACCCATTCAAAGCCTTTATATCACATGTCATGAACCATCACTTCATCACATACGTTATAATATATCGGTTAAAACTTACTTTCGTATCATCTCTCATCAATCACATCCATTGAGAAAAATATTCTTGGATAATAATCTGGATCGTCTTTATTTTAATCGACCACACTCCATTCCTTCATTTGGTTTGAGAATTAGGAGAAGCCTTAAAGATACTCAGCTTGCCAACATTGATATCTCACCTCTTCTTTTATTTCAAGCGCCACCCTGGGAGAACCATAACATTCATTATCTTCAACCATTTAAAGGTTTTTTAAAAGAAAGCACTGACCCGTACATTTACAAACAACTTTTCAGTTCCTTTAAAGCACAATATCCGAACTATGAGGGCATATATACTGACGGCTCTAAATCTCAGGATTATGCTGGTTTTGCCATTTGTACTGACTCTAATGCTTTGAGCTATAGTCTTCATCCTTTGTGTTCCATATTTACGGCCGAAGTCATTGCCATATACGAAGCCTTAAAGTACATTTCATCCAGTAATAAAAGGTTCTTTATAGTCTTCTCGGATTCAGTCAGTGTCTTGGAAAGCCTCAAAACTGACTCGAATACTCATAGTTATGTTTCTCTTGTTATCCAGCTGCACAAAAATCTTTCTCGTCGTGGGTTTTATATACTTTTCTGTTGGGTTCCAGGTCACGTCGGTATTTCCGGTAACGAAAAGGCTGATGCTTTGGCGAGACAGGCAACATCATCATATTCTGGTCCTCTGCCTTATAATGATATAAAAAAAGCTATCTCTCGTATCACATATGACCGCTGGAATGCAGAGTGGAACACAGAAACTGAAAATAAACTTCACTCCATCAGGTCATCCATCTCATTTTGGTCACCTCTCAAATGTCGAAAAATGGACGTCATTTTAACACGTCTTCGTATTGGTCATAGCCGAGTCACTCATAAACATTTGCTATGTGCAGAGCCTACTCCGCAATGTTCTATTTGTCATACTCACCTCACTGTCCATCATATTTTAACTTCATGCACTGCTTTAAAACATTTTTATAATATATATTTTAAAACTTTTAATCCTAGTTTGAGTGAACTTCTGGGTGAAACTCCTCATCCCAAACTGTTTGAGTTTCTCTTTCGTACTAGTGTTTTAAACCTCATTTAAAAGTTTTTTAATGTTTTAATGCGAGTCTTTACCTCGTCTTTGCTGTATTTATTTTTATAAATTTTTAGTATTTTCTCCTACATTTAAATTATAATTTTGTTTCAATATGTGCTCTTTTGTTTGGCGCAGCATATCCTAACTTGGATCTTGCGCCAATAAACCATAACCAACCAACCAACCAACCATGTTGTATTTTTGTGTGAAATATAATTTATTTCTTTGCGTTTAAAACAAGATATACGAACTGGGTAGTTTTATAGATCAAAAAGTCTACGAAAAATTTAATATAAGAGAAATTTTAGTGATTACAGTAATTTTTGTTTAAAATGCAAAAAAATAAATCAAATGACGGAATTTTCTGGATAAATCTAATAAACTAATACAGCAATATTATTATCTATATCATCTGTCATAAATTTCACGTCCCTCAGATTCCTTTGATTTCTACAAATCCTTTACAGTATCCGAGAATAGCGACAGATGTCACAAAACTACTGAACCTGTCGCGGGAAAGTATGTCTACCTATAGGGAAAATGGCAAATTTGAATATATCTATTGGATAAATCAATTTCGTGCTTCAAGGAATTATAATATCGTTTTTTCTTTTGCCCGGACTAAGGCACTCTAAAATTGGCCCATTTTCGTTGCCCTAACTGAGTTCGGGAGTCAGAAGCAAGGTGATTTTTAGGAAATATAATATAAGATATATCTGCATCATTTTGCACAAAGCTTATAGTAAAACTAAATAATAATTTTGATCTCCAAATATCCGAAAAACAAATATCCGTCACTCTCAAAATAAATTGAATAATTTAATAAATTCAGACCTTAAAAGATAAACACCATGTTGTATTTTTGTATAAAATATCATTTATTTATTATTGTTTAAAACAAGATATATGGACCGGGTAGTATTATAAATCAAAGTTTGCGCTATACAAAATAAAGTAGAAATTGTGAACAATATAGTAAAGAATACAAACAATTTAATGAAAAAGCACAATTGAATAAAGACTATATGACATTAACATTAAAAAAACAAGTGAAAATGTATACCTGGATAGAGTTTTAAATAAATGTGTACATTCAATAGAAAAAATTAGGTAGAAATCGGGTTTTCCGAACAGGCAGATTTTAGAGACAGTTAAAAAGAATAATAAATTGTATGATAAATTTACCAAGGCTTTGAATTAAAGGAGAAAAACAAAATAATATTACAAGCCTCAATAGATAAATTAAATAATTTTACGGTTTTTTTTATTTGAAAGATTAAAACCGGAGAAACATGTCTTTTTCTATATTTTATTATTAAATTGTTTTTGTATAATTCATTTTATGCCACTAGGATAGTATAAAACACGTCTTGTGTTGTACAAGAATAAGTACTTTAATAGAAATTATGCACAGTTTAATAAAAGATAAAGACATTAAAATAAAAGAGGAAAAATATAAAGAGAGTATATAGAAAAATATATAGATAAATCAAAAAATAGATTTTTGATATATATGTACATGTGATATGAAATATCAGGTACAAATCAGTTTTTTCTTTGTGACATAATATTGAGACAATATAAGAGGGCAATAATTTATGTGGTATATTCCCCGAGACATTTTATTTGGACAAGTGACAAAGCAGAAAAGCATTATGTTCTCTCAAAATAGATTGAATAATTTAATAAATTTTTGACATCTTAAAAGTGGAGCATCACGTTGGAATATCAGATACAATATTTTACTTTGGGAAAGAGAATTTTTTATTTTGATTTATCTCAGTCTGTAAAACTCGGCATCGGTTATATTTATCGAAATTTTATAGAAATGGAATATGTATACAAAATTAAAAATGTTTTAGTTGGCATTGTAAAGAAAGTATGAAATTTTTTTGTATATATTATTTTTCTTTAATATTAAATGTGTGAAATATTTAAGACGGGTTTTCACTATAATGGATTCCTTCTGCTTAATCTAACCCTCTACCGAAAATTTTATTTCTTCTGACCGAATTCCCTTTTAAGAATTTTAAAAATTATTTTATAATGTGATTTAGCAAGACGGATCTAAACCTTTAAAAAACTTTGAAACAAGTGCAATTTTAAATTTCTAGTGAGAAATTTAGGTATAATTTTTTATGATTAAAAAAAGAGCATCTGAGAGAATTTGATCACTTATCAAGTGGTAATTTGTTTTAAAGATTTCTTATAATGGTAACAGCCCAAAACAAATTTTTTCTCATTGGTTGAGTAAGAAAAGTACAACATCGCACATACAGACACATCTTCACTCCTTCTATACGAAGACTGCTGAATCAGCTTTACAAGAAAAATACAAGTCGGCTAAACTGCCCACAGTACAGATGTTCATTTTCTTCCCCCACCCTGTCAAGGATGATGTCTAAGGAGAACAGTAGGTATTGTCACCTGCCACAATAGGAAAACCACCTGTCTTAGATTTTATTGCTTTTGGGTATAGGAAAGAAAATATACTGTCTACAGTTTGGACTTAGCAAAATTTTATCTGCTGTGTCGACGTGCACAATAATTTAGAATTGTGTAGGCTCGAGGGGATTGAGTCATATGTGTGGCTTAATGAAATGATTCTCTGTTGAAAAAGCCAAAACAGGAAATGAGCAAACCAAGATTTGTATTCTAAAGAAATAGTAAATGATAAAGAAATTTTGCCTTTTCCGTATTCTGACAACCTAGTACAAACCAATGGATGCTGCAAAAGAGTTACACCAAACAAACACGCACATTGGTTAATTACTCTCATTTTAACATTATATGGCAGTAGTGTATCACCCCTTAAATTTACAATATGGAGCATCCTTATGACTGACCCTATATTTTCCTCCTTTACTTATAATTACCAATCATTCCAAATATTTTTTCAACATTAATTTTTCTTTTGAATTTCAAATTGTTAATTTTAAATTTAGAAATTACATATATGGATTTCTGAAGAGTTACGTATATAAATATATATATATATGAGTGTGTGTGTTACGTATATATATATATATATACATATATATATATATATATACATATAATATATATATATATATATATATATATATATATATATATATATGCATAATATGTTTCTTTGGACAAGTTACAAACGAGAAAAGCATTATGTTGCTCTCAAAATAGATTGAATAATTTAATAAATTTTTGACATCTTAAAAGTGGAGCATCACGTTGGAATATCAGATACAATATTTTACTTTGGGAAAGAGAATTTTTTATTTTGATTTATCCCAGTCTTCTAAAATTCTGTATCGGTTATATTTATGGAAATTTTATAGAAATGGAACATGTATAAAAAATAATAAAAATGTTTTAGCTGACACTGTAAAGAAAGTATGAAATTTTATTGTACCTTATAACAAATAGTTTTATTTTCCTTTAATCTTGAATGTGTGAAAACCTTGAGATTGGTCTCTACTATATTTGATTCCTTTTGCTTAATCTAACCCTCTGTAGAAAATTATATTTCCTCTGACCGACTTCCAGTTTAGAATTTTTAAATTTGTTTTATAATCTGATATAGCAGGAGATTTTGTAAGATACATCGTTACCTTTAAAAAACTTTAAAACAAGTGCATTTAATTTTAAATGTCTTGTAAAAAATTTTGGTATAATTTTTATAAGGAGCATCCTAGAGAATTTCATGAATTATTAAGTGGTAGTTGTTTAAAAGAGCTCTTAAAATGGTAACAGTCCAAAAGGAATTTTTTGTCATATGTTGAGTAAGAAAAATACAATATCGCAAATACAGACACATCTTAACTCCTTCTTTACGAAAACTGCTGAATCATTTTACAAGGAAAATACGACGAGTCGGTCAAATTGCCCACAGGACAGATATTCATTCCCTTACCCTGTCAAGGATGATGTCTAAGGGGAACTTAGATATTGTCACCTGCCACAATAGGAAAATCACCTGTCTTAGGTTTTACTACTTTTGGGTATAGGAAAGAAAATATACTGTGTGCAGTTTGGACTTAGCGAAATTTTATTTTCTGTGTCCAGGTGCACACTAATTTACAATTGTATAGCCTCTAGGGGAGTGAGTCATCTGTATGTCAGGATGAAAGGATTATCTATTGAAAGAGCCAAAACTGGAAATACGACGAGTCGGTCAAACTGCCCACAGTACAGATATTCATTTGCTTCCCTCACCCTGTCAAGGATGATGTCTAAGGGGAACTTAGATATTGTCACCTGCCACAATAGGAAAATCACCTGTCTTAGGTTTTACTGCTTTTGGGTATAGGAAAGAAAATATATAGTGTGCAGTTTGGACTTAGCAAAATTTTATTTGCTGTCTCCAAGTGCACAATAATTTAGAATTGTGTAGGCTCGAGGGGATTGAGTCATATGTGTGGCTTAATGAAATGATTCTCTGTTGAAAAAGCCAAAAGAGGAAATGAGCAGAACAAGATTTGTATTCTAGAGAAATAGAAAAGGATAAAAAAAATTGGGCCTTTCCGTATTCTGACCACCTAGTCCAAACCCATTGATGCAGCGAAAGAGTTAAGCCAAAGAAACAGGCACATTGGTTAATTTCCCTCATTTTAACATTACATGGCATTAGTGTATCACCCCTTAAATTTACAATATGGAGCATCCTTATGACTGACCTTATATTTTCCTCCTTTACTCATAATTACCAATCATTCCAAATATTCTTTCAGCATTAATTTTTCTTTTGAATTTCAAACTGTTAATTATATATTTAGAAATTACACATATGGATTGCTTAAGAGTTACGTATATATATATATATATATATATATATATATATATATATATATATATATATATATATATATATATATATATATATATATATATATATATATATATTTATACGTAATATATTTCTCGCTATGTTATATGTTGCTCTCAAAATAGATTGAATATTTTAATACATTTTTGACATCTTAAAAGTGGAGCATCACGTTGTAATATCAGATACAATATTTTACTTTAAGAAAGAGAATTTTGATTTTGATTTATCTCTGTCTTCTAAAATTCTGTATCGGTTATATTTATGGAAATTTTATAGAAATGGAACATGTATAAAAAATAATAAAAATGTTTTAGCTGACACTGTAAAGAAAGTATGAAATTTTATTGTACCTCATAACAAATAGTTTTATTTTCCTTTAATCTTGAATGTGTGAAAACCTTGAGATTGGTCTCTACTATATTTGATTCCTTTTGCTTAATCTAACCCTCTGTAAAATTTGTTTTTCCTCTGACCGAGTTCCAGTTTAAGAAATTTTAAAATTGTTTTATAATATGATAGATTAGAAAAATTTGTAAGATGCTTCTTTTCCTTTAAAAAAACTTTGAAACTATTGCATTCAATTTTAAATGTCTAGTGATTAATTTAGGTATATTTTATGATAAAAAATAGCATCTTAGAGAATTTGATGACTTATCAAGTGCTAATTGTTTTTAAAGATCTCCTAAAATGGTAACAGCCCAAAAGGTTTTTTTTTCTCATAGGTTGAGAAAAATATACAATACCGCAAATACAGACACATCTTAACTCCTTCTTTACGAAAACTGCTGAATCAATTTACAAGGAAAATACGACGAGTCGGCCAAACTGCCCACAGTACAGATATTCATTTGCTTCCCTCACCCTGTCAAGGATGATGTCTAAGGGGAACTTAGATATTGTCACCTGCCACAATAGGAAAATCACCTGTCTTAGGTTTTACTACTTTTGGGTATAGGAAAGAAAATATACTGTGTGCAGTTTGGACTTAGCAAAATTTTATTTGCTGTCCAGGTTCACACTGATTTACAATTGTATAGCCTCTAGGGGAGTGAGTCATCTGTATGTCAGAATGAAAGGATTATCTATTGTAAGAGCCAAAACTGGAAATACGACGAGTCGGCCAAACTGCATACAGTACATATATACATTCCCCCACCCTGTCAAGGATTATGTCTAAGGAGAATAGTAGGTATTGTCATCTGTCACAATAGGAAAATCACCTGTCTTAGGTTTTACTGCTTTTGGATATAGGAAAGAAAATATACAGTGTGCAGTTTAGACTTAGCAAAATTTTATCTGCTGTCTCCAAGTGCACACTAATTTACAATTGTATAGCCTCTAGGGGAGTGAGTCATCTGTGTGTTAGGATAAAAGAATTATCTATTGAAAGAGACAAAACTGGAAATGGGCAGAACTAAGTTTGAATTCTAAAGAAATAGTAAATGATAAACTTTCAATTTTGAGGGAATTCTTGAATATCTCAGTTGAAGAAAGTGGACCGGGTTTTTCCAGTTCTGTTGGATTGTCGAATCTCACTTTTTTTTCCACTTTTCTATAAGGTATTCTGTTTTTCTTGGCCCTTGGACCCAGTTTCAGAAATTTGTCTTCCTGTTACAGCTTTTTTTAAAATGACTTCGACAATTCCACACGCATCGAATGGTGAAACAGTACCTATATTATTTACATGAATATTTTCTTCATCGGTTATATCACCAGGTTCATCGGGCTCTAATTGGTAAATACTTATATCTTCCAAATCAGAATCCGAATGAGTTTCTAGAAAGGGCATATCATCTTGAATTGTAAGGTATCCTTCAGACATGGTGTTGAATTTATGAAAATTTGATAAATGAAACATCTAAAAACACACATGTACCTTTTTCACTGTTGTCCAACAAAACTAATAAGAAAATCTCTGCAAAGGAAACTGATAACTATTTCAAAAAACATATGCAATAAGACACCTTTTATGTGAAACTGCATTTGTCTCCAAAGGCATAGGTGAAAGCCCCCTCCTTCCACACATGTTTAGTCACCTTATCAAAAAGAATTTCTTTCTATTCTTATGACTTTACTAAAGAGAAGATCAATGTCAAGTGCCAATATTATAATCCTCTAGCGGCATTGAGCCTAACTATGACCGATTGGTTAGGATGCTGGACTTCGGTACCGGAGTTTGTGGGTTCGAATTCCACAGTGGCATGGATGTTCGTAGCAGTTCGGAATCGGCTTTAAGCTGTAGGTCCCGGTCTCATTAGCTATCGTGTTGCAAAAAGTATACCGTAGCACTCCAAATCAAACCAATCTCGCTGTATTGCGGCTTTTATTTGCTGATTTATCTACTTATTTTCTTTAGAAAAGTTGCTATTCTTATCAGATTACAAAAGAAAATAATGTTTGCAATATCAGTCAATGCTTTGCACGCAAATTAAAAATGAACCCTTGAAACGCCAATTTTCCAATAATGGAACAGCCATAAAAACGAAAATTTTACCTTTAAAATATAAAGTTAAATTATGCAACTCTCCATAAGTCAATAATTTCTACAGAGTGGCTTAAGGAATACTCTAACGACTTGAAAAATTCCGCTTGCTACGAGAGTCCCAAAACATGAGCACCATTGAGTATATTTGGGTTGCTTTGCAACTTTTACTTTAGAAGAGATCTCTACCACCTACTAACTGTTAGGGATTTATGGGTATCCCTGCAGGATTCATAATGTCATTTACCGCTAGCACTACTCGACACATTAACCGAACCCATACCACTCGTATTGTGGTATATTAATATATATATATATATATATATTATATATTTATTATATATATATATGTATGTATATATATATATGTATATATATTTATATATATATTTATATATATATATATATATATATATATACACTCGAGAGCCAAAACATTATGACCATCCCTACATTTTGCAATGAACTCGCTTTGATGAAGTGGACGGCCCGTGATCAGGTAGAAATGATATTTAACTGCTGCTGGATATTCTGAAGAATCATTCTTTCACTTTCTTCTGTGTGAGATGGGAAAGGCTGATGATCTAATCAATTTTGATAGAGGGTAGATTGTAATGGCTCGAAGGCTCGGAATAAGCATTTTCAAAACTGCACGACTCGTGGGTTGTTTTGCGATCTACAGTTGTTAGTACTTTTGTAAAGTGAATGAATGACGGTGAAATCAGTAGTAGACGACAGGGTGTTGGACGTCCACACGCTATTAAAGGAAAAGATCTTCGGAGACTGCCTCGCATGGTGAAGCAAAACCGAAGCCAGAAAGGGACTCACCTGACTACCCAATACAATGAAGGGCCAAGTAGAATAGTATTGAAGCACACTGTTCAGCGGACACTGTTGGATATGTGGCTACTCAGCAAACTTCCCACTCGTTTGCTTTTGCTGATCAAGCGTCATCGCCAACTGCGCCTACGCTGAGTCTGGGAACATCGCGACTGGACCATGGATCTGTGGGAGAGAGGTGCCTGGTCAGATGAATCACGGTTTGTCGTTCATCACGCCGATGGCCGTGTCAGGATACACCGTCTTCCAGGCTAACATTTGTTAACTCAATGTACAGTTGATCATACACAGGCCGATGGTGGCGGAATTATGCTTTGAGGGACGTTTACTTTGGGGTCTCTAGAACCAGTGGTTGTGGTAGATCAGACCATAAATGCTATAGGGTTTCTGAACATCATTGCGAACCAGTTGCACCCTTACATGGCTCTTGTTTTTCTAGCTGGAAATGGAATGTTCCAACAGGACAACGTCACGTGTCACAAGGCTAAAACTGTGTTATAGTGGTTTCAGGAACATGATTCTGATTTCCAGTTAATGTCCTGGCAGCCTAACTCTCCGGATATCAATCCGATAGAACACATTTGGGATGTCATGGGATGGCAGCTCAGAGTTCAATGATCACCAATACGCAATATCTCGGATTTGGGTAACCGTTTCTTAAACATCTGGCACAGTCTGTGTCCGGTCATCTACAAAGGACTTATGGCATCAATGCCACGGTGGGTTGAAGCTGTGTTGTGTGCCAAAGGTGGGCCAACTCGTTATTGACATGTGGTCCTAATGTTTTGTCTTTTGAGTGTATGCGAAAAGCTATAATGTATTCTACAAACAGTTCATTTTTTTTCTTCACAAATGAATATTTTTGTTTCATATCGTTAGTATACATTTGTATGTTTGTGAAAGATAAATTTGTTAGGTTTTGTTACTATTTTTTGACTTTTAAGAAACAAACTTTAAACATTATAATTTGAGGCGTCTTAACCCTCTAAGCGGTTCGAACGTACAATTCCGCCAAACCGATGATGTCTTCAAAGTGGTTGTCAAGTACAATTTTCGACCTCCAAAAACGTTCCGAAAATGTATGTAATGTACATTTCTGCCAGTGTTAGATGTAGGAGAGTCAGGTCGAATGTTTAGAAACTGCATCCCTCTTATGACATTTTGAGAGGTGTATTCACGGAGGCACAAAGACGCTATAGTTTCATGTTTGTAAAATCTATATTCGAAGTATTTCGCTTTCGGTAACATATGTATTCTAATTGTACTTAATATCTTGGATAACTTTCGTAAAAATTTATAATTCTCTTAAAGAATATTTTTATTTGTACTTTTTAATACATTATTTCTTATGGATGATCTTCAGACTTGACGAGTTTATGTGTATTAAAAATTCAAACAATTTTTAATAATATTTATATATATATTTATAACCGCAATTAAATAATTTTTAAATTCCATTCTAGTCGACAAAGGGTAAAGTAAAAAATCATAGAACCATTTGGACTTTGACACAATAAACCTATATCGTATATTTTGGAGACTTTTCTTAATCGGTATGTTCCACTCGGAGGGTTAATATCAGTCTGTTTTCTCCGTAAGCTGTTGGGTTTAAATTTAAAGAAATGAGATATGTCTACATATCAATATCTATAACTCTCTCAGTATCTATATTTATCAGCAAAAAAAAAGACAATAATTCTTAAAATATATATTGAAATATATTTGTTAATATCATTTATTTATGATGAATATTTAAAACCTATAATTCTAAACAAATTGAGAACTCGGATCAAAGACTTTATTTCGTTTACTTCTAGAAACATTGTATTTGCGAAAATAATTTTCCTTAGTTGCGAAGTTGTAGATATTATTACAATTTTATTTATATATTTATTTTTCTATTTTCGTAGAAATGTTATTTACCAATGCGGATTTTGTAGGAGAGCGATACTGTATAATGCTGACAGTTATTATTTTTCTTTAGAAATAAATATCACTATCCCAGATCGTTATTGTACATTTTTTTGTTCGCGAAAGATTTATTCGTTAGCTTATGTTACTTCTTTCAGATGAGAGTTGTAAATCTTCGTATTTTTTGATATGTAAAGGATTATGTTTAATAAGAAATAGGAGAAATGATTGTAAAATAACAGCAAATGATACCTAATACTAGTATTCTGAAATATTCTTAGAATTCCCTGTAAAAAAAATGAGGATGCATCTTTGAAAGCTTTTCGAAAACATGTCTGTGTTAACTAATATTACCTTTAAAGAATATTTCAGTTTATATGTATATGCTAACATATCGTTTTTTCAATTTATGATTAACGTTTAGTATTTATTAAGAAGTTTTTAATTTATGAAATTCTATTCTATAAAAATTTCAAATTTTATGTAAAGTGTGTAAATATTGTTATTTTGAAATATTTCTTTAATTTTCTAAATTTGATCCGGAAAGAGCCTAAAGAAATCTTACTTTGTGCAGAATACAAAATTTTACATACTACAAACTATTTTTTCCTCCTGACATACTCATTAAATTGAAATGAAATTTTTACCAACAAATGCTTAAACTGTTCAAAATATATGCTGTTTTTGCAGATCATAAAAAATAAATTCTAATACTAAAATATTTATAAACTTGATTCATATTTTAAAATCTAAATTTCACTTGTACTTCCTGCTAGCAGGATTCTAATAAAGATATTGATGTCAATAACAAAATTGTAGTTGTTACAAAAATGAAAATGGTGTATCTTAAATTTATACTTCAAATTGAAACATTTTAAAAAGATTAATACTGTTTTTTATTGAATATGTTTCAGATATTTTTAAAATTAATATTTAAGTAGTATAATTTATGATTAACTGATAATTAGTATAATTTATGATTTAAGCAGTATAATTTATAATTAACGTTTTGTATTTATTAAGGGAAGAAATATATTTATAAAGAAACAGGGAATTCTAAATGGGACTAAGGGTGATTCTGACAGGGAATTTACAGGTAATTCTAACAGGGAATTTACAGGGAATTCTAACAGGGAATTAACAGGGAATTCTAAAAATATTTCAGAATACTAGTGTTAGATGTCATTTGTTGATATTTTACAATCAATTCTCATATTTTTATTAAACATAATCCTCTACATATCAAAAACTACGAATATTTACAACTCTCATCTGAAAGAAGTAACATAATTGTATAGGTGCCAGTAACAAAATTGCAGTTGTTACAAAAAAGAACATAGTGTATCTTAAATTCATACTTCAAATCAAAATCTTTTAAACAGATTAATACTGTTTTTTACATTGAAAATGACTCATATTTTTAAAAAGTAATATTTAAGTAGTATAATTTATGATTAGCGTTTAGTATTTATTAAGGTTTTCATTTATTAAATTCTATTCTATAAAAATTTCAAATTTTATATAAAGTGTGTATCTATTGTTATTTCGAAATATTTCTTTAATTTTCTAAATTTGATCCTTAAGGAGCTTAAGGAAATCTAACTTTGTGCAGAATAAAAAATTTTACATACTACAAACTATTTTTTTCCTTCTCACATACTCATCAAATCAAAGCGGAATTTTTACCAACAAATGCTTAAACTGTTCAGAATATATACTATTTTTTTAGATCATAAAAAATAAATTTTAATAGTAAAATATTTATAACTTTGATTCATATTTAAAAATCAAAATTTTACTTGTACTTCCAGGTAGCAAGATTCTAATAAAGATATTGGTGCCAGTAACAAAATTTCAGTTGTTACAAAAAAGAAAATGGTGTATCTTAAATTTATACTTCAAATCGAAACATTTTAAAAAGATTAATGCTGTTTCAGATATTTTTAAAAAGTAATATTTAAGTAGTATAATTTATGATTAACGTTTTGTATTTATTAAGGTAAGAAATATATTTATAAAGAAACAGGGAATTCTAAGGGGGACTAAGTTGGATTCTAACAGGGAATTTACGGGGAATTCTAAGAGTATTTCAGAATACTAGTGTTAGATGTCATGTGTTGTTATTTTACAACCATTTCTTATATTTCTTATTAAACATAAGCCTTCACATATCGAAAACTACTAATATTTACAACTCTCCTATGAAAGAAGTAACATAATTTTATTGGTGCCAGTAACAAAATTGCAGTTTTTACAAAAAGAACATGGTGTATCTCAAATTTATACTTGAAATCGAAACCTTTTAAAAAGATTAATACTGTTTTTTCATTGAATATGAATCAGATATTTTTAAAAAGTTATATCTAAGTAGTATAATTTATGATTACTAATAATTAGTATAATTTATGATTAACATTTAGTATTTATTAAGTTTTTCATTTATTAAATTTTATTCCATAAAAATTTCAAATTTTATATAAAATGTGTATCTATTTTTATTTCGAAATATTATTTTAAATTTTTAAATTCGATCTTTAAGGAGCATAAGGAAATCCTACTTTTTCGCAGAATGCTAAATTTTATGTGTTACAAAAATTTTTTTTTTCACCTCACATACTCATCAAATTAAAATGAAATTTTTACCAACAAATGATTGAACTGTTCAAAGTATATTCTATTTTTTCAGATCATAAAAAATGTTTAATACTAAAATATTTATAAATTTGATTCATATTTGAAAATCAAAATTTTACTCATATCTTCTGAGAGGCAGGATTCTAATAAAGATATTGGTGAAAGTAACAAAATTGCCTTTGTTAGTAAGAAGAACATGGTGTATCTTGAATTTAATCGAATCCTTTTAAAAAGATTAATACTGTTTTTTATTGAATATGATTCAGATATTTTTTAAAAAAGTAATATTTTAAGAAGTATGAGTATTAAATTTCGACCAGAAGGGAAGAGCATTTATCGAGAAAATAAATATCTAAAGGCTCTTACCCTTTAAACTTCGGGTTCCGTGTGACGCACTGGAAAGATTTATTCTTCAATCACGATTAAAGATGAAGCCTTTCTTAACGAATAATACATTTATTTAACACGACGAAACACTAAAACACTTACATTATACATAGATTATAGGAGAACAACTCATAAAACGAAATAAAATAAAAAAAAATCGTTCTTCTCTTTTACGTTGCCATTCGGCAAGGAAAAAATTTTCAAAAGGAAAAAACCATGGATCATAGTTCTTCTTTCCTTTTTCCACAATAAGTAAAATTAAAATATAAATTTTTAATCTGATAATTAATTTAAGGTATATGTTATTTCACTTAGTAAACTGAATATATCTACCAAAATTCCTCAAAATGTTTGATATAGTTTTTGAAATACAATGTATGCAAGACTAAAATTTTAGAAAATCAGAATAAAATAAAGAAATAAAAATAAAAATGTTTCCCTTCAAGGGGATTCAATAGTTTTAAGCAAACCTAAAAGCTGGAGTTTTTGTTGTACTTCGACTGTGCGTAACTGTTATTACATCATTTCCATAATATACTGTCAGTTTATTTATAATATCATCTGTAAGTCGACAACATAAAATTTCACCTCACTCAGTTTTCAACTAGAGCAATGTATACACGTAAGCAGTAAACAATGTACTTGAAAAAGATAGAAGTTAACAGCATAACTCTTTCTGCTGAAAATAAAATAACAACCATAGAGTTTGCAAATGCCATTTTACATTTTGCCAAATATAAAGAGAAAATAAAAGTTATTTCAGAAGAAACAGTGATAATGCAGTTGCATTACTGAGTATTTAGCCAAAGGTATAGAAATAGAAGCTGGTACATTTAATCGTCCAAAAGCGTCTATGTTTATTTCGTATTTTAAACAATTGTATGTGTTATAAATGGAATTTTTAAAAGCGGTTTGATTTAAATGATTCAGAAATAATGACATTTTCTAAATATGTAAAATATAAAAATCATTTTTTTGAAATTTTAAAGGTGAGTACTCCCTTTAAATGCAAAAAAGTAATATCCACCTAATCATTACTCCAGTTCTGTTTGGAATTTCGAAAAAATAATGGTACCAAAATGCACAGAACAGAGTGTAGTTTAATATATAAGAAATATTAAAAATCAAATTTTTTAAAATTCCAAGAGTCCTGTGACCTCTTAATATACAACCTATAACAACTTATAATTACTGCCAAATTACTTTTCTATATAGAATAATGTAGCTCTAATATTAGGAAGAATTTTTAACAAAAAAATTAACACCGATGTAATCTGCATTTAGTTTTTGATCAACTTATGTTAGTATTAAGTTTTCAACCAACTACGCACATACAAAAGAAAACTGAGCTCTTAAGATACAGCCTATAATTATTGCCAAATTGCTTCTATACATAATAATGTAGCTCTAATATTAAGAAGAATTTTCAACAAAAAAAGTAACACCGATGTAAGCTGCCTTTCGTTTTTTGCTCAACTGATGTTAGTATTAAGTTTTCAACCAACTACACACATAAAAAGAAAATTGACCTCTTACGATACAACGCATAATTACTGCCGAATTGTTTTTCTATCCAGAATAATGTAGCTCTAATATTAGTAAGAATTTTTAACAAATAAAGTAACACCGATGTAAGCTGCATTTAGTTTTTTGCTCAACGTATGTTAGTATTAAGTTTTAAAGCAACTACTCACATTAAAAAAAAATTCACCTCTTAAGATACAACCTATAACAACCTATAATTATTGCCAAATTGCTTTTCTATACAGAATAATGTAGCTCTAATATTAGGAAGAATTTTTAACAAAAATGTAACACTGATTTAAGCTGCATTTATTTTTTAAGCAATTTATGTTAGTATTAAGTTTTAAACCAACTATGCACATAAAAAAGAAAATTGAAATCTTAAGATAAAACCTATAACAACCAATAACAACTTTCAAATTGTTTTTCTATACAGAATAACGTTGCTCTAATATTACGAAGAATTTTTAACAAAAGAAGTAACAGCTATTTAAGTTACATTTAGTTTTTTTGCACAATTTATGTTAGTATTAAGTTTTAAACTATCTACGCGCATAAAAACGAAAATTAACCTCTTAAGATAGAACCTATAACAGCCTATAATTGCTACGAAACTGCTTCTATCCAGAATAATGTAGCTGTAATATTAGGAAGATTTTTTAACAAAAAAAGTAATATCAATGTAAGCTGCATTTAGATTTTTGCGCAGTTTATGGTAGCATTAAGTTTTCAACCAACTACACACTTAAAGAAAATTGACCTCTTAAGATACAACCTATAACAACCTATAATTACTGCCAAATTGTTTTTATATACAGAATAATGTAGCTCTAATATTAGGAAGATTTTTTATTAAGAAAAGTACCACCAATCTAAGCTGCATTTAGTTTTTTGAACAATTTATGTAGTATTAAGTTTTAAACCTACTACACACATAAAAAAATTGAAGTCTATAAAATGTGAAATATTTATCCATACACCCTTTTGCCAGAAACATCAATTATGATAGATTGAACATATTACTTGTTTATGATATTTTTAAAAATATAGTAATATATTCCATTTCTTCTATCCTTCTAAAGTGCAGCCTATTCCCCGAATGATTAAATATAATTTTTCATCTTGAAATATAATATTTAGCTTCCAATTTCGAGTATGTTTAATTCATAAATCATTTTCTTCACCTCTATTTCAAAACAGATTTTTTTTTATTAATGCGGGACTGATACTAGACTTTCATCCCGCGTATGGCACTAAAGATATCTTTAAGTTACTCACATCAAAGAAATGTTTTGTAACTCGCTAAATGGAATATTTTTCGTAAATCCTTTCTCGCCAACTCGTTCATCATCTTTAAATGCTTTTATCAAACACTAGACCACAAGATTAACTACTTGGACTCACTAATTTTTCTACGCTACATGATTGATGAAAGAAAGAAATTCTATTGGCACAGAACAAAAGGTAAATATCTATAATACGCTGAGAAAACATATAACGAGAATTTTATGTATCGTTTGACATTTTCCAATTATTATATAAAAAACTGAAGATATTTTATTCATTCAGAATAAAATACAGTATTTAGGTAAACTTATTCAAGTAATAATTTTTCTTTTCTGTCAATCGGTAAATGGGATTTTTATGAGATCAAAAATTTTATTTTTATTTATAAATATCTTTAGGAAGCAGTTATTATGCGAATATTCTGTACAAATGAAAACATTTATCGCTCGATATATATTTAGATAAATGTCAGAGCATACATAAAATAACTTTTAGAGCATAAATGAATTTTTGCTCATAAATGAAAACTAGCATAATGAAAACTTTGAGCATAAATGAAAACTTTGTGATCCAAACTATTTTCTAAAAACTTTGCAATACATTTTTATGCCTAATTTAAAAGGCAAACATTTTTATAATAATTATTTTAAATTTATATTAAATAAAAAGCTTTTGTAGTATCCTAAGGTTTCGAAGAATATTGCAAATTGTATTTAATTTTATATTGATCTGGTTTATAAAGCTTTGTAAATGTTTAAACTATCAAATTTTTAAACATCCAATGAAATATTAAGAAAATATATGATACGTAATAACACATTAGCTGTTATGATCTGTGATAAAAAAAAATAATGGAGAAATTTTCTATTAATATCACTTAGTAAACGAATTTTCTTTGTGTTTTAGTTGTCTTATATGCAAGCAATAAGAATCTATTTTACAAGCATAAATAAATGATGATTTTATGTAACAGATGTTTTAAAATGAATATTAAGTGCTAAATAATTTCAATGCTACTTTCTAAATACTAATTCCTTTAAAATTAAATATTTAAGACCAATTTTTAGATTAAAGAAACAAACTAAACAATATAAAATAAAACGATCATTTATAATTGTCAAAATGAAAAATAATTTTCCAGCAGCTTAATGGTTAAATTACAAACATTGAATAAATTGTGACAAAGATTTTAAAGTATTTTTCTTACATTTATTAGAAAATATTTAAAATAATTTATTACTTAAAATGATACATTTGTAATTTTTTGTTATTTGCCAAATTTTACACATGCAAATTTATGTTCAACAAATTGCTATAATTAAATAGCTCTAATACATTATTTATCTGAATAAAAGGAGATTGACTAAAGTATCTATTTAAAAATTTAGAGTTAAATTTATATGCTTGTTTACATGGAACAGTTAGAGAATGAATTGGGAAAAGTAAAAGAGAAATAAATCCTTAGTGATTAGAGCATGTATAATATGTTTCCAGTTATTATACATTTAATAAACATAAATGACACCACTAAATTTAAATCAGATGTATCTTCTTTTGAAACACAAAGTTTATTTAGATTAAACAGTAAGAAAATAACAAATAACTAGAGAATTTTACAAATTTAATTAAATATTCAATAAACTACATCATTAATTAATTAATTATAATAGAGCTGTTTGCAGAATTTAGAGTGATTTTCTTAAAATTTTAGTAATTAAAGAAAACTATGCTTCTAAAATTACATATTTATATGAAATAATTAGTGAATAAATTGTGAAATTTAGAAAACAAAATTCGTAATAAGAGCTTGTATAATTTCTTTTTAGTCATTAAAAGCCCAATAAACAAAAACTACACTATGACACATAAAACAGATATATCTCATTTTAAAACACATACTTTAAACAAAATGAACACTCGGAAAGAAGAAATATCAATAATTTATTATTTTAATTTGATTGAATTTACAAATTAAATTAATATTAATATAGTTGTAAACTGAAAAAGAAAGATAATCTGACATATCTGGTAAAAAAAAATTCATTGCTTTAAGTACACTCTTATATGAAATAATTAGTGAATAAATTGCAAAATTTAAAAAAAATCTCGTGATAAGAGGTTATATATTTTGTTTTACGCTATTGGAAACCCAATAAAAGAAAATTAAACCATGATAATTAGAACAGATACATCTCATTAAAAAAAAAACTTTCTTTAAATAAAATGAACAATAATCAGACAAAACAGAACTAGAAATAATTGTTTATTTACTGGTTCAATTTTACAAATTAAAAAATACCCATTAAATTTCATTTTAAAGTAATTTTAATATACGGGTAAGATGAATAAATAACGATTGTCATACATACCTAGTTAAAAATGCATTGCTTTAAGTAAATGCTTATATGAAACAATTAGTGAATAAATTGCAAAATGATTAGAGTAAACTTTTCATGATAAGAGCTGGTATAATTTTTTCAAGGTATTGAAATCCCAGTAAACGAAAATTACACCTGATGTTTAATTCAGATATATCTCATTTTAAAATATATAGTTTAAATAAAATGAACATTCAGAAAAAAAGAACTAGAAATAATTGTTTATTTACTGGTTAATATTTACAAATTTAAAAAATTGCCCATTAAATTTAATTTTTAATTAATTTTAACATAGTTGTACGATGAATACCAAAAGATTGTCTTACATATATGGATAAAAATACATTGCTTTAAGTACATGCTTATATGGAACAAATAGTAAATAAATTACGAAATTAAAAAAATAATTGATAAGAGCTTGTATAATTGTTTCACGTTATTGAAAACTGAATAAACGAAAATTACAGCATGATATTTAAAACAGATGCATCTCATTAAAAAAAATATGTAATAAAATGAACAATCAGAAAAACAGAACTTGAAATAATTGTTTATTTACTGGTTGATATTTACAAATTTAAAAAAATTGCCCATTAAATTTAATTTTTAATTAATTTTAACATAGTTGTACGATGAATACCAAAAGATTGTCTTACATATCTGGATAAAAATTCATTGCTTTAAGCACATGCTTATATGAAACAATTAGTAAATAAATTACGAAATGAAAAAAATACATATTTCTTGATAAGAGCATGTAGAATTTGTTTCACCTTATTGAAAACACAATAAACGAAAATTACACCATTGTATTTAAAAGAGATACATCTCATTAAAAAAAAAAACATTCTTCAAATAAAATGAACAATCAGAAAAACAGAACTAGAAATAATTGTTTATTTACTGTCTGAATTTTACAAATTCAAAAATATTCTCCATTAAATTTCATTTTTATTTAATTTTAATATAGTTGTAAGATGAAAAAGGAAAGATTGTCTTACATATCTGGTTAAAAATACATTGCTTTAAGTACATGCTTATACGAAACAATTAGTAAATAAATTACGAAAGGAAAAAACATAATTGATAAGAGCTTGTTTAATGGTTTCACGTTATTGAAAACCGAATAAACGAAAATTACAGCATGATATTTAAAACAGATACATCTCATTAAAAAATATATAATAAAATGAACAATTATAAAAGAACTAGAAATAATTGTTTATTTACTGGTTGAATTTTACAAATTAAAAAATATTACCCATTAAATTTCATTTTTAATTAATTTTAATATAGTTGTAAGATGAATAAGGAAAGATAGGCATACATATCTGGTTAAAAATACATTGTTTTAAGTACATGCTTATATGAAACAATTAGTGAATAAATTGCGAAAGGTTAAAAAGAAATATTTCGTGATAAGAGCTTGTATAATTTGTTTGCCGTTACTGAAAACCCGATAAACAAAAATTAAACCATGATTTTTAAAACAGATACACCTCATTTAAAAAAAAACATTCGTTAAATAGAATGAACAATCAGAAAAAAAGAACTAGAAATAATTGTTTGTTTACTGGTTGAATTTTACAGATTTAAAATATTACCCATTAAATTTCATTTTTAATCAATTTTAACATAGTTGTAAGATGAATAAGGAAAGATTGTCTTACATATCTGGTTAAAAATACATTGCTTTAAGTACATGCTTATATGAAACAATTAGTGAATAAATTACGAAATGAAAAACATAATTGATAAGATCTTGTATAATTTGTTTCACGTTATTGAAAACCGAATGAATGAAAATTACAGCATGATATTTAAAACAGATACATCTCATTTAAAAAAAAATATGTAATAAAATGAACAATCAGAAAAAGAACTAGAAATAATTGTTTATTTACTGGTTGAATTTTACAAATTAAAAAAAATCGGCCATTAAATTTCATTTCTAATTAATTTTAATATAGTTGTAAGTTGAATGAGGAAAGATTGTCTTACATATCTGGTTAAAAATACATTGATTTAAGTACATACTTACATGAAACAATTAGTAAATAAACTGCGAAAGGAAAAAAAATTCTTGATAAGAGCTTGTACAATTTGTTTTCCGTTACTGAAAACCCGATAAATGAAAATTACACCATGATAATTAAAACAGATATATCTCCTTTTATAACACATAGTTTAAATAAAATGAACATTCAGAAAAAAGTAATAGCAATAATTTATTATTTTTATTCATTGATTTTACAACATAAATAAATACTTATCAAATTTTACTACTAATTAATATTAATAGAGTTGTATGCTGAAAAAGAAAGATAATCTTACATATCTTGTAAAAAATACATTGCTTTAAATACACTCTTATATGGAACAATTAGTGAATAAATTGCAAAATGAAAAATAAATCTTTCATATTAAGAGCTTCTATAATTTGTTTCATGCTTTTGAAAACTGAATAAATGAAAATTATACCATGATATTTAAAACAGATACATCTCATTAAAAAAAAACTTTATGTAAATAAAATTAACAACCAAAATAAAGAACTAGAAATAATTGTTTATTTACTGTTGAATTTTACAAATGTAAAAAATTACCCATTAAATTGCCTTTTTAATTAATTTTAATATAATTGTAAGATGAATAAGGAAATATTGTCTTACATATGTGGTTAAAAATACATTACAATAAGTACATGCTTATATGACACAATTAGTAAATAAATTGCCAAAGGAAAAAAAATAAAGTTTTCATGATAAATGGTATCACGTTACTAAAAACCCGATAAACGAAAATTACACCATTGTACTTGAAACAGATACATCTCATTAAAAAAAAACATTCTTTAAATAAAATGAACAATCAGACGAAAAAGAGCTAGAAATAATTGTTTATTTACTGGTTGAATCTTACAAATTAAAAAATTACCCATTAAATTTCATTTTTAATTAATTTTAATATAGTTGTAAGGTGAATAAGGAAAGATTGTCTGACATATCTAGTTAAAAATACATTGCTTTAAGTACACGCTTATATGAAACAATTAGTGAACAAATTGCGAAATGGAAAAAATAAATTTTTCTTGATAAGAGCTTGTATAATTTGTTTCACGTTATTGAAAACCCAATAAACGAAAATTACACCATGATATTTAAAACAGATATTTCTCTTTTTTAAGTATAACGTTTAAATGGAATCATTTTTATTGTTAAAAACTCTAATCTTCTCAATATGCGTCTCAAATCTGGAAACAGATGGAAATTAATAAAACAGATTGCAGAATCTTATAAGGCTTTAAAATGCCAAGAATGAAGAAATCATTTAAAAAAATGGGAATTAAATAGGAAAATCCATATCTTAAGTACTTCGCTAAATACCAAATAAGTGCAGATTTTCATTTGGAAACGTTACGCATTGATGTATAAAACAGGATTAAAAAGTTATTTAAAATATTCATTTGAAGTTTTCAAAGAAACGTAATTAAAGTAATACGCATTTCTTTTGAAATTGTTCTCAGATCAAAATGATCGTTACTCTAATATTTTATACATGTTTTTCTGTGAAATGTTAAGAATATCCATTAAAACAATGGGGAATTTTGCCAAAAGCGCTAAGTAACAAAGAATTAAAAGATTAAATCTGAGTAACTCAGTTAATTTATTATCACTTTTGCTTTGCCTTCGTGTATTATGCATTTTTCATTTCTGAAAAATAGAAAAGGAATGAAAAACTTCCATTGGGGATTTTCCAAAATTCATTTTATCGCAGCGTTCCAAATAGGATGCTCCAAAAGTTTCTTATATGCATTAATTATTAATAACTGTTTTTTCCAAGTGAAAAACGCCTATAATTAAATACCGAGGGAATTAATTAAAAAAGTCTCCGATTTACAGAAGTAAAATGATAATGAAATGTAAAATATTAATTTCTGACTTATGCAAATTTATTAATATGTTTTTCGATAAGTAATTAATATTATAAATAAACCAAGATTTCCTTTAAACTAAATGCCATTCATTAATATTTATATAAATTGAGAGCAATGTAAGGGAATCAAGACTATTTAATTAGAAAACTCTTTTATGTTTTTGTGATTTTCAAACTTTTTTTTCTCTATTTTATGGTAGCATTCGTTTTGATTTTAATATTCCCTATTTTTGTCAGCACATTCCGCTGTCGATTGTTTTAATGCAAATGTGTTTAATTTCTAAATATTACACAGAGAACCTTATAATTGAGGTTTAGGAATTTATATATCTTTAAAAAATTATTGCTATTAGTTTTTGTTACTTTATCTCAAAATAAGTTTTGTGTTAATCTTTTAACACAGGGGTGGCCACCCTGCTGCTAACGAGGCAAATGGGGCTCTTTGATGGATTATATTTGGCTGTCATTAAATTCACCTAAATTCCCTTTTCATTCTTGTGTAATTATATTTTTAAAAATATATTACAACTGATGGAGATACGGCAATGCTGGGTGAAAAAATCGATCTTTTCGGACTTTTAAAAGATGATTCTCAAATGCCAAAATTCACACCTATTCACTGCATAATTCACCTAAAACATCTGGCTACAAAATACAGGGTGTTTCATATTGAATGAGACAAAAAGAATGACTGTGTAATGAATGAATGTGACTGTCGTAATGGATTTATTCAGCCGAAACAAATTTATTCTGCAACTACAATTATACAAGTTTTATTTAGCAACAGGGAAACATTATCGAATGATGAACTCGCAGCTAGAGGTGCTGTTAAATAAAATGTCGTCCATGCAGGAGAAAGCGTACTGCGTTTTCAAATATGCCGAAACCACCTCCTCGGTGCAAAGACATTTTCGCAAGAAATTTCGAAATAAAGAACCACCGCATCGGCATAACATAAGCAGGTGGGTGCATCCACTTCCTTAGGACTTAGAAAAACTGAAGCAGTGGATAACTGCAGTGTTGAACTCCATCATATGCTATCACGAGTATGGCAGGAGCTTGATTACCATGTAGAAGGGCACATATTGAACACCTGCAGAAACTTGAATAAATATAGTTTTGAAATAAATTTAAATTTTCTAAATATATTAATTACACCGTTCACAATCATGTTTATTTTTGTCCTATTCAATATGAAACACCCTGTATTTGAAATATCCTGATATTATGAAAACACTGTAACACATTGTAAATTATATTCGCACCAAAGTAAAAAAAAAATCATCGAAAATTAAAAAATTCCTTTGAAACATGAAAGGACGAAGAACTTCAAAATGACATTCATTAGATATAATTAATGTAAAAAAATTTAATACCTTTTTTGCATACCTTTTAAATACGCATTTAATTGCGGCTCGCCAAAAATTTCAAAGTTTTGAAATTGGCTCGAACTATCAAGGATCTGGACCACCCTTGTTTTAACCGATTATATGTCATGAAAATACATATACTGTATATTTTATTACCTTAAATGTAATTTTTGTACCCTGGTGAAGAGGGTAAGGAAGAATAGTCCCTAAATAGCTCATGTACATTGAACGCGATGACTGAAGTGGGTACCCATTGCCTAGGGGTATATTTAGGTAACCCGCGCCTAGGTTTATCAGAGGACTGGTCTTCCAGGTTGGGCGTAAGTACCATTACCTTACCCTGTGAAAAAACTCAGTTCAGAACCCTTTACTATGTAATAAAATCTATTTGGATTCTTCCCAGACCATTTGGACAGGAATTGAAGAGAAGTCGGTAATGATAGAAGAGGAGGAAACTTGTGGTTGAAGCAGCCAAGACATGTAAAGGGATAATGCGATTGTAAAGTAGGCAAAAAAGAAATGGGATTTTTAATATTTTAAGTTTTAATTATAAATTATTTTAAATTACTTAAAAATATTGTTAACAGTTTTGAACATCCATCAATATTTTTGAACATCCATCTTACAGTTAACATGGTAAATTTTTAAAAAATATTCTACTTACTTACCGGGTATCCCAAAATTGATGATTGATTTTGGAAATATATTAAAAAAAGACGGAATACGATAGATATGTATCGTTTGCAGCATTATGCTTAGGAAATCATTGAATTT
>CM063500.1:31445289-31447789 GCA_032207245.1 Pardosa pseudoannulata | reverse complement strand
GAACATGGCACACCAATGCACTGACCTTTCTTTTTTCGCTGAAAACTCCGTAATTTAGCAGATGTGTTCTGTTTTTTTATGCCTTTAAAACATGTTTACATTACATGGTATAAGGTTATTTATCGTTTCTTAAGTTATAAATTGCGTAAATCAGTTCTTAAAAAATGGAATATGATGCTCTCCTTTCCTGAATTTATGGATGCTTTTGATATCAAAACTTACTTATTTACCATGAAATACATTGTTTACTTTTGAATTTCTGTTGAAATACTTAATATATCATTTTAAATATATCGTTTCCACAATAGCATTTGATAGTCGAGATCTCTGGGTTGACAATAGTCGAAGCCATATGAGAAAATTTCCTTAGAACCGTGACCGTTAATAGCCGCAGGTAATGCTGACATTGGTGAATAGATGACTCATTGTAAACTTCCGATGTTAGCAGGTGCTATTCCCAGAGGTTTTTACAACACGTTAAGAAACACTACTAGCATCTGGGTAATATTAAACATTTCATTGCTATTTTATTCGATTTTGATCTTGTTTACGTAGACTGACAGTTGAACAAAGAAGACTGGGTAAAAGAATCATGCAAGCTTTGGGCTACTGGGCATTAAACAATTGAAATTCTAATCTGTGGAACTTAACCTATCCATCAACCACGCTAACCCTCTCTTTCTCCTTTTTAAGCAGTCACGTCTTTTGTTAATTCTAGACGAAATTTGTCACATCATTCAAGAGCTGCCCATTTGAAAGTTTTTAGGCTACGTTTATGTTATTTTCCCAACAAGGTAGTGGAGTTCCGGGACTCAAAGTTGCTTTTTTTAAACTATAATCGCTTTACAATGACTCTTTTCCTTAGAAATGTTTCTAAAATATTATACATACAGAAAATAGTATAACTCTAAATTTAATTTTTTGAGAAATTTTTTGTATTTTTGGTAATAATAAAAAAAATATTATTTTTAATTAAAAATCCCCAGAACAAATTGAAGAATATCTGTTCTTAATTTTATATATGTAATTAAAGTAGAATTTGAGATAAATCACAATCTGTGACATACATGTAATTTGTCCTGGGTTCCCGAACTAATCTGGGAAAGATAAATAAGAATGTGCTATTTGTAAGGAATTGTCTCACAGAAATGTATAAAGCTGAAGTAAAATAGAGGACAAGCACTAATTAAGTAGAAAATTATATATAAAAAGTAGGTTTTATATAATGGAACATAAAAAAACTCGTAGCCGGAATTTAGTGTGTATTTTTGGGAGGAGGAGGTTGAACAATATTGCAATGGGCCCAGTTTCAGCTTCTCCCTCCCTTAACTTACCTTAATTTTTTAACTAAAACAACATAAATGACTAAAAGTATGAAATAATATATGTATATATATATATATATATATATATATATATATATATATATATATATATATATATATATATATATATATATATATATATATATATATATATATATATATATATATATATATATATATATATATATATATATATATATATATATATATATATATATATATATATATATATATATATATATATATATATATATATATATATATATATATATATATATATATATATATATATTTTGGCCATGCCGAAATAAGAATAAGGAAGACGAACGAGAGGGGTTCTACAAGTCCGTTTATGAACAAGAACGTTCTGTCGAACCCCATAGACGCGGCCGGTCTATGGGTTAAAGAGTTGAACCATAGTCAGAAAAACTCCTGCTTTGGGAACAGTTACAATAATTTATTTTTAATTTTATAATTTTGTGTTGTAAGTTTGCTTTTTTTCCTAGTTGTAACATTGGGAAATTTACAAAATATATCGAAGAGTATGAAATTCCAAAATTGTGATTACGTCAACAAATGCTTTCTGCATACTCCAATAATAACGCATTGTTCAAATTATGAGTCATACAGAATTTACCAGAACACTTAACTCATTAGGAATAATAAAGGAAAATTCTATAATATCTTATATCAAATTCGGAAATAAATGCTACTTCTTATTTTTCTTGTTCTACTTTATTCCTCTATTTATACCCATCGTTTATAAGATGGACTTCAAATTGATCTTCTAATTTTAAGGTGTACTTTCAAGTATTTGACATGAATAGTACCCTTATTTTATCATGTATATAAAAGATTTAAAAGATTAAAAACAAAATATTACATATAAACAATTATGGTTTAAAATTGAAACTTTTTTCATGTACACAACTTCACGCAAAAGCATTTTTATAGTTTTATCAGATTATTAAATGTTAATTAAGAGGAATTTTAAATATTGTACATATTTTCCACAAAATACACTCAAGAGCCAAAATATAATGGCCACTTGTCAATGAAGAGTTGGCCCACCAATGGCGCACAACACAGCTTCAACTCGCCTTGGCATGAATGCCACAACTCCTTGGTAGATGGCCGGAGGAGACAAATTGTACCAGATGTTTAAGCAACGGTTA
>CM063500.1:31435289-31440289 GCA_032207245.1 Pardosa pseudoannulata | reverse complement strand
AAATAAGTTGAATTGAGAAAGTTGAATTGTATATAATAATATTAACATAGAATATCTAAAATCTGAGCAACAAGGATTTATAAGAAGTGAAATTGTACTAAAGATGTTAAGACAATTCATTTTGCGGGATTATTTTACTAATAAGCCAGAGTTTTACATTATCTAGTATTTATAATTAATTTCTTTTTATTAATCTGTTTAGTTATATTATATAAAACCTCAAAACTAAAGTTCTACATTATGTAAAGAGTGGAGCTTTGAGAGTTGGCACGATTGAGGTTTAATGAGTTAAATTATATATGAATTCGTATGTGTTCCTCTTCAATTGCATGAAACACGTTTTCACATCTTTGTTATATTTTACAAATCGACAAAGAACTGAAAATGAAATGCACATGGATGTTTAAGTTGTATTTTTCTTTATCCGAGCTTGAACAATATAAAAAAAATAATTTTATGTTAATTCCGATTTCATTTCAGTACTTTTGAATGTTTTTAAAATATATCGAAACATATTCTTTGTACATTTGTTTATGTACTTTTTAATGTGAATGGTCTTCCGTTGTATCATTTATTTTGAATATATTACATTTACAGCTGTATTCACCAATTTAAACCACTTTTAATCATTTACTGAGTATATAGTGTGAAACCAGTATTCACCACATTGTAATCCGACTATTACTTGATCTCCCAACTAACCCATTCTAATCCACCGAATTGGCAAATTAGAGTTCAAAATTATATATCGGATTATAAGCAGATTGTATACAATAGATATATATATGGAAAAAAATTTAAAGAACATATTGTTATTTTGGTATTTTTCTCTGAAAATTATCCTTAAATGTTTACAAAGTCTAAAATTATATGCACAGTAGTTAGAAGTATTTTCACATCGTATACATAGTTTTTAATACAAATTGAACTGAGAAAGTTAAATTGTATTTTATAATATTATCATAGAATATTTAAAATCTGACAAAAAAGGATTTGTAAGAAGTGAAATTGGTATTCAACTAATTCATTTTGTCGGATTATTTTACTAATAAGCCAGAGTTTTACATTATTTAGTATTACGTACGTTATATGCATGTTATATGCACAGTAGTTATAAGTATTCTTTATTTCATTGTATACATAATTTTTAAAGCAAGTTGAATTGAGAAAGTTGAATAGTATATAATAATATTATCATAGAATATTTAAAATCTGACCAACAAGGATTTGTAAGAAGTGAAATTGTATTGATGATGTGGCTCATTTCTCTACATGTTCTATGTTTATTGAAGATGCTTGTTTTCTTATGTTTAACTTAATATGTTTTTAAGAAGTGTTTGTTAATTAAGTGATGATATTTAAGAATAAAGTTAGTTACCATTCCATGTGGATTTATCATCATTTATTTGTGGAATTTTATTTTTATCGATGTGTTGCGATGGTACAAAAGGAACCGGGAATTATGTCAAGTAGCTACCTCGTTATAAAATGATTACAAGTTGAATGTAACAAAGAATTACAGTTCAACAAAGCCAGAGCTAAACTGACCTAGAGGCGAAAGCGAAGTAAGTGACCCTCCTTCGACCCCATTGGTCAAGAGGGGTTGCTAACCGCAGATTAGCCATCTTCAGGATTAGCAACCCCTCTTCACAAATGGTTTCGAACGAGGGTCACTCACTTGACTTTTGCCTTTAGGTCAGTTTGGAACTGGCGTTGTTGAACTGTAATTCTTTGTTACACTATTAATCTTTCCAAACCTGTTCTTTTATATTTAACCTCAAAACGAAACACAAAAATGTCCGTATATTACTTAAAAAATCTAACTGGTTTTGTATTTACGTAACACAACAATTAAGTAAAATCATTAAGTACATAAAAAATATGTAATATATAGTTTTTTTAGATGTCTTTACTCTGAAAAAATATTCTATTTTACATTGCACCCTAAAGAATTGAAATTTGGAGTTTTCCTAAAATTTTCTAACACATCTTAAATGTATGGATGGATGTAAATACATTCCTTATTTATAAGAACTTTGATGTTTCTAATGTAATTGATTCAAGAAAGTTAAAAATATTAACTAAGGAAATATGTGAAGATCATGGACGTTATGCATTGATGTCGAAAACTTCGACAGCATAAATCTTACATTTGTAGGATAGAAATGCAAACTGCCCGCAAAACCATTTGTCTTAAAATTTATAGGAAAAGTTGTGGTAGTTTTCAAAGGAATATAAAATAATGCAGTTTCTAAAATGCTTTATAACGATAGAACATTAAATATTTCTAAATATTTAGTTTTAGAATTCATATTTCATCTATGTTGATTATGAATGTGAATTAAGGAGGTTTATTATAGGATTTGCGGTACATTTTAATAACTTTAAATATTTTCTCAAAAATCAATAATATTTAATTAATCGCATTAAAAAATTATCATATAACTTTACTAGGAGTATAATATATCATATAAAATATCTATATAATAATGCTAAATATAAATTTCTTTCAAATATTGTATAAAGCAATTAATTCAAATATTAAATATGTGTCAATAAAGTATTCAAATATGTGATATAAACATATCATTTTAAATAATATAAAAATATTGTATGAGGTATAGTATATCAAATACATAACGATTAAAATTATCGCTATCTGTAATAACTGTTAACTTGTGTTCCTATTTATATATTATGGCAGTTCTCGATAAATGTATAATTGTTTTACATATACATTTTAAATCTTTTATGTAGCAAGTAAATTAATAAAAAAGTTGTGCAGGAGTTTTTGATAATAATATCTTGAGACCAAAATGTTTACTCATAATGTATAAAATTTTTTTTGTAAATTTAATATAAATATATGGTTTAATCTGTAGAAAATATCTTATTTTGATCCTTATTTGTATTTACAATTTATAAATAATTCTCCTTAATAAATTAATTTCGTACGAAGTTTGCATTTTTAGCCTACAAATGTAAGATTTATGCTATCGAAGTTTCCGATATCAACGCATCAATAATCTACAATAATTTATAAATAATTATAAATAATTTTTCCTCTTTCTCAGAACCAGGCTAACTTAACATTATTTTTACACCTAGTTCTCTTTTTGTTTTAGATGACTTTACTCTGAAATATTATTTTATTTTACGTTGAACATAAAAGAGTTGAAATTTGAAGTTTCTTAAAATTTTCTAACACATCTTAAATGTAAAGTGGATGTAAATACATTCCTTACTTAAAAGGTTATCTTTGATGTTTCTAATGTAATTAATTCAAGAGAGTTAAAAATCTCCACTAAGGAAATCCCAGAAGATCATTGTAATTATGTGTAGATATCGGAAACTTCGATAGCATAAATCTTACATTTGTAGGCTAAAAATGCAAACTGCGCACAAAACTGTTTGTGTTAATATTTATAGGAAAAGTTGTGGTAGTTTTCAAAGGAGATGAAATAGTATATTTTCGAAAATGCTTTATAACAATAGAACATTAAATATTTCTAAATATTTTAGGTTTTAGAATTCATATTTGAACTAAGATGATTAGGCATTTGAATTTAGGAGGTTTAATGTATGATTTGTCGTACGAGATTCATAATTAATTACTTAATTTTTTTTGCAAAAATCGTTAATATTTACTTAATCGTATTAAAAATTTATCATATAACTTTACTAGAATTAGAATATATCATATAAAATATAATCTATATAATAATGCTGAATATAAATTTCATTTAAACATTGTAGAAAGTAATTAATTCAAAACTTAAATATATGTCAATAAAGTGTTCAAACATGTGATATAAACATATCATTCTAAAGGATATAACACTATTGATATATAAGGTTTATTATATCAAATACATAACAATTAAAATTATCCATATCTGCAATAACAGTAAACTTGTGTTCCTATTTATATATTATGGCAGTTCTCGATTAATGTATAATTGTTTTATACATACATTTTAAATCTTCTTGTGTACTAAGTAAATTAATGAAAAAAAAGTGTGGTGCAGGAGTTTGGGATAATAATATCTTCTGACCAAAACTTTTACTCATAATGTATAAAATTTTGTAAATTAGATATAAATATATGGTTTAATCTGTACAAAATATCTTATTTTGATCCTTATTTGTATTTACAATTTATAAATATTTCTTCTTTCTCAAAACTAGGCCAACGTAACATTATTTTTACACCTAGTTTTCTTGTTTTTTAGATGACTTTTCTCTGAAATATTATTTTATTTTACGTTGAACATAAAAGAGTTGAAATTTGAAGATTTCCTAAAATTTTCTAACACATCTTAAATGTAAAGTGGATGTAAATACATTCCTTACTTAAAAGGATATCTTTGATGTTTCTAATGTAATTAATTCAAGAGAGTTAAAAATCTCCACTAGGGAATTCCCAAAAGATCATTGTAATTATGTGTAGATATCGGAAACTTCGATAGCATAAATCTTACATTTGTAGGCTAAAAATGCAAACTGCGCACAAAACTGTTTGTGTTAATATTTATAGGAAAAGTTGCGGTAGTTTTCAAAGGAGAATAAAATAGTATATTTTCGAAAATGCTTTATAACAATAGAACATTAAATATTTCTAAATATTTTAGGTTTTAGAATTCATATTTGAACTAAGATGATTAGGCATTTGAATTTAGGGAGGTTTATTATATGATTTGCGGTACGTGATTCATCAATAATTACTTAAATTGTTTCGCAAAAATCGTTAATATTTACTTAATCGCATTAAAACTTTATCACATAACTTAACTAGGATTAGAATATATCATATAAAATATGTATATAATAATGTTAAATATAAATTTTATTCGAACATTGTAGAAAATAATTAATTCAAATCTTAAATATATGTCAATAAAGTGTTCAAACATGTGATATAAACATATCCTTCTAAACGATATAACACTATTGATATATAAGGTTTATTATATCAAATACATAACAATTAAAATTATCAA
>CM063500.1:31415289-31430289 GCA_032207245.1 Pardosa pseudoannulata | reverse complement strand
TATATATATATATATATATATATATATATATATATATATATATATATATATATTATATATATATATATATATATATATATATATATATATATATATATATATATATATATATATATATATATATATATATATAGCATTGAGTTTGTCCTTCGTCTTTTACGAGATTGTATAGCAAAAAATATCGATATTCTGGTTTATAGTGTAAGAAAATACTAACAGGTACTGAAGGTAAGAACTGAAGTACTGAAGGAATACTGATATGATGAAAGATTACTGAGAGTATGAAATTACTCATTACTGAATGACATTACTGATTACTGATTACTTGATTAATAAGTTACTGATTACTGAAAGTATGAAATAATGCTGAAGAATAGAACTAAAGTACTGAATTAATGAACAAGTAGTAAAGATAAGATGAAATTACCGATAGAGACAGTTAAGTTTAAAAATGAAATGTGGATACAATGCCCTATATAATAATATCCTTTATAATAGTAGCTAAGTTATTTTCCACTGTGTCCTCGAATTTATAAAGCGGTTGGACCTGGAATGAGTAGAATCATATACATTGGATTCATGAAGAGTTATGTTTCACAAAATTCAAAGCGAATTCGAAATCCACCCCTTTCCCGTTTTTCGATAGTTTAATGTCATTTATTAAAGCCCTATTATCCCCGGTTAATTTCATTCGATTAAATTTACCAACTTATCATATTATAAGTAGATGAAAATAAAATTTTTTCCTAGTATTATGACGTCATTCTTTTAACCATCTCATTTAATCATTTCTTATTTTAAATTATTTACATATCGTCTGTATTATTTTCACATGTTTAATCACTGTACTTAAATATAACGTAAATAGTTTTCTTTTATAATAAGCTCAAATAAAAGATTAGGTACATATGTGATAATTTAAATTTAATCGGCTATTATTTTTATTGCATGAAAATTTTATCACCGGTAATAACAACAAAGTCTTTTCATAAAAGCCTAGGAGTCTATTTCGCGGACTAATAAATGTCTAGCTTTTACGTTACAGATCTTTGAAAATTGAGAAGTTTTTTTCCTTTGTGTATTTGTTTTTTATACCTAACGACACTTTTTTCAATCGGTTCGAGAATTTTTGAACCGCTATATATATACCGCTAAACAATCACTGTCAATATTGAAACCTCTGTTGTCCATCCTATCATGAAATATGACAAGATAAATTAAAGTTAGCTACTATCATGCGGTTAGTAAAGATAAACAGATTATTAAGCGTGTACTAGATTCCCAGCCAAAATACAAAACATTTTTTTAACTGCGTCATAAAGGTTCTTTACAATTCTTGCAAATTAAAAATTTTACTCATCCCGTCATTTGACGGGCCAAATGCTAGTATATATTTAAACGGCATACCAGGGAAAACCTTGAATAAACACATTTCTTCATAATAGTTCATCGTTAAGACTTGTTGCGAATTGTATTCAGAAAATAAGCACACTATATAGGCTATTTTGTAGCCAATTGCAATATACAATGCTTTGAAAGATGCATTCCATGTCATGAACATAAAATGTGAATAATATATCTATGGTAGAATGTCCTTTGGTGAGATGAATAGAGGGTCAAAATATTCCAAAAAAACGGTACTTTGCAGCAAGTATTGACTCATTGTATTAAACCGTTATCTCTATAAATGTTATGAAATTCAGCGGAAAATTGTTTATGTTGTAAATGAAGAACTGATATTTTTCTCAAATTGTAAGAATTTAAATTTCAGTGCAGAATCGATTGTCAAAACTATAATAAGTCTATATTCATTTGTTTTTAGTTTTAATTATTTAAATTTCGAATTATTTTGTAATGCTTATTATTATTTTTAGTAGGCTTAGGATATAATTATTTCAATCTTAGGAAAATTGTATGTATATGCTTATTACATCATAAATGAGAAAGATTGATTAGCCTATTTTTCTTTTATATGAAACTAGCAAGTTTGCCCGTGCTTCGCTACGGTGAACTTAATATATTACTTTTAAACAAAGATTTATTTTTCGTGAATAACTCTCTAAATTCGTCACAGTTCAGTTCGAGTCATTGGCATGTTTATATATTTCTATCATAAGCGTATTATAACATTATTCAGTTTTTATAATCGAATTTGTCTTATATTAAATTTGCTCAAACTTTTTTTATTGTAAAATATAAGCTTAACCCTAAATTGCATTACTGTATTACTACTGTACGTTGATTAGCAAAGTTAACAGATCTTGCCATATTACGTGATAGAATAGGAAGCACAGGTTTTGACAGCAACAGTGCTAATTTTGTTGGTAGTAATAAATGTTTTCCAAAATTAAGGAAATTTATGACAAACCACATAGTTTTGTATGAAACAGAAACACACATTCATATCGACAACCATATGAATATGAAGATAACTATATAAAATGATAGGTTTTATTTGGCCATGAGAGTCACTGAAATTTGTACTTTTTGTACTTAGAATATTGTTGATATGCATTTCATTGTAACATAAAAATGAACCAAGAATTAAATTTAAAATTAGTTCTCATATAAAAATGCTATAATTTGCGTCACATAGAAATGAAAGTGAATCACTTTATATCTCAAATTTCAGTTCAAATCGAATAGATACTAAGCAGACGATTTTAAATAATATAAAATAAGAAATGAATAAATGAAATATTTAAATGAATGACGTCATAATGATAGAAAAATATCATTTTCGCCTATTTATTATGTGATGAATTGAACATTTTAATCTCCTGCTTTTAACCGTGGAAAACTGCGTTTAAAACAATTACTTGGGATGACGTCACATTGCTAGAAATATTGCTTCTTTCCCTTAGATATGATGCGATAAATTAAAAACTTAATCGTTTGCGTTTAACCGGGGAAAATAATGCTTGGAATAATGACATGAAATGCTCGAAAAAGGGGGAAGGAATGAATTTCGAACGTTGAAAATTTACAAAAACCTTCCCAGGGATATACCTAAACATTTCCCAAATTTTCACGGCGATTGGATGCATAGTTTTTGAGTCTATTGAGTACAGACAGACAGACAGACAGACACACACACATTCATTTTTATATATATATATATAGATATTCGTGGTATCTGCCCGTCTGTCCTCGAATGTATGAAGCAGTTCGGCCTGGAATGGATAAAAGAAAGCATAATGGAATCTTGATAAATTAGGGCTAACAAAACTCAAACCGAGTTCATAAATTTTCGAATGATACACCTATCCACCCTTTTCAATAGTTTTAATGCCATTATTTCAAGCCCTATTTTCCCCGGTTAGAACAGATTATTAAATTTACCAACTTATATCACATTAAAAGTAGATGAAAATAACATTTTTCTACCAGTATGACGTAATTTTTTTAAACATTTCTCTTAATCATTTCTTATTTTAAATTATTTAAATATCGTCTGTATTATTTTGATACGTTTAATCACTGAACTTAAATATTACTCAAATAGTTTTCTTTTTAATTTAGATCAAATAATAGATTAGGTACATATGTGACAATTTTAAATTTAATCATCGATTATTTTTGGTTACATTTTTAATTTTATCACCGGTATTAACCTTTTAACTGTCATGCCCGAGATAATCTAGGGCGCAGCACTGGTGTTCAAAAATGTCATGCCCGAGTATTACTCTGGGTAATTTTTTTATTAAGGAATCGTATTGTTATACCCCCGAATATATATCATGTACTACAAAATATAAATTTTTAACTACTAAGTATAATTTGTTTTGTAGAAAACATTTGAGTTTTGCAATAAAAAAATTTGACAAATTGTGTACCCAAATCATCAAATTAACTTGACAGTTAAAGGGTTAAACTCAATTTTTTCACAAAAGTCTAAGAGTCTATTTCAAGGACTAATAAATATCTAGCGTTTAAGTTATTTATCTTTGAAAATTAAAGTTTGTCCGTTTGTATGTTTTTTTTTTTTTTGTTATACATAACCCCATTGTTTGCAATCGATTCGCTAAATTTTGGGTTTCATTCATATATATCTCCAAATAATCACTGTCAATATTAAAACAACTTCTGTTCATCCTATAACGTAATATGACAAGATATATTAAAGTTCGCAACTAACATGCGATCAGGAAAGATAAACAAATAATTGAGCGTGTACCAGATAATTCTCACCCAAAAAACAAACCATTTTTTTACTTACCTTATAGGGTGCTTTACAATTCTAGAAAATTGAAAATTTTACTTATCCTGTCATTTGTGACGGGCCATATTCTAGTATATATGTAAACGGTAAACCAGGTAAAACCTTGGATAAACACTTTTTCTTCATAACAGATCATCGTTGAGACTTGTTGCGAATTGCATTCAGAAAATAAGCACAATATATCGGCTATTTTGTAGCCAATTGCAACATATGATGTTTTGAAAGATGCATTCCATGTCATGCAAATAAAATGTGGATAATAGATCTAAGGTAGAATGTGCTTTGGTGAGATGAATAGAGGGTCAAAATATTCCAAATAAACGGAACTTTGGAGTAAGTATCGACTCATTGCGTTGATGTCGTATTCTCTGGAAATTTTGTAAAATTTAGTTGAAAACTGTTTCTGTCGTAAATGAAGAACTGATATTCTTCTCAAATGGCAAGAATTTAAATTTCAGTGCAGAATCGACTTGTCATATCTATTCATTTGTTTTTAGTTTTAATTATTTCCATTTCGAATTATTTAGCAAGGTTATTATTATTATTTAGTAGTCTTAGGAGATAATTATTTCAATCTTAAGGAGAAATGTGTGTATATGTTTATTTACATTATAAATGAGAAAGATTGCCTAGCCTATTATTCCCTATATAATAATATTTCATGTTATCTGTCCATCTATCCTCGAATTTATAAAGCGGTTGGACCTGGAAAGGATAAATGCATCCATATTGGATTCATGATGAATAAGTGTTAGGAAAATTCCAACCGAGTTCAAAATATTTCGAAATCTACCTCTTCCCTTCCCTCCTTTTACGATCGTTTAAAACCATTATTTCAAAGGTTATTTTCTAAGTTTAAGAGCAGACGATGATTACTTTTTCACATTATAAATAAACAAAATAGCATTGTTTTCTAGCATTATGGCGTCATCCTTTTAACCATCTGATTTCATTTTTTTTCTTATTTTACATTTCTTAAATATCGTGTGCATTATTTTCATACGTTTCATCACTGAACTTAAACATTAAGTAAACAATAATCTTTTATATTTGGTTTAATAATAGATTAGGTACATATGTGTTAATATTAAATTGAATCGTTGATTATTTTTGTTGCAATGAAAATTTTATCTTCGGTAATAACAACAAATTCTTTTCGTAAAAGTCTAGGAGTCTATTTCACGGACTCATAAATATCTAACCTTTAAATTACAGATCTTTGAAAATTGAGAAGTTTTTTTCGTTTGTGTGTTCTCTTTTTATACATAACCACACGGTTTGACTAAATGAAATCAACCTGATTCTAAACTGCATTCACAGTATCAGTAGACATTAGATGAGTATGAAGATAAACAAATTATTGAGCTTGTGCCAGATAATTCTCAGTCAATAAACAAACCATTTTTTACCTGCCTCATAGGGGACTTTAGATATCTGGAAAATTAAAAACTTTACTAATCTCGTCATGTGACGTGCTATATGCTAATTTTAAGATAATTATATTAAAGTAAATTTTGATGGTTGCAAAATTTTATACCGTATTTGGTTTATCGTGAATAAAATTTTATTTCTCCGGTATTAAAATTTTCTGTGTTTGTTTTTTATACATAACCACTTGGTTTTGCAAACGATTAGCTATTTTTTGGACATCATTCATATACGCCACCAAATAATCACTGCCAATATTAAAACCACTGTTGTCCATCCTATCACGCAATATGACAAGATAAATTAAAGTTGACAACTAACATACGGTTGGTAAAGATATACATATTATAGAGCGTTTTCCAGATAATTCTCAGTCAAAATACGATCCATGATTTACCAACCTCATTGGCTTCTTTACATTTCTAGAAAATTAAATTTTTACTCATGCCGTCATTTGACGGGCCCTATATTAGTGTACATTTATACGGCATACCAGGTACAACCTTAGATAAAAGCTCTTCTTCATAACAGATCATCGTTAAGACATGTTGCGAATTGTATTCAGAAAATAAGCGCAATATATCGTTTATTTTGTAACCAATTGCAACATATGATGTTTTGAAAGATGCCTTCCATGTCATGAACATAAAACGTGCATATTAGAGCTATGGTAGAATGTCCTCTGTTGAGATGAATAGATTTTCAAAATATTCACAACAAACGGGACTTTGGAGCAAGTATCGACACATTGTGTTGATGTTGTATTCTTTGGACATCATTCATATATACCACAAATTATCGCTGTGGATATTAAAACCTCTGTTGTCCATCCTATCAGGTAATATGACAAGATAAATTAAAGTTTGCAACTAACATACGGTGAGTAAAGATAAAGAAATTACCGAGCATGTACCAAATAATTCTCAGTCAAAAAACTAACCATTTTTTATCTACCTCATAGAGTTCTTCACAATTCTGGAAAATTAACTATTTTACTCATCCCGTCATTTTAGGGGCGTATACTAGTGTACATTTAAACGGCATACCAGATACAACCTTAGATAAAAGCTTGTTGCGAATTGTATTTAGAAAATAAGAACAATATATCGGCTATTTTGTAACCAATTGCAACATATGATTCTTTGAAAAATGCATTCCATGTCATCAACATAAAATGGGCATAATAGATCTATCTTAGAATGTCCTCTGGTGAGATGAATAGATTCTCAAAATATTCCAAACAATCGGGACTTTGGAGCAAGTATCGACTCATTGTGTTGATGTCATATTCTCTGGAAATTTTGTGAAATTTAGTTGAATAATCACTGTCAATATTAAAATAACTGTTGTCCATCCTATCACGTAATATGACAAGATAAATTTCATTGCTGAATCGGTTGTCATAACTATTCATAAGTCTCCACTCATTTGTTTTTAGTCTTAATTATAGTCATCAAAGTACTGAAGGAAAAAGACGAAACTACCTCATAGAAACAGTTAAGTTTGAAAATGAACTGTAAATAGAATCCCGTATTTGATGGGCCATTTACATTACAACGGCATACCAGGTAAAACCTTGAATAAACATATTTCTTCATAATAGTTAATACTTGTTGCGAATTATATTCAGAAAATAAGCTCAATGTATCGACTATCTTGTAGCCAATTGCAACATATGATGCTTTTAAAGATTCATTTCATGTCAGGAACATAAAATGTGCATAATAGATCTATGGTAAAATGTCCTTTGGTGAGATGAATAGATTCTCAAAATATTCCAAACAATCGGGACTTTGGAGCAAGTATCGACTCATTGTGTTGATGTCGTATTCTCTGGAAATTTTGTAAAATTTAGTTGAAAACTGTTTCTGTCGTAAATGAAGAACTGATATTTCTCTCAAATTGAAAGAATTTAAATTTCATTGCTGAATCGGTTTTCACAACTATTCATAAGTCTCCACTCATTTGTTTTTAGTCTTAATTATAGTCATCAAAGTACTGAAGGAAAGACGAAACTACCTAAGAGAAACAGTTAAGTTTGAAAATGAACTGTAAATAGAATGTACATTTAAACAACATACCAGGTAAAACCTTGGATAGATAAACACGCTTCTTCATAATAGATCATCATTAAGACTTGTTGCGAATTGCATTCAGAAAATAAGCACAATATATCGGCGTTTTTGCAACCAATTGCAACATATGATGTTTTGAAAGATGCATTATATGTCATGCACATAAAATGTGATAATAGATCTATGGTAGAATGCCCTCTAGTGAAATGAATAGAGGGTCAAAATATCCGAAATAAACGGAACTGTAGAGCAAGTATCAACTCATTGTACTAATGTTGTATTCTCTTGAAATTTTGTGAAATTCAGTTGAAAACCGTTTATGTCGTACATGAAGAACTGATATTTTTCTCAAATTGTAAGAATTTAAATTTCAGTGCAGAATCGATTGTCAAAACTATTCATAATTCTCCATTTATTTGTTTTTAGTCTTAATTATAGTCATTAAAGTACTGAAGGAAATAACAGGTACTGAAGGAAAGACGAAACTACCTGAGAGAAACAGTTAAGTTTGAAAATGAACTGTGAATATAATGTACATTTAAACAACATACCAGGTAAAACCTTGGATAGATAAACACGTTTCTTCATAATAGATCATCGTTAAGACTTGTTGCGAATTGCATTCAGAAAATAAGCACAATATATCGGCTATTTTGTAGCCAATTGCAACATATGATGTTTTGAAAGATGCATTCCATGTCATGCAAATAAAATGTGGATAATAGATCTAAGGTAGAATGTGCTTTGGTGAGATGAATAGAGGGTCAAAATATCCGAAATAAACGGAACTGTAGAGCAAGTATCAACTCATTGTACTAATGTTGTATTCTCTTGAAATTTTGTGAAATTCAGTTGAAAACCGTTTATGTCGTACATGAAGAACTGATATTTTTCTCAAGTGTTAGAATTTGAAATTCAGGGCAGAATCGATTGTCATAGTCTCCCTTCATTGGATTTTAGTTTTAATTATTTTCATTTAAAATTATTTAGAAAGGTTTTGAGGTAATTATTTCAATCTTTAGGTGAACTGTATGTATATATTTATTTACATTAAAAATTAAAACAATTTCATAGCCTATTATCACTTATATAATGATATCCCCAAATATCTGTCCATTTCTTCGTTGACCTGGAATGTATAGAGACATCCATATTCGATTCTGGGTGAGTTAGGGTTAGCAAACTTCAAACCGATTTCAAAAAATTTCAAAAGCTATCCCTCCCCTCCCCTATTCGGTCGTTTAATGTCATTGTTTCAAGTCTCATTTTTCCCGGTTAAGAGCAGGCGATGATTAAATATATTAATTTATCACATTGTAAGTAGATGAAAATAACATTTTTATAGCATTATGTGTCATTCTTTTAATCATCTCATTGAATCATTTCGTATTTTACATTATTTAAATATCGTCTGCATTATTTTCACACATTTTATCATGGAACTTAGATATTACTTAAATAATTTTCTTTTATATTTGGCTTAAATAATAGGTACATATACATATTAAATAATAGGTACATATTTGACATTTTTAAATTTAATAATATATTTTGTTGCAATGAAAATTTTATCACCTTTATTAACCACAAATTCTTTTCATAATTATCTAACAGTCTATTTCACAGAATAATAAATATCTAACATTTAAGGTATTTATCTTTGAAAATTAAGAAATTGGTTAGTTTGTGTGTTTTTTATACATAACCACATGGTTTGCAATTGATTCTCTAACTTTTGTACATCATTCATATATACCTCCAAATGATCACTGTCAATATTAAAACCTCTACTGTCCATCCTATTACGTAATATGACAAAATCAATTCAAGTTGGTAACTAATGTACGGTTAGTAAAGATAAACAAATTATTGAGCGTGTACCAGATAATTCTCAGCCAAAAAACAAACCATTTTTTTTTATCCGCATCATAGGGTAGTTTACAATGCTGGAAAATTAAAAATTTTAATGATAACGTCATATGACGGGCTATATGTATTATTACTATAATTAAATTCCAGTTTATATTTATCCAACTAACTCAGTGTTTGTTTGTGTGTTTGTTTTTTATACATAACCACACGGTTTGCAACCAATTCGCTAAATTTTGGACATCTTTCATATATACCGCCAAATAATCACTGTCAATATTAAAACATTTGCTGTCTATCCTATCACGTAATATGAGAAGATAAATTAATGTTGGCAACTAACATTAGGCTAGTAAAGATAAACATATTGAGTGTGTACCAGATAATTCGCAGCCAAAAAAAACAAACCCTTTTTTACCTGCCTCATAGGCTGCTTTACAATTTGGAAAATTAAAAACTTTAATGATACCGTCATATGACGGGTTATATGTTATTAATACGATAGTTAAATTCTAGCTTATATTGATCCAACTAATTTTAATTATACTCATAAATTATCTCCCTTTATTTCAATATAAATTTAAATACCTTCTGTTGCACTGTATTGGTTTAGGATCAAATTCCTACAGCCATTTTTATTTTACTTTAAATTCAGAGTTTGTAGGTTTATTATTAAATGGATGAAGGAAAGAAGGAATAAATTCCTTATAATCAATTTTCTATGAATGCTCGAAATAAACTAAGTCAGATATTTGTGTAATCAATATCTGTCACCGTTTAATAAACTATGCAAATTTTAGATCAATTTTAATATATGATGGGTAACTGAAAGTTTATTAAACTTTGCTGTTTTCTGTTATTTAATGATACAATATAAATTAAATATTTTATTTTTAATTAAAGAATAAAAAGAAATTAATAAATATTATATTTTATATTATTTGGATAAAAGTAATTGCTTTATAATTTGACCATTTTTATTTTTTTTCCTTTCATTAGACTCTTTCTTTAACTAAAGAATTACTTTAATCCTACAGGTAAACGAATTAAATAAATTACTTTTGAAAAAATTATTTTTTGACTTTCTATCTGATACATCAATGTCAGGGAGTATCTTACCTTATGTGTCTACTGTATGTAACTACAGGTGAGGATAATTAAACGAAATAGGGCTTCACTTGTTAATTCCTAACACTTCATTAATTTAGCATTGTTATGGAGTATCTTATATTTCTACTGTATGTAAGTACAAGTGGGGAAAATTAAATAAAAAGGGATTCGCTTGTAAATACAGCAATTTATCTTTTCTTGGCTCACTTCTGAGCAATAAATCCTTTACATATAGCATTACTTTAATCATGCATGTAAAAGAATTAAATAAATGACTTTTGAAAAAATTCTTTTTTGACTTCACATCTTAATAAGTTAACATTGATTTAGCAATGTTGCGGAGTACCTTACCTTATACATCTTACTGTACTTAAACTACAGGTTAGGAGAATGAACAAAATAGGGCTTCACTTGTAAATATAACAATTTATTCATTTTTTGGCTCTCTTCTGAGCAACAAAATCCCTCTTTACTCATAGCATTACTTTAATCATGCAGGTAAAAGAATTAAATAAATTATCTTTGTAATATATTTTTTGATTTTCTCTGTGAATAAGTTGACATTGAATCAGCAATGTCATGTTGTATCTTAGCTTATACTTCTACTCTATATAACTACAGGTCATCAGAATTAAGGAAATAAGGCTTCACTGGTAAATACAGCAATTTATCTTTCCTTGGCTCTCTTCGGAGCAATAAATCCCTCTTTATACCATAGCATTACTTTAATTATGCAGGTAAAAGAATTAAATAAATTACTTTTGAAAAAAGATTCTTTTTAACTTTCTATCTGAATAAGTTGACATTGATTCAGCAATGTCATGTTGCATCTTAGCTTATACATCTACTGTATGTAAAACTACAGGTGAGGAGAACTAACGAAATAGAGCTTCGCTTGTAAATACAGCAATTTATCTTTTCTTGGCTCACTTCTGAGCAATAAATCCCGCTTTACCCATAGAAGTACTTTAATCAGGCAGGTAAAATAATTAAATAAATTACTTTTGAAAAAAATATTTTTTGACTTTCTATCTGAATAAGTTAATGATTTAGCAATGTTATGGAGTATCCTTATCTTATACTTCTAATGTTATGTAAGTACACGTGTGTAAAATAAAGAAAAAGGGCTTCACTTCTAAATACAGTAATTTATTTTTTGCTTGTCTCACTTCTGAGCAATAAATCCCGCTTTACCCATAGAAGTACTTTAATCAGGCAGGTAAAATAATTAAATAAATTACTTTTGAAAAAAATATTTTTTGACTTTCTATCTGAATAAGTTGGCATTGATAAAGCAATGTCCTGTTGTACCTTATCTTATACTACTACTGTATATGAATACAGGTGAGGAGAATTAACGAAATATCGCTTCACTTGTAAATACAGAAATTTATCTTTTCTTGGCTCTCTTCGGAGCAACAAAATCCCTCTTTATTCATAGGATTACTTTAATCATGCAGGTAAAAGAATTAAATAAATTACTTTTGAAAAAAACTATTTTTAAATTTTCTCTATCAATAAGTTGGCATTGATTCAGCAATGTCATGTTGTATTTTAGCTTATATTTCTACTGTATGTAACTACAGGTCAGGAGAATTAATGAAATAAGGCTTCACTGGTTAATACAGCAATTTATCTTTCCTTAGCTCTCTTCGGAGCAATAAATCCCTCTCTACCCATAGCATTACATTAATCATACAGGTAAATGAATTAAAGAAATTACTTTTGAAAAAAAATATTTTTGACTTCCTATATGAATACGTTGACATTGATTTAGCAATGTTGTGGAGTATATTATCTTATACTTCTACTGTATGTAAGTACAAGTGGGGAAAATTAAATAAAAAGGGATTCGCTTGTAAATACAGCAATTTATCTTTTCTTGGCTCACTTCTGAGCAATAAATCCCGCTTTACCCATAGAAGTACTTTAATCAGGCAGGTAAAATAATTAAATAAATTACTTTTGAAAAAAATATTTTTTTAACTTCCTATATGAATAATTTGACATTGATTCAGCAATCCCATGCTTTATCTCATCTTATACATCTACTGTATTTAACCACAGATGAGGATAATTAACTAAATAGGGCTTCACTTGTAAATACAGCAATTTGTTTTGGCTCACTTTGGAGCAATAAATCCCGATCAAAAAATGTGTTAGATATCTTCTTTTTGCTGATGAAAATCACATCTGCGCCTAAGTCACGGCAGCTCAGTAGGCAAAGGCAACGATCAACTCAATGAGAGTTTGCGGGTTCGGAACCAGATCCGGCCTAAGATCCGCCGTGTTCGTTAAAGATGACTGGGGCATGTAAAATATGTTCTTAGTCACAATGACTTCCAATTTCTCAAATACCTCTGGGGGTAGCAGGCCAAGTCTATAGGTCTTCTGCTTGGTCCCTTCTTATAAATTACGAGAACCTACTAGAGCAAAGTTGTTCTTTCACCTTAAAGGTGCTCATTAAAACGAATGGCGCACCAATTTCCCTTAATACGATTAGCCTCCAGCTCGGTTTGTCCAAGTGGCATAAGAAGCAAGAACACATCTGTTCCTCGAGAAATGCTTCCTCACGCGTCATAAGTCGATCATCTATTCCAAAAGGATTATAGTTTTTATTCATTTCACAGAAATGAATACCCTTTAAATATTTAGAACGATTTCTTTCCATGTTTGAAACACTCTGAGTAGTCAGTGAAATTGACTATTAGGGCATTTGGAAGAATAGATTCCTGGTTTGAATTTAGGACAACGCTCCTCAATCGGTTTTGGAGTATTTTCTATACGATATCATTTTTATAATAAATATCTCTGCCATCTGTACGTATGTACATATCTCGGATTCAGAACCAGAGCGCCTAAGATCTGCAGTGTTCGTTAAAGGTGACTATGTAACGCAAAACATATTCTTGGTCACAATGTCCAAGTTCTCAAATACCTCTTGGGGTGGAAGGCCAAGTCTGTGTGTCTTCTGCTTGGCCAATGCTTCTAAATTACAAGGATCTACTTGAGCGAAGTTGTTCTTTCACCTTAATGGTACTCATTACAACAAAAGGAGCAAACCTTTGTCTTAATACGAGTAGTCTCCAGCTCAATCGTGCTTGGTTTGTCCAAGTGGCATGAGAAACAAGAACAACAACACATATGTGCGTCACGAAATGCTTCCTCACGCATCATAAGTTGATCCTCAATTCAGTAACGATGATAGTTTTGATTCATTTCATAGAAATAAAAACCCTTCAAATTTTAGAAGGATTTCTTTCCATTTATGACGCATTCTGAGTAGTTAGTAAATTTGGCTATTAGGGCTTTGGGAAGATTAGATCTCTCATTGGTTTGGATCTAGGACAATGTCTTGTCTATCCTTTTTTGAGAGTTTCCTATAAGATATTATTTGTATACTAAATATCTCTGTAATCTGTACGTACGTACGTATCTACGTAATCATCTCACAGAACTCAAAAGATACTACTGCTGAAATTCTATTACATAAGGATGTTCTTACATACAATTGTGTAGATATATTTTAAGTGCAGTTTGCTTATTTTCACATAATAAAAATCTGAACAGAGTTTAACCGTGTGTTTCGCCACCACATGTCAACATTTAAATAATACTCATTAGCCGTGGTAGGTGAGCCGGCAAAGACAATGATCGAGTAACGAGCCGGGCTAAGATCCGCCATGTTCGTTAAGGTGACTCGGCACATAAAATATGTTCGTGGTCACAATGTCCTCCAAGTTTTCAATCAATACCCCTGGAGTGGCAGGCCCAGACTATGGGTCTTCTGCTTCATCCCTGAGTCAAAATTACGAGAACCCACTTGAACATAAGTTGTACATTAACCCTTAAGTTTTGCCGTCAAAACGAATGGCGCACCCATTTGTCTTAATACGACGTAACATCAGGCTCAATCGTGAGTGGTTTGACGAAGTGGCATAAGCAACAACATCAACAACAATACTCAGTTATACCCTGTTACTTTCAGAAAAAAAAACCATTTTTTACCTTCACGGGAACGGGAAAATTCTAAAGTATATAGAAATTTGAATTTCGACTAAAACTTCTTTATTCACAAATTTTATCATTATATAAATCACACTAAAGAGATTTTGCTTGAGGCTATGATTTTGCTATCACAACTACATTTAACTCTTTAATGTGTTTCTCTATATTTTACATAGTATTTATTATTTCACTGGGTACTTATTATTCTCTCGGTGATTTCCACTGGAAAACAAACACCAAGAGCATTCTTACTGGAGTTGGAATTTGTAAGTTTCACTAGTACAGATA
>CM063500.1:31392789-31410289 GCA_032207245.1 Pardosa pseudoannulata | reverse complement strand
ATGTATATTGATTGCTTGTGATTTCGTGATTTGAAGCTATTTTTTTTTGTTTGTTTTGAGTTGCGATAAGATCATACAAAGTTTATTTAAATTCATTGGTTAATCGTTGTAATGTAGTTTACTTCTATTACAGAGGGCGCGATTTTAGAGCGTCAGTCTCGTTCCCGGAAGGTGACGAGTTCTGTTGGACTCGAAAGACCGCTGTGTTGTAAAGTTAAAACGTATATTTGCTTGTGAATTCGGGGTTTGAAGCTAAATTGATTATTTTTGTTTTTGTAAGATCACACAAGTTTATTTAAATTTATTGTTATTGTAATATAGTACTTTAATACAGCTATGGTTGATATCAGTCTCGTAAAAATATCCTCGTCTTAAAAATGTATTGTAGAATTAAAATGTATATTGATTACTTTTGAATTCATTGTTTGAAGTTAAATTGCTTTTGTTTTTGTTTTGGGTTACGATACGATCATACAGAGTTTAATTCATTGGTTAATCTATGTAATGTAATTTACTTTTGTTACAGAGGGCCATGGTAGCCTGTTTGGTAGAGCGTCAGTCTCATAACCGAATGTTGGCGAGTTTTGTCCTCGTCTCGGCCACAGGTCACCGTGTTTGTAGAATTGGAATGTATATTCCTTGTGAATTCGTGGTTTGAAGCTAATTTTTTTTTGTTTTGATTTGCGATAAAATCATACAAAGTTTATTTAAATTCATTGGTTAATCGATGTAATGTAGTTTACTTTTAGTATAGAAAGACTCGGTAGCCTGATTGCTGGAGCTTCAGTCTCGTAACCGAAAGGTGGCGAATTTTGTCCTCGTCACGGCCAAAGACCGCTGTGTTTGTAAAGTTAAAATGTATATTGATTTACTTTTGAATTCATTGTTTGAAGCTAAATTATTTTGGTTTTTGTTTTGGGTTACGATACGATCATACAAAATTTATTTAAACCCAATGGTTAATCGATGTAATGCAGTTTACTCTGAATACAGAGGGCAGCGGTAACCTGTTTGGTAGAGCGTCAGTCTCGTAACGGAAAGAGGCGAGTTTTGTCCTCGTCTCAGCCAAAGACAGCCGTGTTTGTAAAATTAAAATATATATTGAATGCTTGTAAATTCGTGGTTTGAAAATAAATTAATTTGTTTTTGTTGTCGGTTACGATACGATCACACAGTTTATTTAAATTCATTGGTTAATCGATTTAATACAGTTTACGTTTAATACAAAGGGTTGCGGTATCCTGGTTGGTAGAGCGCCAGTCTCGTAACCGAAAGGAAGCGAGTTCTGTTCTCGTCTCGGCCATATACCGCTATGTTTGTAAAGTTAAAATGTACATTGATTACTTGTGAATTCGTGATTTGAAGCTAAACTGGCTTTCTTTATGTTTTTGGTTACGATATGATCATACAAAGTTTAATTTAATTCATTGGTTAATCGATGTAATATAGTTTAAATTTAATACAGAGGGCCGTGGTAGCCTGGTTGGTAGAGCATCAGTCTCGTAACCGACAGGTGGCGAAGTCTGTCCTCGACTTGGCCAAAGACCACCATGTTTGTAAAGCTAAAATGTATATTGATTACTTTTGAATTCGTTGTTTGAAGCTAAACATGTTTTGTTTTTGTTTTTGGTTACGATATGATCATACAAAGTTTAATTTAATTCATTGGTTAATCGATGTAATATAGTTTACGTTTAATACAGAGCGCTGTGGTAGCCTTTTTGGTAGAGCGTAAATCTCGTAACCGAAAGATCACGAGTTCTGTCCTCGACTCGTCTTAAGACCGCCGTATTTGTATAGTTAAAATGTATAATGATTGCTTGTAAATTCGTGGTTTGAAGCTAAATTGATTTTGTTTTTGTTTTGGGTTACTATAAGATCACACAAAGTATATTTAAATTAATTGTTTTATCGATGTAATGCAGTTTACTTTTAACACAGAGGTAGCCTGGTTGGTAGAGAGTCAGTCTCGTAACCGAAAGGTGGTGAGTTCTGTCCTCGTCTCGGTTAAACACCGCCGTGTTGCTAAAGCCATTCGGGGCACGTTAAATATGTCGTGGCTCCAAAGTCCTCCAAGTTCCCATAACAAATATACCATTGTGGGTTCTGAATCAGGGATGATAAGTCGATGTCTGGTTTGGATCTAAATTCTATCTTGCAGATGGATGAATGAGTGCATGAATGAAATCCACTAAAATGGTTGTGTCGTGTGTGTTCGAGCTAAGTCGCACTTTCACCTTAACGATGCTCGTTAACAATGAAAGACAGACACTTCTGTGTTAATTCGAAACAGCATGCTTCATTCGGGTTTGGCATGAACAAGTGATATTAGACCCACCCACCCACTTTTAATACAATTAGTTTTTTCATCAGAAATTTGCTTTTATTTCAGTAATTAGCAAAGGCTTCAATCTCAAAATGCGATATTGTTTGTATTAACAACTCGACTGTGTTGGAACTCAGTTCAGACTACGCAAATGGGCCAATTTGGAATTCCCGACTTGAGTCCGGGCAAGAAAAAAATAAAAGTATTGAATTCCATGTAGGCCGAAATCTGTTCGTTCAATGCATATTATTTAATTTTCTCTTTTCCCAATAGGTAGAGATACATTCCAGTTAAAAGTTCGTCAGTTTCGCGCCATTTGTCGCTATTTCTATGATACTGTAAATGATTTTTGATATTCAAAGGAATCTGAGGGACATGGAATTCATGACAGTTGTTATAAATAATGACATTTTTGACTATTCAAATACCCTCTTTTCCGAAACATCCCTTGTACTATTTGAATGGAAAAGCCAAACGATGCATGAATGGTTACGGCGCTAATTTTTGTTACGAGAGTATGTGAGTTCAAATCTCACTTTGACACAGATGTTTGTAGCAGTTCAGAGTCGGCTTCATGAAGTAAGTCCCGGTCTAATAACCCTATTTTTGACAAAAAGTAGATCGTAGACATCCAAACTAAACCAAACTCTAGAAAATTAAATATCGTTAAGCCATAAATATTCTCATTTCGAAATTATGGATTGTTTTAGTTTATAAATAAAGTCATATTGATTTTTACCAGTGAAATATACAGTTGAATTTGAATGTATATATAATTTATTTTTTATTAATAACCTAATGATTTTTAATGATAAGGCAACAAATTCAAAGAAAATTAAATTTTTTTTGTAATAGTTACAAAAGCAGCAGTCTAGCAGTACTTAAAAAATTCACAATATACAGTAAGACTAAAGAAACATAGAAAAATTTATCAAGATAAATTTGCCAAGTCTGCTCAAATTGGCACACTAACAATACATAATTTACAATACATCAGTACCTAAAATTACTCCTTTGCATAATTTTGAGATTATACATCTACAAATATTATCTGACAATAAATTTTTGTAATCACTTGAAATGCAGAAATAATTAATGTACAAAATTCGAACTGGTGTTTGATATTATAGAAACACTTCTTTTTTGTTTTCTGAATTAAATATTTCTAAAAAATAATGTTCTTGACTTCAAATTGTGTTTTATTTGTATATATATATACAAGGCATGTCTAAAATATAAAATAAAAGCATGAAGATAAAATACTTAGAATTTATTACTTACTTTTTATTTGACTTATTTAATAAATTCATCTTTGACGCTTATATATCAAAATATTTTATATCCTACTCATCAGAATCGTATTAAGTTATTTTATTTTAACTGTTTAGGTAGCTTATTTTTTATTACCATTCTCTAATCACACGAACGGATTTTTGGGGAAGGGGAAAAATTCTCATGTTGCTGATTCAGAATAATATGGAAGATATTCATTCGTCTAAATGGGCTTTTCAATATAAAACTATTTCGTTGAGAAATTTTTGAGTAGCAACTAAATCTTCTTATTTAAGTCAAGCAAATAGTTTTGTATGGGAAATTCATTTTTGTAAGGAAGCCTTAGAAATCATCTGTAAATACTTCTTTCATACTTTGCAGAGTTTCATTATATATATATGCAATGATATTTTAATCATGAAATCTAATCAACGTAATTATGTCTATCTTGAATTAATTTTTGGTTCCATTCTATTTTTCTTCACTAAACTTCATCACTTCTTTCATCACTTTTCTGGCATATTTAATGAAATCATCTTTGACGCTTGCACACCAATCCCTTTTATTTCCTACTTATCAAAATCGTATTAAGTTTATTTTATGTTAATTGTTTAGGTAGTTTATTTTTTATTACCATTCTCTAATCACTTAAACTTAGTTTATTACTGAACCGATTTTTTTCGAGGGGGAGGGTAAGAAACTTCGTAATTTGCTGATTCAGAATAATATGGAAGTTATTAATTCATTTAAATGGGCTTTTCAATATAAAACTATTTTGTTCAGAAATTTTTAATCAGGAACTAAATCTTCTTATTTAAGTCAAGAAAATACATTTGTATGGAAAATTCATTTTTGTCGTGAGGACTAAGGAATCTTTATATATTTCTTTCGTACTTTTCAGAATTTTATATTATATATATGTAATGATATTTTTATCCTAAAAATTAACCACCGTAATTGTCTATTTTGAATTTAATTTCTTGAATTAATACCTTGTTTTCCCCTGCGGATTTCTACCGGTTTCATAAATCCATTTCTCTCACGCTTAAATACGTCATCGGCTTGACTCACGTGACATGTAAGGAATTTCTGATTATATGACAACTATTTATGTACGATATACAGGTTTTGTGCACAGATCGTTCGTGAGAGTTTAAGCCTGAATGAACTTCACCAAAGTATGATCAAGTATGATACTTGATCAAAATATCCCATTTTGTTTTCACTAATATCTAAGGTTCCATGAATGCAACCTCAATTCTCAGCTTCGAACTCTATTTGCGATGAAGCAAAAACATCAGACATATATTATACTATTACATTGATTAACTTTAGAATTTATTTTATATACATACAAAGTGAAATACATATTCTCTCATTTTGATTGTCGAAACAGTGAAGGAATATTGGATATAATTTGCATTAAACAGCTATACACTAGATCTTTGATCTAGAGCTGCCACTTAATTTAAAATATTCATAGAAAGTGGAATTACTTAACAGTACAAACCTCGCATATGTACAACTAAAGAATCCAACAATATACGGCTATAGTATCAGAAACTTAGCTTATTTACAATATGCAAGTTGATGCATTAACTGCATAGAATGATATATAAATCAGATAATCACTAATTTATATTAATTTAAATATATGTGCACGTGAAAACATATAAAATTATTAGAATTATACTATTATATGAATCTTTCAAAATTAAAAATCTAGTACAATGAAATTTAGTGCATCTAAGTATAACTGTATTAAAATAAATGGGAGGGATTCATAATCATTCTATTTCCTTACATGCCATTCATAGACCCCGATCGAAAGTAAAAAATAGTCTATATTTTGAAAAAGATATGTGCCATCTTTGTGTGCTATAACATGTAAAGGGTTGAACAATATTCCCCTGCTATAGATTTTGTCTTATAAGCAGGCACGTTATGCTGGAATATATAATGAAGTATTTAGTAGTATGAATGACATATGCTGTTATTTAAAGATTTTTCAATGAAGTTTTCCAATCAATTTTAAAGGAGAATTTTCAATATAAATTAAACATTTACGTCCCAGTATCATGTATTTAAAAAACCTATGTGTTTGCGTGTGTGTGTGTGTGTGGAGATATGTACAACATTCCATATCGAACAAAATCAGTCAAGCATAAAACGTAAATTATAAATGAAACACTCTAAATTTTTGATTTAAGAACTTATAACCTCTATTTTGCTAGAAAAGGAAAACAATTAGAATGTAATATGTAATAAGAGGGAATGATGTGTATATATATACATCATTACATCTTATTACATATTACATCCTAATTGTTATATATATATATATATATATATATATATATATATTTGTTTATTTACGTTTACGAATATGTATTTATATTTCTAGAAAATTTGTTACAAATTACATTTTCTTTATCTTGAAAGTTTTCTCTGTATTTTATTATTTAGAATTTATAGCGAATAGTGGTTTCTATATCTAAGAAGTATTTTAAGTTTTACGAGTCCTAATTCGACGAAACTGCATAGAATGGTGTAAGAAACCACAAATTATAAACATAGTTTTAATGATTTTAAAACACGTATTAAAGTATGATATATTTTGGTGCACGTATACAAATACGTGCTATAAAAATATCTTTCTGAGTGAAATAATAAGGATTTCCTACAGATATTTCAGTTTTATACTAGATGTCATTTGAATAAAATTATACGTTATCAGCGAGATTTTATGAATAATTCATCCCGTGTCTTTTAAATTGAAATAGGTATAAGATTATCCTTGAAGGCAATTGAATATAGATCTTCCATAAATAAGCAGTTTTAAAAGCCAGTGACCACCTGAGCCCATGTCTTTTTATTGAAGTATATCAGTAAACAAAATTTTGAAATAAATAATCAATGACGTAAAATAAATTGAGAAAGTGCTATTTAGATATTGTCGTAAAACTTGGACAGTTTTTCAAAACATAGTTAGCAAAACAAAACAATCCGATTATTAACTTTAATATTTTCTATAAGAATGTATTTAAATAATATGACACTGTATAGGGAAATAATTAAATTTTGTGTCACAAGTGTTTACTCTAAGTTTAGTCAACCGTATAATATTAGTGTTATATGCCATTTCTAACAAAATATTTGTAATGCTTCTGTATTAATAAATTTTAGAGCATCACAAATGACTGAAATTAAAGTTAGGGCAGAAGTTTTTGCTTGAGTAATATGAACACAATATGTTCCGAAAAAGATGTACCATAGGTTAAAAGAATTACCTATGTGAGTAGTTATTGAGTCCTTTGTTTTGACAGCTGGTTGCCTTCGACTTTAGTCCTTATACTGTGATCCAGTTTTGTGGAAATTTGTGTACCAACCTGTGATAGTGTGAGAGGTAGCTACGTTAGTTTTATGGTACTTCGTCTTTAAATCCTTCTAAAAAGTGACTACTGTCTATTTTTCAATTTATATTAAAATAAAAATAAATCTTCTGCAAGATACTGTTACATGTTATACCTGCAAAATTTGTGTACCAATTGTGATACTCTGAGATGTTGCTACGTTAGTTTTTTGGTATTTCTTCTTCAAATCATTCTAAACAGTGACTACTGACTATTTTTCAAATTATATTAAAATAAAAATAAATCTTCTGCAAGATACAGTTACATGTTAGACCTGCAAATTTTGTGTACCAACTTGTGATACTCTTAGATGTTGCTACGTTAGTTTTATGGTACTTCCTCTTCAAATCATTCTAATGAGTGACTACTGACTATTTTTCAAATTATATTAAAATAAAAATGAATCTTCTGCAAGATAGAGTTACATGTTATACCTGTATTTCTTCAGACTTCTATTGCCTGTTACTTAACACATTTGGTCTTTTCGATCATAGCAAAATAGTTACGCTGTCTAATTCATCCAACAAAGTTCTTTTTCACAACAAAACATTTTCAAAATCTTAAGTTTAAAAAAATCAGTATATATGTTAAAAATATCACTGTAATAACTTCACTCTAAAATAAGTTTTAGAATTATCGATTGAAATGTTCATATCTATATGTTTCAGAGCAATTGTTATCAGTGGAAAATCAGCTGATGCGAGTAAACAAGCGTTCTAAAAATAAACTCGCTAAAAGTACAGTCGATTTAAACATGAAACATAATTTGAGTCCATTCTTTAATTATAAATTAATTGCACATATCCTGACATATCCGTAGAAATATAGATACATCTTTAAACTGGATTACGTGTAAAAACATCTATTTGTATTCTTTAAAAATTTCTTAAAAAATGCATTTTTTTTAATTTAGATCTCACATGAAATATTTTTAAGTTTAATAATTTGTTTAGAATTTAAGATGAATTATAGTATTTGTAATAAAAAAGTAAAGTTATTTTTTTTCTATTATAATTATTGACACCTACGAAGAATTACTATGAAAGAACGAAAGATAATCAAAAATCATTAACATACTTTCCAACATGTACTAAAACTCAAAAACAAATGCCATATTTTGGTGCAAGTATTTATATCTTTTTGATTAAAATAAAAATATCTGATATTTCTATTTATCTCTCTATATATCAGATTTACAGTAAATATTATTTGACTGAAATTATGTTACCGGTGAAATTTTGCTAATAATTCACTCTAATTAACACTTGGTACACAAAATTTGCAGGTCTAACATGTAATTGTATGTTGCAGACGATTTATTTTTATTTTAATATAGTTTGAAAAATAGTCAGTAATCACTGTTTGGAATGATTCCAAAACGAAGTACCATAAAACTAACGTAGCAACATCTCAGAGTATCATAAGTTGGTACATAAATTTTGCAGGCATAACATGTAACTCTATCTTGCAGAAGATTCATTATTATTTTAATATAATTTGAAAAATAGTCAGTAGTCACTGTTTAGAATGATTTGAAGAAGAAATACCAAAAAACTAAAGTAGCAATATCTCAGAGTATCACAAGTTGGTGCACAAATTTTGCAGGTCTAACATGTAATTCTATGTTGCAGACGATTTATTTTTATTTTAATATAATTTGAAAAATAGTCAGTAGTCACTGTTTGGAATGATTCCAAAAGGAAGTACCATAAAACTAACGTAGTAACATCTCAGAGTATCATAAGTTGGTACATCAATTTTGCAGGTATAAAATGTAACTGTATCTTTTAAGTTGAAATATGAATAATATTACAGTTTAAGGCAGTTGAATATAAGTTTTCTTTAAATATAAAGTTTTAAAAGCCACAGACACTTGAGTCTATGTTTTACTAAGGACGTATATGAGAGATCAATGGTTTGAAAAAAAATGGGACATGCTTCTTGAATAGTACGATAAAAATAGGAAAAGAATATAAAATTAAATTAAATTATAAAGCACAGAATAAAAATAAAATTACAGGCTAAAAATAAAATTATAAAATTAAGGATTATAACTTTAAGAGGAATTAAATTATTAATCTAAATATTCTTCCTAAATGAAAACATAAAAACAAAAACAATACATCATTATATAGGATAAAAGTGTTAAAGGGAGAAGTGGCATGGGTTAATAAAGATGGCGTAGGAAGAATACTAATAGGAGTCTATGAGACTCTGTTGTATTGGCATTTGCATTTGCAACAAATTTTCTGGAAATGTTTGCATTACTAACGGGTTTTTAATCGGTAAACTCATGCAATGTGTCTAAGGATACGAGTTAGTCCCATAGAAAGAAGTTACATGGGTTAAGAAAGGTGAATAGGCGTCTGCTATAAGAACCTGTTAACCTGGCATTTTTACAGGCATTTAGTTTCCTGGAAATGGATTGAATTACAAATGCGCTTTTCTTAGGATAAATTCATGCAATGTTAGTAGGAACACGAGTTTATCCACAAAGAAATATATATATATATATATATATATATATATATATATATATATATATATATATATATATATATATATATATATATATATATATATATATATATATATATATATATATATATATACATATATATTTGTGTGTGTATTTAATTTAAGTTAGTGTTAATGTCAGGTTTTCAATTAAATTTATTTCATTTATATGTAAAGTCCAGTGTCAGCATCTTTGTAACTCCCGTACTACTTAATCATGTGTTTTCCCTGATATTGCACTACTTTATATTATTATTCCGCTTAGATCACCTGAAAAGCATGTAAACATACAGCACACTTAATTAATATTGAAACTGAAAGGTAAGATTAATAAATAATTCTAAACATTGTATTAGCTGTAACTGAACAACTTAATTAATGAGCAAGGCATGGAATATAATTTTTTTTATTATTTATCAATTAGATATACTTTGTATAAATCCTGAAGTTTCCTCTTAAGATGCCAAATATGCTTTAAAGATTTGTAACTCATAGAGACTTTTTGACATAATACAGGACAATTTTGAAACACTAAATGAATATAAAATTAATGTGAAATTAATCAAGGAGAGAGGAATATAAATTAAGCCATGCAGGAAACTGCAATTAATAACTCATTAGTAGAAATTTGCAGAACATAAAACACTTAATTTCCAAGCAACTTGATTGCTGAAATTCATCATCCTAGAGTATTTTGACAAGGACATACCCGGAAGCAAAATGTACAGATATAATTTTCTTTAATTTACCCTTGAAATTTATGTTTTGATCCATTTAATAATCAATAATTATTTTCTCAATATTTCTGTGTGATGATAAGTTGTTAATAATTATAAAAGTGTTTAATATAATGCTCAAATATATGAATTGTGTTCCACATTGTGCAAATAATGTTATAGTAATTGTTTTTCATGTCAGATCTTTTAAACATTTATTTAATTTTTCAAAACCAAATTAAGATTTAACAGATATTGAAAAAATAATTTAGTAGTGTATTTACTGTAATTGGAATAAATTTGTATTAAGACTTCTTTTAAGATGCCGAAATCATGTTTTATAACTTTAGGTTGATAAATATCAAAGTGCATTTTAGATAGTTCCTATCTTTCATACATTTTTCCTAGTAGCTATTAATTATAATTTGTTACAATTCTTATTGAATTAGGAGTGTCAAAAAATAATGTAACTGACCATTCTCAAATTATAATTTATCAGATTTATAAAGAAAATATCCTAAAAGTAAATTCACTACAACTTTACTAAGCTGATGCATATTCTAGAGTATCCCTAATGAAAGCTTTATTTTAAAAAGGTTTTTTTTATCCTGATAGATTTGTTTTTCCTTATAACTATTAATTATAATTTGTGACACATTTTTATGGAATCAGAAATGTAAAAAAATTAATGCAACTGACCAAGTTCAAATTATAATTTAACATATTTATAAAAATGTTTTAAAAGCAAATACACGATGAATTTACTAAATGGAAGCATTTTATAGATTAACCTTATAGTAACGTTTCTTTTAAAAGGTTTGTTTTTCCTGATAACTATTAATTATAATTTGTGACATTTTTATTGAGTCAGGTATGTCAAATATTAATATAACTGATCATACTAAAATTACAATTTAACAGATTTATATAAAAAAAAATCTTAAAAATAAATTCACTTCTACTGGAAAAAATGATTCCATCTTATAAAGTACGCTTACTGAAAGGTTTATTTTAAATGGGTTTTTTTTTCCTTATAACTGTTAATTATAATATGTGACACATTTTTATGGAATCAGAAATGTAAAAAAATTAATGCAACTGACCAAGTTCAAATTATAATTTAACATATTTATAACAAAAATTTTAAAAGTGAATTCACTGCTACTTGAATAAATGGTTACAAATTCTAGAGTATATTACTGAAAGTTTTGTTTTTCTTGAAGACTTTGTTCTTCCAATTAACTATATTTATTTGTTCTTCCAAACTAATGATTATAATTTGTGGCACATTTTTATTGAATCAGAAATGTCAGAAATTAATACAACTGATCAAGCTCAAGCTAAAATATAACAAATTTAAAAAAAAATATTTAAAAGAAAATTCACTACTACTTCACTAAATGAATGCATATTCTAGAATATTCTAGTACAATTACTAAAATAAATTGTTTTTAAGGACACCGCAATCATATTGTATAACTTTTTGACTGAATATTTAAATAAGTTTTGCTAAATAAACATGTACAAAGTGAAGAAGTTTTCTTAAATATTTTCTTAAATACTTTAAAATTCATTTTCAACACAAATGTGAGAAGTATTTTTCACATTTTTAGGGAAACATCTCCCTATTTTCTTTACGTTGACCGAATGTCTGTAATTGACATTGAATTTGTGTTTTATAACTTTTTACTAAATAAATTAAAGTAACCATTTTATAATTTACAAAAATACATTAATTGCAATAATTGATCTAATACCTTCTTTAGAATTAAGTGATATATTGACTATTATATTTGTTTTAAGCAAATTTTAAATATTTTTCTGATATACATGCATGTGAGTCAGGTTATTCTCATTTGTGAGCTTGATATCTCTAATTTCTTTTAATTAATCGCTTGTTTCGCATTAATTTTTAATTTCTCATTTTTTTTGCTTTTTATAACAACAAAGAAAAGTATAAAACTGGCTGTAGTATTTTTTAAGACTGAAGTGAAATGACAATTCTTAAGTATGCATCAAACAAGTTTTAGCTATATTGCTTTTTAGCATAACTGTCAGACGAGTTATTCGCATTTTTGAAAGAAACAATTTCACATTTTTTCAACTTTAATCATTATATGTTATTGATGAATATTTTGTGTTTTGTAACTGTTTAAAGAATTACCTAAAACTATGTTTTAAACATAAAACTTAGAACAAGAGTAATAATTGTCCCCAAATATTTTCACGGTTAAGGTGAAATTAGAGGTGTACTGTTAAGGGAGAAATTCATGAATATAATACTGTATCATATTAAGCTACACATTGGAAACTATCATTTATTTCCATTAGGTACATTCATAGTGGATATGATTATATTTTTACGAGAAATGGTCTGTGTCGGTATTGTAACATTTTTCACCGTGATATCCCATGATCTGATATTTTAACGTTACCGAATGATAAAATACTGATATTCATTTTACCGATCACCGAAATATGACATAACATGGATTTTATCATTGCAATTTACTTCGGTATAAAATAGACTACATATTTCTTTTTTGGCAACTATACATTTATGAAAATGTAAAACTGCTTAAGTGAAAAGTTAAAATATTTTAAGATATAAATAGTTGACTAACATCAATCGCATTTAAAATTAATTTCCAAGCTTAACTATTTAAATGAATGTTTGGAAAGCATGCCAGGAAAGCTTAAATAACATTTTCTTATTTATCATTGCAATTTAGCAAAGTTATTTTCATACAACTTTTCCTCGTCTTCATGAGACACAATCTTGGCATTAGTTGGCATGAGTAATTTTGATTTAAAAAGCATTAAGTGAGTTCAAAGCGGTTGTTGCGTCTGTACACCTTTAAAACCTGAATTTCGAACAAAATGTCAATTTTGAAATTTTATTATGTTATTTAAATCCAATATGTTATCTATAAATAACCTCTTGAATTTTGTTTCTATTTCAATTAGAATCAGAGATATAGTTCAAAGTGTATTTTAACACATGAATCCTACTTTTGTAATCTTTTATTTTCTTGTAAATTTCAAATAAAAGAAAAAAAAACTCAGGTATAGTACATATGTTATTAATCTTTGACCAAATAATTTATACTTAATGTTTATTATTTTTTATATAGAATCTCGCAAAATAATATTTTTGAATTTGGCATCTGAATATTGCATGTAATAGTGATTAGCTTTATTTATTTTGGAATTTTTGCTTATTGCGTAATTCCAGGTTAAATGTTATCTTATTTCAGGATAAATGTTACCTTATTTTTCATGATAAATGTTACCTTATACTTGAAAATATTTTTCAATAAAATATATAACATTCATTTTTCATAGTTTTAAGTTGTATTGTATCATAAAATATACATTGAAAATTAAAATTTAAAAAAAATCACGATGGTCTACAAATGCCAAATGCCTACCATAAAACATGTAGCTTTCTTTTAGGTGATTACATTATCCAATATTTAAATAATGCCATCATCTGAGTAGAAGTGATAAAGTGATGACTATATACTTTAAACCTGCATTGTGTTGCTGAATATTCGTGTAATGGAATTAAGCGGGTATTTTTTAGGGATCACTTTAACCAAATTCAGCTGTGCTTTTGAATATATTTGCATACATTTTATACAAAACACCCTGACATGCCTTTTAAAACTATTTCATATTTATTTAGCATTTTAAATGTATGGAATCATTCTACTTTCCTATCGATATTTCAAAATGGTTCAATGCGGCGGTTGGAAAATGAGATATTCTTGGCGCTTCATCTAAAATTTCTAATTATAATTCAATCCATCAGTGTTACATTTTGATTTTAAAATATGGATGAGATATTAAGTCATATTCTTAATTAAAAGGAATTGCATGTTTTAGTAACTTAGAAAATATATGCATTCGAGCTGTTACGCTTTTTATATTTATGCAATAATATTCCTAAAAGCAAACACACACATTCACAGACGTATAATTGTGTGTTTTGTTTCGAGTATGATTTCTTATGTTAGCGAATGAATTTACAAGTCAGTAGTATCTTGAAGGCGTATATATATATATATATATATATATATATATATATATATATATATATATATATATATATATATATATATATATATATATATATATATATATATATATATATATATATATATATATATATATATATATATATATATATATATATATATATATATATATATATATATATATATATATATAATAATATATATATATATATATATATATATATATATATATATATATATATATATATATATATATGTATATATATATATATATATATATATATATATATATATATATATATATATATATATGTATATATATATATATATATATATATATATATATATATATATATATATATATATATATATATATATATATATATATATATATATATATATATATATATATATATATATATATATATATATATATATATATATATATATATATATATATAAGTCAGTAACAGCTTAAAGGTATATATTTATACAGAGTCAAAGGGATGTACTCGTCACCGAAAATGAATACAATTTTTCAGGAGAAGTTTTGTTGCATCTTTATTAAGCAAAGTACAGCGCAAAAATCCAACAAAGGATGCTCGCACAGCCTTATATAACCTTGGGAACACTACCCGTGTGAGAAAGGAATTAATTTGTTTTTGTCAGCAATTTATAAGTGCTCATAAGAGCACTTACAAATTGCTTATAAATTGCATCAAAATAGGTTGGCTAGTTAATCTCGCCAACAGGAATGAAACAAAATATTTTAAAGACGAAAGGCTACTAAAAATATCATGAAATTGAGGATTTGTTGTTTTTTTTTCTCGTTGCGTATTTTTTTTTTATTTAAATTAGGTGCAAAAATTGAGTATTTTATTATTACATATTTCAAACCTTTATACATTTTAGAGTTAAAATATACAAAGTATTTTTGTAAAAGAGTTTTTTTAATATATGATGAGGTCATAAAAAGATGTTCAAAATAATTAAATTAAAGAATAAGGCCATAAAAGCTAAATTTTGTAAATTAATCTTGGTTAAATATTTATTTTATAAAATACAGAAGCAAAACGTATATATTAATTAAAAAATGTAAAAGAATTGAAAACATTTATTAGAAACGAAATCTTGTATGATAAACTTCGAAATAAGGCTCGATGCAAAGGGCAAATTCGCGTTTCTATTCGAAGTTTTTCTTACACATTTAGTTTTTTTAACAACATACAGCACACTATCTACGAGGCTTTTTCTTGATGGGATTTGGTTGGATATGGCTATCAAAGTGTCAAGCAGTTAGTCTAATGGGTCTGTTACTCTCATGTTCTATTGGTCTCTTTGACTATTATTTGCAACATAACATCGTCAAAATAAAGTTCAAAATAGTCCAAAACAGATGCATTATTTGCCATAGTGAATTTTATTCCGAGATTGCCAAGGAATTTAAATTAAGCAAGAGCTGGTGGAATATTTTTCATATCAATTTTGCACCACTGTCGAACATTTTGAATAGAAAATGAATTTCCAGATTCATCACTATCCTCAGAGAAATCCAAGAAATTCTCCTTAGTTTTGCTATAACTATCTTCAATATACTTGAAATCAGAGTCAGAAGAGCTATCACTGTCGGAAATATCGTCAGAAGTAAAGGCTATATCACACGCGAAAAGCTTCTTACCAGAAATCTTTCAGCTATAAAAGCGAGCGCAAAATGCTACAAAAAATACTTCTATATTTCGCAGAAATGTGGATAATTAAAGCCATCTGCTAGTTTACAGCTAAATAAACAATTAAAAATCAGAGTAAGTCCAAAATGAAATAATGAAAGGGGAACGAGCGGGTTGCGTAGTAAAATGAAAGGCTAAAAATGCATGCCCACGGAAATCGCTGGTAGCGCAAATTTTGCTACTTCTAAGTTGCCCGTGAAAATCGCGGGATGCGCAGTGAGAGGGTTAAAGTTTGAAATTTTTACATATATATTTACATATATATATATATATATATATATATATATATATATATATATATATATATATATATATATATATATATATATATATATATATATATATATATATATATATATATATATATATATATATATATATATATATATATATATATATATATATATATATATATATATATATATATATATATATATATATATATATATATATATATATATATATATATATATATATATATATATATATTATATATATATATATATATATATATATATATATATATATATATATATATATATATATATATATATATATATATATATATATATATATATATATATATATATATATATATATATATATATATATATATATATATATATATATATATATATATATATATATATATATATATATATATATATATATATATATATATATATATATATATATATATATATATATATATATATATATATATATATATATATATATATATATATATATATATATATATATATATATATATATATATATATATATATATATATATATATATATATATATATATATATATATATACATATTTATATATACCCATACGTACAATGAAATAAATGTCGATTAAGTTTTTGTTAAGCATTAAGTTAAAATGCTTAATACTTATATCAAAAATATTTAATGCTTATAGTGATAATTATACTACCCAGTAAATAATATATCCCCTACACAATAATACCCTAAGTTGTCTGTTCATCTGTCCATCTTTTGGCGAATTATTGAACGGTTGTATCTGGAATGGATACAGGCATACATATTGGATTTTTTACGAGTTAGGGTTGCAAAATACAAAGCGAGTTCGAAATCCACCTCATCCCCCTTTTCGAGCGTTTAATGCTATTATTTCAAGAATTATTCTCCATCTTATTCTATACTAAATTTCATCCTTCATGGATGGCTAGGGAGGAGAGTGATATTCACATTTCTGAACTATTTTTACTCGACATCCTATATCCTAATTAGTTCCTTCTCTATGTGAAAGCGTATTACGTTCGGTAGAGTGTCTGCCCATTTGATCATCGTAGACCTCACGTTGACGGTTCTGTCTCCGATGCAGCCGAATTAATTTATTATTTTCTGCTTTTTCTTTTAAATTCTTATTCTTCAAGTTGTTTTATTATTTTAAAGTTTTTCTATAATTTTTAAAATACTTTTTTATTAATTTTAACTTTTTATGATTTTTAAT
>CM063500.1:31382789-31387789 GCA_032207245.1 Pardosa pseudoannulata | reverse complement strand
AACACTAGATAACACTAAAATCCCCATAGGGAAATATAACACAAAACAGAAAATATTTGATGACATATTACATCCGAAATAATAATAAATCGAAATATATTACAAAGGAAAAAGCCTCCAAATTTGCGTGCAAGGACCTTTACAAAGTTTTGGAAGGGGAGGGACTCCAGGATTGATGTCATTCCGACAACCAATCACTTCACTTTAATTATGTGCGATCGCCGCAATATTTAAGAAAAATGAAATTTAGAATTTTATTATTACATATATGTAATGTTTCTTAAATAATATTATTTAGATCTAGCAAAATAAATCATAATAAATATGAAAACTCAGAACAACATTATCTCATGGTGGTTTTGATGGGTTGATGCCAGTTTCGAATTGCTAAAAATTATCGTTAAGATTTGTCCTAAAATGAAATTTTAAAATTCAAGCGAGTGACTAAAGACTGACAAGAAAAAGAGTAAATCATCTTTATATTATAATTAAAACTATTGGAAATATTTTATCACTAAAAGAAACATACCACGAAAGAGTACTACAAAAGAGTAATTTGTTTCATCTGTCCAGTACGATTTAGAGATCAAACCCATTTGTATCAGTACATAAAGAGTTCTTAATTAATAATATCTGGACATCAAATAACTGTAAATGACACGAGAAAAAATACTACTTTTGTTCAACAAAATCTATTCACTTCTTACCATCGTAAAACAGGAAGGAAAAAACACATTTTGGGAGCATTTCATATTCACAGATACGTTTCAAACAAATGCAAAACTTGGCGTACTTTAAAAGAATATAATAAAAGCTTCCTTTGCATAAAATTCTCAGGTGCCCTTTTTTGAATTCTTGAGCGACATCAACTGCTTTAATTTTTTTTTCTTTTTTTTTCTTTGAACCTGAATCTAACAAATATTCCTAGACTCAGGTGGTTTTAGTTGCAAGGCCCATTCCACTTATCATTTGAATCCTATATATGTCTTTTTAGCAGTATTTGGATTGAGTAAAATAGTGCTTCGATTAAACGCTTTGTTACAGAATCTTTTAAAAAAATAATTAAAAAAAATTCAGACTTCTTTGAAATGTTATTAAAGAAAAATTACCTAGAAAATTATTTATTAGAAAAATAGTTTTCGAATTCTTGTATTATGAAAAAGTAGAGGGTTGCTTCTATCACGTAGAATAAACTTAAAAATAAAACTTACAAATCTTTTAGAAATAAAAATTAGAAATATTTTGCCTAACCCTTCAAATTAGAAATTAGCCGATTGTAATTCGAAGAAATACGATACATGTACAATTAATATTTTTTTAAAAATTCAGTATTTGCAATTATAAGGGCTGTTATCTACAAACTTAATAAAAAATTAAGGGCTGTTTAAGTAATGAAGAATGTGTAAGAGGAATTAAAATGTTAAATTATATTGAAAATTACATTATATTGAAAGTACATTGTAAAAGTCGAGTTTTATATAGAAGAAGCCTCTAGTCACACGTCTAAATTCACTGTTGTTTGCTTGTAATTTGTTTCATCATTAAGGGGCAGTAAGTAATTTAGAATTAAAGATATCAGTAAAATAAATAGTCAATGCATTATATAATATTATCAGTATATAAATAGTTTTAATTAATATATCGGGTAATCAACAATAACTGCTGAATTTAGAGGAAAAATACTACTTTTGTTCAACAAAATATATTCACTTCTTACCATCGTAAAACAGGAAGGAAAAAAACACATTTTGGGAGCATTTCATATTCAGGAATAGGTCTCAAACAAATGCAAAACTTGGTGTACTTTAAAAGAATATAATAAAAGCTTCCTTTGCATAAAATTCTCAGGTGCCCTTTTTTGAATTCTTGAGCGACATCGACTGCTTTAATTTTTTTTTCTTTTTCTTTTTTTGAACCTGAATCTAACAAATATTCCTAGACTCAGGTGGTTTTAGTTGCAAGGCCCATTCCACTTATCATTTGAATCCTATATATGTCTTTTTAGCAGTATTTGGCTTGAGTAAAATAGTGCTTCATGGATTTTATTCCGTAGCTTAAGGTTTCAAGAAGAACTCATTTTACAGAAGAAGAATGTTGTTTTCTTTTGAAAACATCAAGTTTGATCGAGTTTCATGAAGTTTAATTGGATTTAAATCAATTTTAAATGCTGAATAAATTGAATATTCTATAGAAAATTATTTATCCTCCAGGACTAGTATTTATTTTTTTAACTTAACGTTTTCGAATTGAATAGAAAAAGTATTTTTGAGGATCATGTATAGTATCGTTCATACAAAAACATAAAATAATTTTATGAAAACACCAAAATGTTTATTAGACTTTTGAGTATATAAGACGTGAAGTGCCTCCAAACTTTAAATTAAAATAATGTACCAATGACAAAAAGGTTTGACTTCAATATTGCTTGATATTTAAATAATTCTGACAAGACAACATATTCATGTTACATAACTTAATAAATATTTTTTTTAAATTCAGAATTATGTGAAATGTTATAAGGGAAAAGTTACCTACAGACAAAAAATGTATTGTTAGAAAAACTGTTTTCAATTTTTGTATTACGAAATAGATGGCTTCTTTTATCACGGTGAAGACAAAATAAATAAAACTTACAAATCATTTAGAAATAAATACTATGAATATTTTGCCTAACCATTGAAATTCAAATTAGCCAAATTCGATTGCAATTCGAATGTGAAATACGGCACATATACAAGTGTTGTTGTTTGTAAAGAAGAGTATTTGCACTTAATACGAATCATTAATTGGCTGTTTAAGTAATGAAGAATGTGTAAGAGGAATTAAAATGTTAAATTATATTGAAAATTACATTATATTGAAAGTACATTGTAAAAGTCGAGTTTTATATAGAAGAAGCCTCTAGTCACACGTCTAAATTCACTGTTGTTTGCTTGTAATTTGTTTCATCTGTACAGTACGATATAGATATCCAAACCCACTATCGGTATATAAATGGTCCACGCAGCATTATATAATATGTATCAGTGCATAAATAGTTCTTAATTAATAATATCTGGACATCAAATAACTGTAAAAAAGAAAAAATTCCTTTGCAACAAAATCTATTCACCATCCTAAAACAGGTGCCCTTTTTGGGTGCATTTCATATTCACAGATACGTTTCAAACAAATGCAAAACTTGCCGTACTTTAAAAGAATATAATAAAAGCTTCCTTTGCATAAAATTCTCAGGTGACCTTTTTTGAATTCTTGAGCGACATCGACTACTTTAATTTTTTTCTTCTTTTTCTTTCTGTGAACCTGAATCTAACAAATATTCCTAGACTCAGGTGGTTTTAGTTGCAAGGCCCATTCCACTTATCATTTGAATCCTATATATGTCTTCTTAGCAGTATTTGGCTTTTGTAAAATAGTGCTTCGTGGATTTTATTCCGTAGCTTAAGGTATCAAGAGGAACTCTTTTTATAGAAGAAGAATGTTGTTTTCTTTTGAAAACATCAAGTTTGATCGAGTTTCATGAAGTTTAATTGGATTTAAATCAATTTTAAATGCTGAATAAATTGAATATTCTATAGAAAATTATTTATCCTCCAGGACTAGTATTTATTTTTTTAACTTAACGTTTTCGAATTGAAACGAAAAAGTGTTTTGGGGGTTATGTATAGAATATTTCCTACAAAAACCTTAAATAATATATGAAAACACCTAAATGTTTGAGACTTTTGAGTATATAAGAGGTCAAGATGTCTCCAAACGTTTAAATTAAAATAATGTACCAATTATAAGAATTGCTTGATATATAAATAAATTCTGACAAATACAACATTCTTTTACGAATAAACTCTTGTTATACATATCTTAAAAAATAAATTTTTTAAAAAAAATCAGAATTCTTTGAAATGTTATGAGGGAAAAATTATCTACAAATATTTATTATTAGAGTTACTGTTTTCAATTCTTGTATTATGAAGTAGAGGGTTTCCTTTTATCACGTAGAAGTAAAGTTAAAAAAAATACAAACTTTAGAAATAAACATTATGAATATTTTGCCTAACCATTGAAATTCAAATTAGCCCAATTCGATTGTAATTCGAATGTGAAATACGGCACATATACAAGTGTTGTTGTTTGTAAAGAAGAGTATTTGCACTTAATACGAATCATTAATTGGCTGTTTAAGTAATGAAGAATGTGTAAGATGAATTAAAATGTTAAATTATATTGAAAATTACATTATATTGAAAGTACATTGTAAAAGTCGAGTTTTATATAGAAGAAGCCTCTAGTCACACGTCTAAATCAACTGTAGATTGCTTGTAATTTGTTTCATCTGTACAGTACGATATAGAAATTCAAACCCGTATCGGTATATAAATAGTCCATGCAACATTATATAATATGTATCAGTGCATAAATAATTCTTAATTAATAATACCGGGCAATCAAATAACTCTAAAAAACGACACGAGAAAAAAAAAATACTACTTTTGTGTTCAACAAAATCTATTCACCATCGTAAAACAGGAAGGAAAAAACACACATTTTGGGTGCATTTCATATTCACAGATACGTTTCAAACAAATGCAAAACTTGGCGTACTTTAAAAAAATATAATAAAAGCTTCCTTTGCATAAAATTCTCAGGTGCCCTTTTTTGAATTCTTGAGCGACATCAACTGCTTTAATTTTTTTCTTCTTTTTCTTTCTTTGAACCTGAATCTAACAAATATTCCTAGACTCAGGTGGTTTTAGTTGCAAGGCCCATTCCACTTATCATTTGAATCCTATATATGTCTTTTTAGAAGTATTTGGCTTGAGTAAAATAGTGCTTCGTGGATTTTATTCCGTAGCTTAAGGTTTCAAAAACTCTTCTTACAGAAGAAAAATGTTGTTTTCTTTTGAAAACATCAAGTTTGATCGAGTTTCATGAAGTTTAATTGGATTTAAATCAATTTTAAATGCTGAATAAATTGAATATTTTACAGAAAAATATTTATC
>CM063500.1:31372789-31377789 GCA_032207245.1 Pardosa pseudoannulata | reverse complement strand
TATATATATATATATTATATGTATAATATGTATATTTTATATATATATATATATATTATAATATGTATGTATATATGTAATTTATATATGTATATATATATATTATATATATATATATAATATATATTATATATATATAATATATATATATATATATATATATATATATATTTATATATATATATATTATATATATTATTATATTATATATATAGATATATATATATAATATATATGTATATATATATATATATATTATATATATATATATTTATATATTTATATATATTATATTATATTATATATATATTTTATTAAAATATTATATATATATATATATATATATATATATATATATATATATTATATATTTTATATATATATATATATATTTTATATATATAATTATATATATTATATATATATATATTATATATATATTTATATATTATATATATATACTTCAATATTTTGTAAATTATTTCCTTGTATACAGTACATTAGGTTAAAGCACTGTATTCGTTACTCAATTTTCTAATGATTAAAATATAATTTTATAATTCCTATTTATTCATTTCATAATTCATTTTCTCCTATAGTCATAGGTAGTCTCATTAGCCCTCGTGTTGCAAAATGTAGACCGTAGCGATCCAGACGAAAAACCAAGAAACTATAGTCAATTAATAATTGATTATTAAATATCTAAATTTTGGTCCCGGTAATCCATGTTGAAATGGAGCAATTTTTACCCACACGAAATTTAATTTTAATCAAAACTCAAAGCGTTATCTAGCGCTGTGAACGGACAGGTTGACTAAATAGAAGTTGACACTGACATGTCTGCAATATTAGGAGTATTATTGAGGATCGAAATTTTTACTCTAGAAACATTGCATGTAATAACTGTTTTCTACTAAAAAAGTGTGACAGAAATTTATTTTATTAGACACTTTCGTAAGTTCATAATAGTCCCAATATATTGTTAATATGCATAATCTGAATAATCATACGATGCGATTGATTTCACCCAGTGTATCAGTCTCTACATGTTATCAATGACATGTATTGTAAACACATACAGTCTTAATTAAATATCAGAAACTAATTGACTTGCGGGAATATGATACCTGTTCTAATAGATAATGGCATGAACAGAGCGGCTCGCAGTCCTATTACGTAACTCAACATATTACTAGTAGTACACAAACAATAATAATGTATATATTGATATATTTACTGAATAATAAAACTAAAACAGTATTATTTCCAATCACATTATTTGTGGTACATAGCTAAATTCAGACTTCAAGTATGGAAAATATGATGTTGAAGCTATAGAAATTTTTGAAGCAAGATTCCTTAAAGTACAATAAATCTATCAGCATCTATTTCTCAAAAAACTAATTGAAAAACAAATGATTTCGTTGAATGCCTATTAAAATATCATAAAATGTTTTGTAAAATGATATAAGATTATGGTAAGTCCAGATGCACTAAGGAAGCGTTCCTTTCTCAGACGACACAGGTTAAATTTTCTATCCCCGGGTTTGGCAAGGTTGACTCAACCTTTCATCCTTTCAGTGGGTAGACAACCTGTGGATAAAGCATGTTTGGGAATTAAACACTGGGAGTTCTGCTTAAGGTTGACCAACTAACAGCAGCATATTCTTCTCACCCCAGGTACCTTGGTCTTGGAAACCGGGATTGGCACAGTAAGCCCTAGCTCTCTAGAGGATGTTAAACCCAGGAGTTTAGTTTAGTTCAAAACAGCAATTTGTAAATATCATAATGAAGCTTTTAGAAAGTTATTTGAAGAAAGTTTATTTTAGAAATATAAAAGTATCTGAGTCTATTTTTGCTAAAAAAATAATAATTTGGACAGCACATGACTAGTTGTGCATCTGTTAACCCTTTAACGGATAGTGGTTTCGAAGCAAAACCACCTGTTAAATTCTTTGTCTGCTTTTGAAAGACACATGTGGGATTCACTACATCTTCTATATTTATTACATTTCATATGCACAACAGAGAGTATACAAGAGCTCTATATTTAATTGTTTTCATTTGAAATACAAGTGGTTAAATTTACTTTGACTGAAAAAGTCAGTAATACGATTTTTTTTCACTTATAACCCAAATTAAAAAACATCTATCCAAACAAAAACCTTATAAATTGTTCCTGTTATGGTTGCTTTGGAGCGATAAAGTCTACTGTTTTACAACATGAGGGCTAATAAGCCCAAGACCTTCAACTTAAGGCCGATTCCGAATGGCTACTAACATCCATGCCTGTAGGGGGATTTGAACACACAATTCCGGTACCTAAAAGCAGCGCTATATATATAAATAGCGCCATTCGGTCATTGTTCGACTGTAAAATGCTTCGTTTTTTCTTTATTGTACCCTTTTACCCCAGCATATTTAAACCTATAAAAAAGTATTTTTACTCCATACAAAGGACTGGGATATGTACTTTAACCACCCTTCAAATTAAGACCCACCCCTCAAAAAAAAAAAGAAAAAAATATACATTTGCATTCATAAAGTTCATAGATATCATTTATGAACTAACTTTATTAAGTCCCAAAGAATATATATTAGTGTCCTTTAAAGGGTTAAAATATATTAAATTTTGTATAATACATCATCAGAATTATCAGTTGCTTATTAGCTTCAATATTAGAAATCATTGTCAGTTTTCAAGTTTTCTGTTAGTAGGACAGCACTGCGATCTGACGAGAATCCGAATCGTTAATTTAAAATTTTCATGGTATGGGTATTACAACGCTACTTTTACTTAATACCAAGAAAAAAAATAAATATTAAAAAAACAGAACTATTCTCTGTAAACAATTATTGTTACCTATGTTCATGAAGAACTTTATACAGTTTTACTTACACACAGATTAAGAAATAGGGATGAAATACTAAATAATTACATTTTCTATAAAATAAACTTGAGCTAAATCTTTGGATGTTTATATTATGTTGAGAATGGTTAACTTTCCACTATTAGTTCACTATTAGTGCTCTATTAGCGTCGAAATTCCACGATCAAGTTAAAGTATTAAAACCCTGACATTACAAACTTTACTTTCAGTGTTCTCTTACAGTGAGAATGCTTCTCCCTAGAAGTACGGACATAGTTGGGACTTTCTCTTTTTGTATTTTCATTAACGTTTGTTTTGCAGTTTATGTTACAATAAATATTAGGCAATATTTTTGCTAATCATTGTTAGCTATTTAATAACTTTAGTAGACTTATGCGCATTTATTTTAGTATTTGCCTAAGTTTACATAGGAAGATGTTCGAAATATACAACTCGTACAATCAGACACATGAAATGACACCAAACCATTGTTTGAAGGCATTAGCTATTGGTAATATTCACATGATAGTGTATTCCGCTTGGGAACATTACAGTAAGTACTTAATCTTCGGTGAATGTAATGGTAATGCGTTACGAGATGCTACGGAGTATTCTAGTCGCTATCCATCACATCATTTTGCACATCACATTGTTCTGCAGGTTGGAGAACAAACAATCTGTAAGACGTTGGTGAAAGACACACGGTGGGATTACGTCCGCACAGAAGATGCAATACTTCGGAAGTTGGAAGAATTTCTACACTCGCAATACTGTGCGCTATTACGGTCAGAGGGGATATACTCATATTGTTACAGAACTCTTCAAGATCTCTATCTAGCTGATTTTCACAGACGCATTGACTTTTGTGAATGGTTATTGTAACAACATGAAGCCAATAATGTTTTCATTTGACGTATCCTGTGGACGGATGAAGCAAGATTCACACCTAATGTCATCTTCAATAGTCACAACAGTCGTAATTAGTCCGCCTCCGATCCTCATGCAATATGTCCACGGAGACATCAGGATCGCTGGTTTGTAAATGTGTGGAGTGGCATGCTAGGCAACCAAATAATTGAACAATATATGCTGCCTGAATAGCGATGTCCAAGATCACATGTTCTTAACAGGAATAATTGGCATATGCTTCCAGCATTATGGATCTCCACTTCACTTCAGCTCTCATTGGCTTCATATTCAATATGAAGACCTCTGAATTGGAAGTTGGTGTCTTGTTTCATGACCACTCCCATCTCCAGATCTTGCCTCTTTAGATTGTTTCATTTGGCCATCTAAATGAATTGGTTTATAGAGAACCAGTTACATCAGAAATGGTTCGGTTTGGTTTGGATTCTACTATTTTACAGCACGAGGGCTAATGGGACCGGGACCTACAGGTTAAAGCCGATACCGAACGGCAACGAACATCCGTGCCACAGTGGGATTCGAACCCACGAAATGCGGTACATAACGCCAGCAACCTAACCAATCTGCCATCGTTTGACTACATCAGAAAGGGACTTAGTTACTTTACTTTTGTGTATACTACGATTCAAGTACGTGTATAGTCAACTGTTCATCGACCCGCGCAAATATGACTCCATATGCGAGGCCTATATATCGAGCATCTTTCTATTTAAAACTATGCAAGTACTGAAATTCGTGTATGAATAAAGATGTTTCCGTAAACAGGATATGACGTCATTGGTACAGTTCTTTAGTCGTTTTATGTATTACGAACAACTAATCTTGCTCTGGGAAATTTACTCCGTCTTGCTAAGTCACCTTTATATATACATACATACATACACAAACACACATACACACACACACATATATATATATATATAGTATATATATATATATATATATATATATATATATATATATATATATATAGTATATATATATATAATATATATATATATATATATATATATATATATATATATATATATATATATATATATGGAAAGTGTGAATTTACTCGAAACTACACATGGATTAGCCCATATTATTTTTAATTGTTCCTGCTTACTGGACAATGAGAACCGGAAAACAATACTGGTTTGAAAGAAGTTAAGTAGGGTAGTCACTCCTTTAAATAGGTTATTGTCTGGGTAATTATAT
>CM063500.1:31362789-31367789 GCA_032207245.1 Pardosa pseudoannulata | reverse complement strand
AGATTGCATGCTTTCCTTTTTCTTAACCCAGTCATTTTTGTTCACTTGTTATCAATTGTTATTCACTGGTAACCAAAAAAGTTCAAAATTGCATAGAAGATTAGTGAAATCTTTCATGTTATCCAGCAACTAGTATTGTTTATCGACGTGTTGCAGAAACCTCAGGGAAAAACACCTGTTCACATCAGATGTTTACAATGAGTTCTCTGTTTTCCGCTATCAGCAGAGTGGCTATAATCAGTCACGCCTCAAGAGGGGAAGGGGATTTCCTCAGATGGATTCGGCTATCTTACAACCCAGAGATGAGCGCGGTATCCTGGTTGGTAGAGCATCAGTCTCGTAACCGAAAGTCTGCGAGTTCTGTCCTCTTCTTGGCCCAAAATCGCAGTGTTCCTAATGGCTTTGGGAACACGTTTAATATCTTCGTGACTGCAAAGTCCTCAAGTTCCCTAACAAATTATACATGTGATTGTACTGAATCAGTAATGAGTCGGTCTCGGTTCTGGATCTAAATTCTGACTTGTGGGTGGATGGAGGAGTTCGACGGGTCCCTAAAAAGGTTGAGTGGTTTGTGTTCGAGCTAAGTCGTACTTTCACCACAAGGTACTCGTTAACAACGAAAGGCCCACATTTCTGCCTTAACTCGAAAGAGCAGCGCTCATTAGGACTTGGTACGAGCAAGTGGCATTAGACCCAACAACAACCGAGGACCCAGATATCCCGGATGTCGAAGGCTATTGTGGGTACGAAAGAGTTAAATGTTGTAAAAAATATATGCAAGGTTCTACGTACTGATTAACTTATTGGGTTTTTGTATTGTAGAAGATCTTGATTCTACATCATTGGTTTTCATATATCACAGATGTATGAGATTGGAGCTGTGAATAATTAAAAAATAAAAAATAATAATAAACGTCCTAAAAACTACAATGAGAGACAATAACATTAAATACTAACAATATACTGTAAAAAACATTAAAAACAAAAGAAAATAAATCTCTGGGTGTCGACTGTATGATATCACCTGTCTCCCAATATCGACTGTAGAGGTTTTCCTCTTTCAAAGATGGACAGTTTGTAAGATGGTATTAAGGTATCCGTCTACATTCAAAACGTCATTTTTTGCCAAAAATCATAATTATTTTATATTTCTCTATAGTAAAATGTCAACTTTTAGGCTTCTAAATCTGTTTTTGTGTTGTTTCTACGGCATTTTAAAGAAAAGTTACAGTTGTTTAAACATCAGTGACAGCTGTCAAAACAAAACGGAAGTAACGATTTCGTTACTTGAACTTGTGAATTTAAAGCCTTTTAAAGAACATTTTTTGGACAAAACTTTTTACATTTTCCTGAAGATTAGTTTAAACATTTTTCTATAGTTTTTAATAATTAGCAACTTGGCAATAAGAAAGTTAATAAGAAAGTTTTAAAGTGGGAAATTTTAAACATGTATTTAAATTTTTTAATAGTTAAAGTTGCTTTCATATACCTCAAATGCATTTTTCTCAGAACGGTATTTTTAATGAAATGTTGAAACTTGAAATGTGATTTCACAAAAAGTTCTTAAAATATTTTGTTGAAAATTACTATGAATGCTTTTGATAGTATTTACTAGTGAATGACCTAAAAGCTTTAAATTTGGATAATGTTTAGTGATGTTACACTCATAGTAATAAATAAAGGTTATAAAAATTTGTTAAAAATTCAATGTGTATGATTTTGAAGGACCAAATTTTTTTACGAAATGTAAATTAAGCAAAGATTTTAGGTGCTTCACTAGTCCAGTGTATAAGAAATGTGTTGCATCACAAAATATTAAAATAATTTAATTTCTTAAAAAATTAACCTGATTTTTTTACTAAATTTTCTTCATTTATTAGAAGTTTTATAAAAACTTCTACATGAATAAATATTTTATGTGCAATTCTTTATGATAATATAAAAAAAATCTGAAAATGTAAAAACATGAACTAGTTTCTACGTTTAAAAAAAAATTCTCCGAACGTAGACGGATGCCTTAACTTATCGTAAGCTGCTCATTTGTTTCAAGCATTTGATAAATTATATACATTCTACCATGAATCTTATTCAAGAATGATATTATCTTCTTGACTGAGAATCCTGTTAAAATCACATTCTATTACTAAAGAATACGGAGTTTAATAGATGCAAATCTTACATTTCATAAAACTTAGAGCACAATTATTTATCCGTTTAGAATAAATAAATGCTATAAATGTAAAGAAGATAATATTGTTTATCAGTTTCTCAGGATTACAGTAGTCACTAAAACGTCAAGTAAATCCATTGTTTCTGTAAATCGGAAATTTTGCTTATCTTGATTAAATATTAAACAAAGAGTTATCTATTGTTTAATGACTATTAATTTCCTTGAAATTTCAGATTATTTACTCTCGTATCAATCTAAAGTCTCTAAGAAAGCAATTTTATTCTCAATCCGGCAGAGAGATTTGATATTAATGATCTTTTTGAATGAATATCCTATTTAAATTCACTTCCATTAGTTATGGCGTTTGATAAATTTTATTAACTTTGACATCTGAATTAAGTTTAATTCATTCCAATACAAAGTTCAGTCGCGGAAACTGGAACTGTGCACTATTCATTCAATTGCCGTAATCTGATGACAAAATAAGTCCGGGAATTTAGAATGGAAACTTGCAAATGATGAATGGATTTGTCGTGCAAATTTCAAGTACGAATTTTTGTTCGTGTAAATAGGCTTCATATGGATTGAGAACATATGATATATTTAACAAGGCATGTGTTGTTTTTCCTTACATAAAGTAGTTAATTCAATATAATCATGTTTAAAATGTGAATAAATTTAAAAATAAATGGATATTTCTAATGTGTCGTCTTTACATTTTAATCTTAAATCCTTTAAAAGATTGCGTCTGCCTATTTATGATTTCCCTAATATAGGCATGAATGTATGTATATACATGCATACAAATATACCGGTCGGCCATAATTAAACTGGCAGTGCTCACAGTGTTCTGTAGCTCGATCTATTTGCTAGAATAACAAGACGGGATTAAACAAGACGGGGGACGAATTATTCCGCAAAAAAAATTAGTTCCAAAAGTCACCGCTAGGGGAATATTTGGCGCTGTGTAATAGAAAATATAGTGTTAAAAATGCAAATCAATACGGAAACTACCTTTTATTTTACATTCAAATGAGGTTCAATATGGCTGCTGTTGTTGTGGAGAACATATTGCATTCTGTGCACAGTATGCAAAACAGAAGAAAGTAACATGTCTGCAGGAATCTTCCGTACAATCCGTGATATGTTATCATTCAATGTAACGAGGTCCTACACCACTCTTTGATAGAACTTAGACTTAAGGTACCCCCATAGCCAGAAGTCGCATGGAGTAAGCTCAGGCGACCGAGGCAGCCATGTAGTTGGAAATTAGCGGCTAATGACTCGTATATATGTATATGTATACATAATACGTTTCACAAATAGTCAAATTTATATAAATCTGTTCCTTTTTTATTATTTTTCATTGCTTTACTTTTCTTATCACGGATAAAGAGAATATAAAAAGTATCAATCATATTTTCCAATTTTGTGAGTTGGACACTCTATTTGCGACATTATAGCGTATTATTTAAAAGTCGCGACTCTGAAATTGTTTCGATCTTTACATACTTCTTTAATTTACTTTTTCGTCGTGATAGAATTTAACTGAAGTATATTCATAACTTTGTATTTTTAATCTATAATAACGTAAGCTAATTGTAGAATATAAGTTTAGCTTTTTCCACTTCCCCTTTTCTTTTTTTATGAATTGCTAAATAAACCGCATGTTATATATCTCTAAAGTAATTGGGATTTTTTATGGGCATTCAATCTCATTTTACTATCATTCACTCGATATTTTTATTCATTATTGAATTTCATTGCATTCATGAATTATTGCATTTATTTATTTCCTAGCAAGTATAAAATGTGAATATGTGTACTAAAATTTAAAAAAATTGAAAATAATCCTATATTTATTTTAAGATATTACTATGTATTTAGATTTAAATTTAAATTTTAGCAGGTTCGATTACAACGAATTAATTAAACAACTATATTAATATATTTGCTTTTAAACAAATATTTTTTCTAGATTTAGATTCAAGATGGAATGAAAATAACTTTATTTTAGTCGAAACTAATTTGTCGAAAAATATAATATATCAGTTTAAAAAAAGATGTATGTATTGTCATGAACTACGTTAAAATTTTAAGTCATTTTAGTCAAATTTGTAACTTTTTTCACGTAAATGGGTAGATGTATATATTAATGGTTGCAAACAAGAATATGTTTATGAAAATGTACACCTTTTATATTTTTTAAGTAAAACTATAATGTAAATTAGTTTTCAATTTAAGGAAATTCTCACGACTTCAAATTTGTAACTAAAACACTTTTTTGTGAGAGATATAGTTTATAAGTAAGAGATAAATAGTTTCAAATAAAAGTATTTACACTAAATAAAATATTTTTTTCTGATCATAAATTCTTTATTGTATAAAACAAATTTAAGATAACGGAGAGATTTAGATGCACTAAAATAAATATGATTAAACAAGGGGCATCTATTGAAGAAAGGAGAAGGGAAATTTATGCAGTTTATTTGAACTGCTTTCTAAAATTAGGATGCTTGAAGTAATTCTAATTATGCACATTTTATTTCAAAATACATTTTCTAACATTATTCTTTCTGAATATGTAACGCAATTTATTTATTAATAAGATTCCCCAAAATACTCTTTCTAAATTTATGTTATATAAATATGTGTGTGTGTGCATTTAAAAAAATTAGTGCGATAATTTATATGATGTAGCAATTTTTCCATGTTAAATCCTATTATAAGATACTTCACAGATAGATTCAAAAACACGTGATTTACTGGGAAACTATAAAACGTAAATCTGTAGGAGTGTAAAGGCAAGGTTATCACATTTTAAATCTCT
>CM063500.1:31357789-31360289 GCA_032207245.1 Pardosa pseudoannulata | reverse complement strand
AGGATTTGCAAGAATAAAAATGATTACATTGTTTTCAACCTTGAATATAAAATAATATGATTTGAATAAATTAAAAATTTAATTAAGCGAATAAATAGAATATAATATACTTTTAAAAAACATTTAAATGCAAATTTACATTGCATATATTTTAAAACATTAAATAAAAGAAGAAATTTACTTGTGAGATTATGGTATTCTAAACCAAACTACTGAAACATATATTTATCATATAAAAATTTAAAGCATAAAATCTAAAAAAACATTCGTTAATTAACAGTTAATTTTTCATGAGAATACATGATTTTAGCTGTATAATCAGTATTAACTAGGTAATACAATGCTCAAATTACTTTAAAGGTTTACCGATTTTTTTTTTCAAAATTTATTTTGATCCTTAAAACAACTATGCAAATGACAACATTCATGACACATTTTAGAAAAAAAGCAAACAGAGTGTTATTTATTTAACATATAACGTATTGAAGATTTGAGCACATTAGATTTTTAAAATCAATGAAATCGACTCAAACTTTTAGTTTCACATTGCAAGTACGATATTTGTAAAATCTTATATATATATATATATATATATATATATATATATATATATATATATATATATATATATATATATATATATATATATATATATATATATATACACGACACGGACGAGGGGTTAAGGCATGGAAGACACATTTGATTCCACATATGAAAATTTCTTTATTGTAATCCTTCTGTCCTATGCCTTTTAAATATCCTTTGTTCTCATATTTTGCCATATAGCATGGAGGATGTTATCAGCCCGATTTATCGCTCAAAACTGTCTTTTGGCATTGCTACCTAAGCAAATTCCTAGGTGTACTCCTTCGTCATCTTCTTCCCGAATTATCGCTCAAAACTGTCTTTTGGCGTTGCTACCTAAGCCAATTCATAGGTGTACTTCTTCGTAATCTTCTTTAATCTGTATAGTTGTGCTAGAGAGTGTGTCCATCTCCTAATACGTTATCGTTAATGAGTTCTAAATATTTTTAATTATTACTCGATCAATTCTTAACCCCCACATTTATATATATATATATATATATATATATATATATATATATATATATATATATATATATATATATATATATATATATATATATATATATATATATATATATATATATATATATATATATATTTATATATATATATATATATATATATATATATATATTTATATATATATATATATATATATATATATATATATATATATATATATATATATATACATATATATATATATATATATATATATATATATATATATATATATATATATATATATATATATATATATATATATATATATATATATATATATTATATAAATATTCTACTTGCTCTTCTTGTATAAGCATACTTATATCTTTTCTCTGTATATATACAATAATTATACATATATACATATATATATATATATATATATATGTGTGTGTGTGTGTGTGTATGTATGTATGTATGTATGTATATATGTGTGTGTAGGTAGATTTAGAGAGAAGGAGAGATTATAAGTATTCTTAGGTACAAGAAGAGCAAGTAGAATACTTTCGGGCGTTTAGCGTTGAAACTTAAAGTTATTTAAACCCTCTAAATCTTGAAGTAAAAATATTCAAATACTAGTAGAGTTTTAAAAGAAACTTTTACCTCAAAAATCTACCTCATGTAAAATTTTAGTTCCAAAGCTATGAAGAATAGTACAAGAACAAGATTCTTTTACAAAAGGTATAGTTATGCTACAGATTTTATTAAGCAAGTACATTCCGGGAAATGAAAAAAATAACATGAAGAATGACGAATTGACGGCTCGACGTTTCACCAGGAATCCATATTTTATGTTCCATTCACTTTTATGAGTTCCTGGAGAAAGTTTTTAAAGATCATATTTCAACCGAGGGAAAGTTATTTTTCAAATATCTATGAAGATATATTTAGCACTGTTCAAAACAGTAAAGCTTTGGAAAAACACGATTTTGTTACTTCAAGGTATCAAATATGAATTATTTTTTTATAAGATATATATTACCAAAATAACAAAAATTTTTTTTTTGTTAAATAAATATAGCTTCATGTAATTTGTCTAATAGGCTTAATTTTATATAGTGCTATTAACAGCTATGCAGTGCAAAAATGTATATATATATATATATATATATATATATATATATATATATATATATATATATAATTATATATTTATATATATATATATATTTTATAATATATATATTATATTATATATATATATTATATATATATATATATATAATTATATATATATTTATTATATATATATATATATATATATATCTTGTTTTTTATCATAGATATAATTATTTATCTTTTGTTATATCCCCTATATAATAATAGCCTAAGTTGTCTGTCCGCAAATTTCTGAAGCGGTTGTACCTGGAATGGATACAGGCATCCATATTGGATTTTTCATGAG
>CM063500.1:31320289-31350289 GCA_032207245.1 Pardosa pseudoannulata | reverse complement strand
TCATGGTTAATGCTTATATGAATGCATAGGATATCTATAATTGTGCTCTAACTTAAAAATAATTTTTATTTTTTGATATATAAACTAATATATTTTTAAATACATATAAAATATACACCAAATATATATTGTTATAGATTCTGTAAAATTAAAATTGTAATGACAAATACCTATAACAATATAATATCTATACAATATAATAGCGATCTAAGTTAAAAGTGGTGTCTAATTTTTTAATATAAACTAGCATGTTTTTAATGACATATAAATTATACACACAGTATCTCCTATATAACAATAGCCTAAGTTATCAGTCCGTCTGTCCTCAAATTTATGAAGCTGCTGGACCTGAAATGGATAGAGGCATCCATATTGTAGTCTTGATGAGTTAGGTTTAAAAAGAAAATCAAAGCGAGAAAAGTTTATCTTCTCCTAAACTATCGATACAATTCTAAAATAAATTGGCATAAATATGCTTCATATCGTAACAAAAGTTACTGTATGTTTAAAACGTTCAATTTCCACACCTTCCCCCTTTTCTAGCGTTTAATGCCATTATTTCAAGTCATATTTTCCCCAGGGATATAATATTTCTTTATAAGAGCAGATGATTAAATTTATCAATTTATCACATAATGAATAGGTAAACATTTTTCTAGCATTTTGACGTCATTTCTTTAACCTTCTCATTTATTCATTATTATAAAACCTATCTAACTATAAACTATTACTATATAACCTATTAAATACCTCTATTCTTTTACATTTTTTATATATATGATGTATTTAGATTATAGAACAGCTGAACATTGCTTTATAATTGTTACAGTTAAAAGCTATAACATATTCCCTTAACGACAACTGTAGTATTTTGTAAGAGCAAAATCTTCCTCTCTTACTGACAGGGAAACTGAAAATTTATCCCATTTTAAGAAGTGATGAGACTCAAAAATGAACAAAATATTGAACATATATTTTTTTGGTGGGAGCAAATATATATATATATATATATATATATATATATATATATATATATATATATATATATATATATATATATATATATATATATATATATATATATATATTATATATATATATATATATATATATATATATATTATATATATATATTATATATATCTTATATACATATATATATATATATATATATATATATTACTGTAAAGACTCGATTAATAATTCATTCTAATTAAAAGTTCATAAATCGAGATGTGGAGGCAATAAAATTGCTACAAATATAAATTTAAAAACTACCTATTTCTTTACTTTATTTTTCCAGAACAATACACAAAGAAATGATGATGCAACATTGCATGGACTTTTAACACATCATTTAAGTTTTTATTTATTTATTTGCGTTTGTCTCAGAAATTTCATGAAGATTGTTTTACCGCAATTCTATTCCCTTAACGACAACTGTAGTATTTTGTAAGAGCAAAATCTTCCTCTCTTACTGACAGGGAAACTGAAAATTTATCCCATTTTAAGAAGTGATGAGACTCAAAAATGAACAAAATATTGAACATATATTTTTTTGGTGGGAGCAAATATATATATATATATATATATATATATATATATATATATATATATATATATATATATATATATTATATATATATATATATATATATATATATATAATATATATATATATATATATATATATATATATATATATATATATATATTATATATATATATATATATATATATATATATATATATATATATTACTGTAAAGACTCGATTAATAATTCATTAGAATTAAAAGTTCATAAATCTAGATGTGGAGGCTATAAAATTGCTACAAATATAAATTTAAAAACTACCAAGTTTTTACTTTATTTTTCCAGAACAATATACAAAGCAATTATAATGCAACATTGCATGGACTTTTAACACATCATTTAAGTTTTTATTTATTTATTTGCGTTTGTCTCAGAAATTTCATGAAGATTGTTTTACCGCAATTACAAGAATATAATTTATTATATTTTATTATGTAGCAGAAAAAGGCCCAAATTTTAAAAGTGGAATTGATTGAGTAAAATATTTATGGAAAATGTAGTCCCCCCCCAAATTATCCTTTCTGATATAAAGTGCTCTAAATAAAATTTAGAACAGAACATATCGTCTTCCGTCATTGTCTTAAAGTGTAGTCACCCTGGAGCTGAAACCTCAACAAATGGAACTTTTCACTTAGGGTGTTCTTGAGATATCTAGTCAGTCTTGCTAAATAAAGAACTATCCATAATCTGAAAGACAACTTTTGAAGCTAAACTCCCAACATATCTATGGACATATTGCAATGTACTGTCGTAAAGTGTAGTCACCCTTGAGCTGATATCTCAAGAATAGGAACTGTTCACTTAGGGAGTTCTTCAGACATCTAGTCAGTCTTGCTAAAGAAAGAACTAAACTATCATTAATATGAAAGACAACATTTGACGCCAAGTTCTCAACATTTCTACGGATATATTGCAATGCACTGTCTTAAAGTGTAGTCATCCTGGAGCTGATACCTCAACAAATGTAACTCATTTAAGGATTTCTTAAGACTTCTAGTCAGTCTTTCTAAATAAAGAACTACCTATAATCTGAAAGTCAACTTTTGCTGTATTCTCAACATTTCTACGGACATACATGCTATCTTTTGATTTCAAATTGTAGGTAAAAATGACTGTCGTCATGTTCAACATGTCTTGCAATAAAATTTTTAACTAGAGTAAATTTTGACTGAATGTCTAATTCATTAAAAAAGGTCCTCTAGTGGTAAAGTTTTGAACTAGTTTTTTAATTTCTACGAACAAATCTTCATTCTTTCATTATTAGCATATAGCCCGTCATATGACGAGATCAGCAAAGCTTTTAATTTTTTAGAATTGTAAATTACCCAATGAGGAAAGTAAAAAAATGGTTTGTGTTTTGGTTGAGAATTATTTGGTACACGCTCAATATTTTGTTTATTTCCATACACCCTTAAAGTCTCCCTTTACTGTGAATGCAGTGTAGAATCACGTTGAATTCATTTAGAAAGATAAATCAAAGTTTTCTTAGCTACGTCGAAATTATCGTTAAGTTCTTCCCAATTTTTTTGCCACAGTAATTAATGGAAGTAAAGGAATGAAACTATCATTTCCACTACACCCTGGAGGTAGATAGAATTTGCTGTTAAAACCGGTAATTACATTTTCACTGAAACAAAAAATAATCGATGATTAAATTTAAAATTATCATATATGTACCTAAACTATTATTTAAGTTAAATATAAAAGAAAATTACTTACGTAATATCTAATTTCAGTGATAAAACTTATGAAAATAATGCAGACGATATTTAAATAATTTAAAGTAAGAAATGATTAAATGAGATAATTAAAGAAATGACTCCATAATAATAAAAATAATGTTATTTTTATCTACTGATATTAAATTGATAAATTGAATCACCTGCTCTTGATTGGGGAAAATAGGGCTGGAAATGATGGTATTAAAAGCTCGAAAGGGGAGGAAGTGGTATATTTCGAGCGTTTTAAAGACATTATTCACATTCGAGTGTTATACAGCAGGGACGGCCAACACGTCGATCGCGAAGCGTTTTTTGGTCAATCATAGCCGACAGGGAGACAAAATTAGAAAGAGTGAAAGAAGTTGTAAAATAATACGTATAATTTTTTTCGATATTCTACCAATATTATTGAGTCTGGCAGAGGAGTTGTAAAGACATTTGGAATGAGTTGTTTTATTACCGTGCATCAAAGCGCGCACAATTTCATCTAACACTGCATGTGAATCTCACAACCATGCACTGAGTTCGGGCATTTTGGCTTACTTCGGCGGTACCGGCGCCGCGCCGGTAGTATTTAGCTGTTTATTTGTTTATCTTGAGTGACAAGCAGTTTGTTCTATTTACCTGACTTTGTACAATTTGTAACTATTACTATTAAATTATTTGTGTACCTACCTACAGCATATTTTGACTTGAATTTTCGATAATTTTAAATGTAAGTAGTTTGTTTATAAAAAATGTCATTTGCTGAATTAGAATCATATCTAGCAGTTAAATTTCATTTAATTATTTAAATATTAATATGCGCTAGAAAATGAATTTATAAATTTACAAGCTGACTTAACCCATATTGTACCACACCAACTAAATATTTCTGAAAATTTTTAAAACTTTATTTATAACATTAATATGGTGTAACTAAACATATAAAACCAAAATTTTAAAAATAAATTTTAATTAAGTAATTAGCTGTCCTATAATTAGGCCAACGGTCCAATACACTACTAAAATTACACAAATATCACTTACATTGCATTAGGTTGATTCATAGGTGAAATTTGGGAAAACATTCAAAGCAAAGTTCAGCATTACATTTTAAGAACACTTTTTTTTTTTTTTTTTTTTTTTTTTTTTTTGTAGTTCTTGAACTGGCATTTTTGGTAAGGTGTAATAGAAAAAGGATATCCGTTGTAGGATGCTAATACCCAAAATTTATATACAAATTTTACAGGTTTTTTTTTCATGAACATCTTGCAACTATGCCTACCAAAATATTTCACCATTCTTTCATCGATGGTGAGGTTTTCAGAAAATATACCAAGTTGCTTCAAAATTATGCTGATTTTGTCATAGAAAGGTCGAATTTTATCATAACGATCTTGAGGATCCATTGAAGAATCATCGTTAAAATGGATAAAGTGTTTGGTGCCATAATACCGTTTTCTGGACCTAACTTTACTCATGAATGTAATGCCAATGTCTGGAGTACTACAAGTAGCCTCCCCTATGTTTGAAAAAAATAATAATAAATATAAAATTAAAGATTAAAAAATGACAATTTTTAAGGGGTTGCTAAAAATAAATTTTACGATACAATATATTTTGATTTCTCAGTTTTTTTCCTACTATGATAAAGTGTGCCTATTTTAAAGGTCTTTAAATAAAATCCACCCAGAAAATATTTATAATTTTATTATTAAATGGAATTCTATTTGCTGTCCTGTTTATAGGACAGCGGTCCAATATGGGATAATCTTACAAGCCAGAGTACTTGAGGATGATTTTTGGAAATATGTCAATCAAGAAAAGTATCCCAATATTAAAAAATGTAGCGAATACATCTACTCTTGTTTTGGGTCCACATACTTATGTGAATCAGCTTTTTCGTATTTAAAGTTCACAAAGACTAAACATCGTTCCCTACTTACTGATTTCCACACTGAAGATACATTAGCATTATGTTTATCTGGATACACACCAAATTATGAACGCTTGGCTGGAGACATGCAGACGCAGACTTCTCATTAATAGAGTAGAAAATAAATTTTTATTTTATTACATGATTCTGTGGTGTTGACAACTGTTTTTTTTTTCATGTATAGATTTTCGATTAATAAATATTATTAGTAAATTATCATGTTGGTTTAATACCCCCTCTCCAACTCTTATCACTCAATAGTACACCAGCCGCCTGTTTGAATGCATTAAATGTTAAGATTTCACTAGGTAGATCGCGAAACATATTCAAGAAAAATAGTCGATCCTATATATAAAGAAGTTATCCACCCCTGTTATACAGTGTTTTTTGTAGTGCTATGAAGCACAGTTATACAAATTTATTTTAGAATAGTCAATGGTTTAGGAATAGTTAAGGATAGTTTATTTATCGATGATTTAGATAAACTTCACTCGCTTTGAATTTTGCTAAACCTAACTTATCAAGAATTCTATATGGATGCCTATATCCCTTCCAGGCCCAAACGCTTCATAAATTCAAGGACAGACGGACAAATAACTTATGCTATTATTATATAAGATATATTCTACAAAAAAAATTCCCTGACATTGCGTTCGACTATAGACAACTTTAAAGAAGCAAGTTTAACTATGGACATCCTATAAGTTGAAAAGTCCATTCTTCAACAGTATATTCATACATCGTGTTAGTACATTTATATTGGAATACCTTATATGCAATAATTTCCTCATGTGATAGATTACTGAATCGATATTTTACAATTAAACATATGCAGCTTAACTAAAGCGTATAATTTACCATTTATTTTCCACAGGACAATACGTTCGAATTGCTAATAATTCATCTGATCATAAATTCCATCGATATCAGATAACAGTGATATTGCACCACTTGACAAATAGCATTTTAGACTAAACGTCCAAAACTTTGTCAGTTTTGTATAGTGATGACCAATGTAGCAAATATCGTGGAAGGATATTGTAACTCACGTGACAGACAACCCCTTATCGTTTATATATTCATTACAATTATGTAATTAACGTTGCGTTTATCTCACGATAAATAACGGAATATAAGTTAGATAAATTTGACTAGCTAAAAAAGTATGCTTTTAAAACAAAAATAATGGTATATAAGTATATAGGGAAAAAGGAAGAGAGACACTAGAAATTATGTCAATTTTATCCTGACTACATGTACTGATACCACTTCTTCCATTGGAGCAACACATTTCACAGTAAAAAAGAAATTTCCTTCTAACAAAACCTTTATTTCAATGTAGTGTCACTGAAGCATACAACAAAATTATTTCTTTAACATTTAAAGCAGTTTCCTTTTAACTAGGGGAAAAATGGTGTCAAAGAGTACAGTATAAATGATGATCAAATAAAACATCTTGAGTATTTAATTAATATACATTTTTAATCGAAGACCCAGAAATATTTAAAGATAAGAGTGATTCTAGTAAAGAATATCTAGTGTGAACAATTTCAACAATATTGGTACAGATCTGTAGACGAAGATCTCTAGTATACAAGCCAACAGATGCTCCACAATCAGATATATATATATATATATATATATATATATATATATATATATATATATATATATATATATATATATATATATATATATATATATATATATATATATGTATATATATATATATATATATATATATATATATATATATATATATATTATATACATATATATATACATATATTATATATATATATATATATATATATATATATATATATATATATATATATATATATATATATATATATATGTATATATATATGTATATATATATATATATATATATGTATATATATATATATATATATAAATATATATATAATATATATATATATATATATATATATATATATATATATATATATATATATATATATATATATATATATATATGTATATATATATATATATATATATATATATATATATATATATATATATATATATATATATATATATATATATATATATATGTAATATATATTATATATATAATATATATATATATATATATATATATATATATATATATATATATATATATATACATATGTATATACATAAATATATATACACACACATATATATATATATGTGTATAAAGAGAGAGAGAGAGAGATACATAGATAGATATATTAATAGATTGATATATATATAATATATATAATGTAATTAAATAATTTCCTCCGTATAATTTGTAATTTGAATGTATTCTACATGAGGATTAATCGTATTAATTCGCTTAGTTTACCAATTAAAAAATAATAAAATCTTTAGAATTTTATTTTTATAATTATAATTATATATTAGATACAGTATATAGATATAGATAGAAAATATTAAACTAGATATATTATTTGGAGGATAAAAACCAACCGGAACGATATATTTTTATTTTAGTTGAACCAAACGGTAAAAATATCCTATGTATAATTTGTAATTCATAATTTCTAATGAAAAATAATAATTAATTAAAAAATAATAAAATCTTCTAAATTTTTATCGAATTACATTTTTATTTATAATATAATTATATTATTAGTAAAATTAAGAAATTTCATAAAATGAAAATATTCATTAGAACTGAACCGAAAATGGAAAGTCTTACTTCTAGTGGAACGAAAACCAGAACGATATATTTTTATTTAGTTGAACCGGAACGAAAAAATACTATAGTAATAACGAAATAATTCATAATGGAAGAAAAGAATAATAATAAAAAAATAATAAAATCTTCTAAAGTTTTATCGAATTATATTTTTTATATATAATAGAATTATATTATAAGTGCAATTAAGAATATGCATAAAATAAACATATTCTTTAGAAACTGAACCGAAAACCGAATAATCGTAATTTTGCCGGAATAAAACAAAACGATATTCAGTTTGTTTACTACGAAAAAAATAATAAAATCTTTTAATAACCAAATATTCATAATGAAAAAAGAAAAATAATTAAAAAAAGAATAATATCTTCTAAATTTATATATATCGAATTATACATTTAATTTATAATAGAATTATATTATTAGTACAGTTAAGAAAATTCATAAAATAAAAATATTCATTAGGAATTGAACCGAAATTCGTTACTTTTGGAGGAACGAAAACTTCAACGATATATTTTTATTTAGTTGAACCAGGACGTAATAATTCTATAGTAATAACTAAATAATTCATAATTAAAAAAAGAATAATAATTAAAAAGAGAATTAAATCTTCTAAATTTTTATCTAATCATCTTTTGTATTTAGTGCAATGAAGAATATGCACAAAATAACTTTATTCATTAAGAATTAAACAGAAAACCGAAAGAAGTTACTTTTGCCGGAACGGAAACCGGAACGATATTATTTAATCGAACCGGATCGAAAAAATTCAAAATATACTATTGTAATAACCAAATAATTCATAAAGAAAAAAGGAATAATAATTAAAAATAGAATAAAATCTTCTAAATTTTTATCGAATTACATTTAATTTATAATAGAATTATATAATTATTACATTTAAGATCATGCATAAAAAATATTCATTAGAATCTGAACCGAAACCGGAAAGTCGTTACTTTCGTTGGAACGATATATTTTTATTTAGTTAAACCGGAACGAAAAAATACTATAGTAATAACTAAATAATTCATAATTAAAAAAAAGAATAAAATCTTCTAAATTTTTATCCAATTATATTTTTTATTTAAAATAGAATTATATTGTTAGTACAATTAAGAATATGAACAAAATAAAAATATTCATTAGGAACTGAACCGAAAACCTAAAGTCGTTACTTTGGCAGAACGAAAACCGGAACGATATATTTTTATTTAGTTGAACCGGAACAAAATATACTATAGTAATAACTAAATAATTCATAATTAAAAAAAGAATAAAATCTTCTAAATTTTTATTGAATTATATTTTTTATTTAAAATAGAATTATATTATTAGTACAATTAAAAATGTGAACAAAATAAAAATATTCATTAGGAACTGAGTCGAAAATCGGAAGTCGTTACTTTTGGAAGAACGAAAACCGGAAAGATATATTGTTTAGTTGAACTGGAACGAAAAAATAATATAGTAATAACCAAATAATTCATAATTAAAAAAGAATAATAATTAAAAAAGAATATTTTTTAATATTATCCAATTATTTTTAATTTATAATACAATTACATTATTAGTACAATTAAAGATATGCATAAAATAAAAATATTCATTAGAAACTGAACCGAAAACTGACAGTCGTTACTTTTGGCAGAACAAAAACGAGAAGGATATATTTTTATTTAACTGAACCGTAACTAAAAAAATTGTAATAATAACCCAATATTCATATTTAAATATAAGAATATGAATATTATCAAAAACTATAAAACGATATAAAAATATTTTCTTAATGACAGATAAGTGTAACTAAGCTTACAATTTAGGAAAACATGCACTTACATAGATTTTGGAGCGAAAGATATTGAAATGGAACAAAGAAAAATGTCTCCAAATTGTAGAATTCAATTTATATGTTTCAGTCTAGGTAGCTGTAGTTTTAATTCTATAACTAAAACGAAAAGTGGAAAAAAAGCAATATCTCAAAAGACATGATAATCAAATTCCTTCAGGTCACCAAAAAACTTTCTAGAAAGCCATTAAGGTGATGGAAACTGAAGAGCGTTTCTAAACGAAAATCGAATTCGTTTTATCCTTAATATTTTTTAAATGAGTAATGCTTTATATTTCGAAAGTAATGAATAAATAGTCTTATTTCTAAGATATCTTTCTGAAGTTTGGCTGAGGCATTTTAAGAGTATTTGATTTTTTATTAAGGTATTATATTTAACCACAGATTATCCACTAAACTCAATTAAATTGAGGTAGCGAAAGTTCTAAAAATTGTGTTAAATATTCATATGAACACAATTTATTGATTTTGTTACGACAACACATATCCAGATGTCCAATGCAAGCTGTTTGTTAGGATTTTTGTCTGACTTATTCATTTAAATGGAGTGTTTAAGTGTTTAATAATATTTTTTCTTCGTTTTAATTATTTACTTGAAAAATAATATAATGCATTTGTTTCTGATTCATTGAAAAAATAAACAATAAAATCCCAATATTATAATAATTCATTCTATTGATGATATTTAGTTATAAATGAAGTAAAAAAAGTAGTTACAAATACCCTTAAAACATTAAAATATATAGAAATAAAAGATATATTATATATATTTATATATATATTTATATATAAAGTCCATAACACTATGTATTATATATATATATATATATATATATATATATATATATATATATATATATATATATATATATATATATATATATATATATATATATATATATATATATATATATATATATATATATATATATATATATATATATATATATATATATATATATATATATATATATATATATATATATATATATATATATATATATATATATATATATATATATCAGGTTCCAGTAAACGACACTAGTAAATATATAAATCAGTCCACTCTCAAGTAATTCTTCTCTTTATTAATCCATTTCACACGCTACTCAACAATGGCGTCTCATATTGGCTCCCAAATGCTAACAAAGGCAGTTTTCACTGCTTCGAGGAGTCACAGGTCTGACCGACGACAGTGCATACTACTCTCTCTGCCCATATCACTGCGGGTGAGCCGTATTTTTGTGGCTAAATAACGCGAGGCGCGTTACTCCCATTAAAAGAATCCCTAATTAAAATCTCTTAAATTATTCTATATTTTAAATCCTGACACACACACACACACACATATATATATATATATATGTATATGTATATATATATATATATATATATATATATATATATATATATATATATATATGTATATATATATATATATATATATATATATATATATATATATATATATATATATATATATATATATATATATATATATATATATATATATATATATATATATATATATATATATATATATATATATATATATATATATATATATATATGTATATATATATATATATATATATATATATATATATATATATATATATATATATATATATATATATATATATATATATTATATATATATATATATAATATATATATATATATGTATATATATGTATATATATGTATATATATATATATATATATATATATATATATATATATATATATATATATATATATATATATATATATATATATATATATATATATATGTATATATATGTATATATATGTATATATATATGTATATACATATATATATATATATATATATATATATATATATATATATATATATATATATAGATAGATAGATAGATAGATAGATAGATAAATAGATAGATAGATAGATAGATACAATAGAAACACATACGTAGGTGAAAGTGAATATGCACATGATTCTATTCACATTTAGAATAATTTATAAAATTATACATATAAAAACAAATATGATTCAACTAAATGCATATACTTTAAAAATTCTAGGAAAGTAACTGTTATAATCATCAATAAAAAAAATTAAAATGCAAATTCTAAAATGTTTTTACCATTTTCTTGCATCATTAGAAATGAAGAATATCTTACTATTAAATATATTATACATAACATTTAAAGTAACTCAAGTTTTGAAATGTTTTGAAATAAATTTAAAAAATATTCTATGTTGACGTCGAGACATATCGTCTGTCATTAAGAGCGAAAACAAAAGCACAATTTAAACATTCACTATCAAGCAAATTAACAATTGAACAAAGAATCTATATTCTTGCATTAAATGGGTGGGGTGTACTTTACAGAAAGGCGATTGTTTTACGACATCTTTCGTGAAACTGCGTAAAATTTAAAGATTGAATGATTAATGAGTATTTGCATAGTTAGTGAAAGGCATTTGGCTTTGCATCTATCTTACGGATACTACAAAGAATAGGCTCTGTCTGGAGAGCTAATTGACTAAATGTATTCGGGAGAGGGGATATTCTCTCGAGTTAAAGAGCTCTTTTGAGAAGAGATGGCATAGTTAAGTGCGGAAAATTGTTCACAAAGAGCAATTGTGGCTTTTTGAATGCAATGCTACTGTTCAATAAAATGGCGTTCTCAGAGGAAAATAGATGACAAACAATGATAATTTGATGCAGACCCTGTGAATTTAGATGTACAAGGAACGAGGGTTGATTATAGAACATAATTCTTATTCTACTATTTTAACATCTGTTTCAATGTATACACCATTATTTTGGTATCGTGATTCAAGAAAAGCTGCTCATTTTTACTAAGATTTATGCTTCTAAATATCATGGAAATTAACATGAGAAGTAAATAATGAAAAAACACAAACATAATCACATACACACAAATGCGTATGTACGAGGGTCACTGTGAAATTTTTGAGATACAACTGGGTTTTAAAATATACACAGATAGCGAGATCAGTTGAATACGGCGGATGTTCTATCAGTTTTATTTGTTTTAGTTTAAGAAACTCAACTGTTTATCTGGCTGTATGTGAAGATGCGTTGTCATGGTGAAGCGTTAGTCTCCTAACATTCACTTCTTGGAGAATTTGTAGAAGACATTTAGTAGTATACCAGTTTGCTCTTACTGTCTTCTGTCCTTCCAACTTGATGGCTTTGACCAATCCCGTACTTCTGAAAAAAACGACATACATCCCTTTTTTCAGTGCGCGTTGTCTTTTAGCCATTGTCGGCTGGGGATCATCTTCAAAGACCTATAATTTTTTTTTCTTGACCTGATGGAACGTCAATAAACGATATGTACGATTCATCACATTTTACAATTTCAGAAATGATGCTGTGGCCACCATCATTTAGCAAAATAGTTTCTTTGAGGATTCTGACACACTCCCCTTTTTTATTGCTCAGTTATATTATGGGAAACCCAACAGCAAACTACTTGTTTCATATGTAATTCTTCATTAATAATTTTGTGTATGACTGCAGATCAAATGTTATGTTCCTTCAGTATAATTTAATAGCTACAGCGATTATCATCCATTAAAATATTTCGTATGGCAGACAAATTATACTGAATTACTGCCACGGCGTTAATTTTAAACCATTATTTTTATTTTGTAAATTCTTGTCTGCGCGAATCTCAAAATTTTCAGAGTAACCCTCGTATATATGTATATGTGATACAATTTTATATAAATAACTGGAGTAATAATACATTAATGCATAGCGGTATGTACATATAATACAAACTACGCCACAAAACTACTTAGAAGAGCATAATCAAATTCTATGGCATATCATATTCTCCGTAAGTATCGCAAAATATAATTTTAATTTGGAAGTGACTTTAAACCCTCGAAAAAAGAGTATTAAACGTTTTAAGTATTTTAGATTTGTTATATAAAAGTAAGCTTAACCAAAATTATATATGATCATATTTTAGATATAATAGAAAAAAGCAAGTGGATCTACGAATGATTTTATCTACATTTTAACGTTTAAATCTGATATATATTATACAGTAGTATATAATAAGATCATACATAAACCCAAAGCCCCTATGATAATAATTAATAAGTAGATATCATAAAACTATGGCTTCAAATGTGTGGTTAATGCTCTTTAATTATATATGTATATATTATATATATATATATATATATATATATATATATATATATATATATATATAATATATATATATATATATATATAATATATATATATATATATATATGTTATATATATATATATATTATAACATATATATATATATACATATATATATTTTATATTATATATATATATAATATTATATATATATATACATATATATATTTATATATACATATATATAATATATTATATATATTATATATATATATATATATATTATATATTTTATATATATATATATATATATATATATATATATATATATATAATATATATATATATATATATATATATATATATATTATATCACAAAGAGTCAAAACTTCACCGCACAGCACACGTGATAATCATTTTCAAATTAAAAGTATAATAAAAATATAGCCCCATTTGTGTGTGATACCCCTTAAGCCATTAATATTTAAAATACATGTTTATAATTTTATTATATTTATTAGAGTACCATTATAATTTATAATTTTTTCCTAAAACATATTTAATAAATTTAAATATTCTTTATTGAAATAGTGAAATTTACTTTATTCTCAAATTAAAAAGTAGATGAGATATAATAATTCAATAACATTATATATGTTTATATGTTTATTATATATATATACACACACACACACACACACACACACACACATATATATATATATATATATATATATATATATATATATATATATATATATATATATATATATATATTTAAGCACCATAATAATTTATAACTTATTTTCTAAAACTTATTTAATAAATATAAATACTATTTTTTATTGGCATAGTGAAAATAAACTTATTTTCAAGTCAAAAAGTAGATGAGATATAATATATATTAGTAACATTATATATATATTTATATTTTTATTATATACGTAATTATTTAAGTACCATAATAATTTATAATTTATTTTTTAAAATATATTTAATAAATTAAACAATATTCTTTATTGGCATAGGGAAAATTATTTTATTTTCAAATTAAAAAGTAGAGGAGATATAATCATTGAATAATATTATATGTGTTTGTATTTTTGTTATAAACTTTTTAAGTACCAAAATAATTTATAATTTATTTTCTAAAACATATTTAATAAATTTAAACAATATTCTTTATTGACATAGTGAAAATTAGTGTATTTTCAAATTAAAAAGTAGAGGAGATATAATCATTGAATAATATTATGTATATTGATATTTTTCTTATAATTTTTTAAATACCATAATTATTTATAATTTATTTTCTAAAACATATGTAATAAATTTAAAAAATATACTTTATTGACCTAGTGAAAATTAGTTTATTTTCAAATTAAAAAGAAGATGAGATAAAATCATTCAATTACATTCAAACTAACAAATGTGCAACGATTCTATATTCCTAGATTAAAATGGGTTGGTCGTATTTCACAGAAAGGTGATTGTTTCACGACATCTTTCGTGAAGCTGCGTGAAATTTCCGTATTCAATGATTAATGAGTATTTACATAGTTCGTGAAAGGCATATAGATTTCAATATACGGTAGAAAGAATAGGTGCTGTCTCGAGAGCTAATTGACTAAATGTATTCTGGAGAATGAATATTCTCTCGGGGTAAAGAGCTCTTTTGAGAAGACATGACACATTTAAGTAAAGAACATTTTTCAAGTGGAGCAATTGTGGCTTTTTGAATGAAATGCTACTGTTCACTGAACAGATGTAGTCAAAGGGATATGAATAAGAAGCAGTAATATTTTGATGCGGATTGTGTTGGCATGTGAATGCACCATTGCCGATGATGATTTTCACTTTCATATTTTAAATCCTGTTTAAAATATACAACTTTATTTAGTTCCCTTTATACATGACACACTGTATTTCTTGCTGAGTACCTTATACTACCTCTTGTTGCACAAGCAAGCAAGGATTGCAATCTAAAATAAATGAGTACTTTATTTTAGTTTGGGTGACTGGGAAAGTTAAGATTTGTATTAGTTAATAATCTTTTGATACATATGAATATGCATATTGCACACACTCATATATTACATGCATACACACATATCTATCTATCTATCTGTATATATATATATATATATATATATATATATATATATATATATATATATATATATATATATATATATTATATATATATATATATATATATATATATATATATATATATATATATATATATATATATATATATATATATATATATATATATATATATATATATATATATATATATATATATATATATATATATATATATATATATATATATATATATATATATATATATATATATATAATATTTTCATCAACAGATCTCCATAGATTAATCATAAATTATAAATAGCGCAACATGCACACACACAAACACACATATATATAGAATGATAGATAGACAAATATATTGATATATATGTATGTATCTATCAATCTATCTATCTATCTATCATTCTATATATATGTGTGTTTGTGTGTGTGCATGTTGCGCTAATTATAATTTATGATTAATCTATCTAGATCTGTTGATGAAAATACACAGAATTCAAATATTGAATGATAATTTAATATTTGTAGTGTTATGGAAATACTGTGCAATGTTTGTTTATATATATATATATATATATATATATATATATATATATATGTTTATTTGTATATATATATAAATATATATATATATATATATATATATATATATATATATATATATATATATATGTTTATTTGTATATTTATATAAATATATTTCAATATAAAATAAGAAAAGTTGGTTAAAAAATTAAATGATTTTGTTCTATTGAGATTTAACTGAATAACTAAATTTACGCGTAAAACGACCGCTCCCGGTAAATTCCTCTGCAAAATGAACCCGCACACAATGTGTTAATTAAATTAAGGAATATTCTTTAATAACATAGTGAAAATTATTTACTTTTAAATTAAAAACAGATGAGGTATAGCCATTCAAAAACATTAGAACTAACAATGGTAGAATGATCCTATATTCATGCATGAAAATGAGTTGGGTGTATTTTACAGAAAGGTGATTGTTTCAAGACATATTTCGTGAAGCTGCTTGAAATTTCCGTATTCAATGATTAATGAGTATTTACATAGTTAGTGAAAGGCATTTAGCTTTCAACTTACAGGAGAGAGACTAGGTGCTGTCTCGAGAGCTAATTGACTAAATGTATTCTGGAGAAGGAATATTCTCTGGGGGTAAAGAGCTCTTTTGAGAAAACTTGACACATTTAAGTAAAGTACATTTTTTAGGAGAAGCAACTGTGGCTTTTTGAATGAAGTGCTACTGTACACTAAACAGATGTAGTCAAAGGAATATGAATAATAAGCAGTAATGCTGCATGTGAATGCACCATAGCCGATAATTTATTAGAGTGCATGATTTTCACTTTCATAGTTTATATCTTGTTTAAAATATACAACTTTATTTAGGTCCCTTTATTCATGAAACATGGTAATTCTTGCTTAGGACCTTGTACTACCTCGTGTTACACAAGCAAGCAAAGAATACAATCTCAAATAAATGAGTACTATACTTTATTTTAGGTGGCTGGGAAAGTTATGATTAGTAAGTAGGAAAACTTATATTAGTTACAAATATTTTAAATACTTTCAGTTCAATTATTACATATGAATATACATGGTACTGACATATGCGTATATAAATATACATATATATATATATATATATATATATATATATATATATATATATATATATATATATATATATATATATATATATATATATATATATATATATATTTATATATATATATATATATATATATATATAATATATATATATATATATATATATATATATGTATATATATATATAGATATGTATATATATATTTATATATATATATATATATATTATATATATAAATATATATATATATATATATATATATATATATATATATATATATATATATATATATATATATATATATATATATATATATATATATGTATATATATATATATATATATATATATATATATATATATTATATATATATATATATATATATATATATATATATATATATATATATATATATATATATATATATATATATATATATATATATTATATATATATATATATATATATATATATATATATATATATATATATATATATATATATATATATATATATATATATATATATATATATATATATATATATATATATATATATATATATATATATATATATATATATATATATATATATATATATATATATATATATATATATATATATATATATAATTATGTATGCTAATTTTATACATATATATAGAAGTATTTTGTATAGTATGATTATACAAACATTAATTGTAATAATAAAACAACAAATATGTATATATATATATATATATATATATATTATATATATATATATATATATGTATGTATGTATGTATGTATGTATGTGTGCGATATTTAAAAATGGGTTTAAGAATTAACCGTGCTGTAATTAAAAGTAGGTAGAACTCATTAACGACAACGTAATACGAGAAAGACACATTATTGAGTGGAACTATACAGAGTAAAAGAACTGACGCGGAAGTAGACATAAGAATTTTAATTAGGTAGCAACGCCAAAAAAGTAAGATCTGAGAGGAAACTCGGGCTGATAACATCCTCCACGCTTGTCGTAGAAAAATATAAAATCAAAGGATATCTAAATTTCATAGCCATCCAAAAAATGATTACAATAAAGACGTATTTATATATGAAATCAAATGTATATTCCATGCCGTAACGACTCGTCCATGTTATAAACATATACATATAATACTGGTAGAGATAGACAGAAAAGTTTATTTGTTATTTAATTCTTATGTTTAATAGTAATTTGGTGAGTTTCAATAAATTGAAAAAATATCGGTAGCATTATTTTAATAATTTTAACTCAGAAGAATAATCATATGTCCCAAGCCTCCTCAAAATTTGGTAATCAAAATCTGTGATACTTGATAAACTTTAAATTTAACGTGATTCATTTTATCTCATTTTAGAGACTGTTAATCTGAAATCTAATTATACATCTGAAAAAAGATTTGTATTGATTTTTCGACAAATATATTGGATGCCTAGTTCAATGAAAAGCAAACGACAATACGAACATTAATTGTCACAATAAAACCACAAATACATATTGCACTAAGAATTGAAATTGGCATATTTTACAGAAAAGTGATTGTTTTACGTCATATTGAATGGAACTGCTTAAAACTTAAATACTCGATGATTAATTAGTATTTACACAGCTCGTGAAAAGCATTCGACTTTAGCCTGTCTTACGGTTAGAAGAAATAATAGAGCTGCCTCGAGAGCTAATTGACTAGATGAATTCTTGAGAGCGGATATTCTCTTGTGGTGAAGAACTCTTTTGAGAAGAGATGACAGAAGTTAAGTACGGAAAGTTGTTAACAAAAAGCAATTGTGATCGTTTGAAATGATATTGTTCCCTGAATTGGCGTTCTTAAAGGAACATTAATAATAAACGGAATTGTGTTGAGTAACATTAGGTGTATTTTCACTTGCCTCAGCTGGTAATTTGAAATTTATATGATGATATGAGAAAATTTAATATATTCTAATCTTGCGCAACATGAAAGCGAAGAATAAGTTGGAAAATGATATAAGTATTACTTTCTCATCACTTTTACATAAGTTTAAATGTATCTCCAATAGTTAAATATTTTATTTATATCATGCCTAATTGTTAATCAATATATTTATCTACATTTTTTTTCAAAGTATACAGAGCATTGTACTAGTAAACATTTTCATAGTTAAAAAAAGTAATATTTTTGATAATGCCTACATAAATTTTAACTCGATTTATAAAAGAATACTTTAACAGTGATATTAGCTTTATTTTCACTTGCATCAGCTAGTGATTTAAAATTTATATGAGGATTTTAAAATCCATAATATATTTTAAACTTATGCAATATGCAAGTAAAAACTAAATTCAATAATGAGACAAGTATTTCACGTTTTCATCACTTTTATATATGTTTAAATATGTATAATTTTATCTCTACCTACTAAATAATTTATTTATATTATGTGTAATTGTTAACTAAGATTTTTATCTTTTTTTTTTTTCAAGTTATACAGAGCATTGTACTAGTAAATATTTTAATAGTCCAAAAAAGTATTATTTTTGATAATGCCTACATAAATTTTAATTCTATGTATACAAGGATACTTTAAATTACAAGGATACTTAATGGCATGTAAGAGTGGATTTGACCAAATATTTTTCACGATTTCTGAACTTCTTTTTTGTCTTCTTTTTCAGTGCCCTAGCATTAAGAATATTCCTCTTAAATGTTGCTGTTGAAGAAAGTAACAAAGCAGATGTCACCTTAATTTTTTTCTCTGTTTGTGGCTTACTTGTTTTTAAATTTCCATTTTATCCTATAGTCCTTAACTTTTTATGCTGCACCTAAGTTTATCACATACTATAATAGTTGAATTTCCGGTATTATCTTATTTCAGTATTCAAGATAGTAGAAATAAAACTTTTTTTAAATCTATATTTAATTACAACAAAACTGATATACGTTAACGGCATTTACCATGATCTGATTGAAACTTACCTTTCCAGAACAAAGGAAAAGGAGATTTTCTTAGGCGAAATAGTCTAGTTCAGCATTTTTAAGATTTTAATGTAGATCGGTCATCACTGAATTCATTATACCCAAAAGAAAGCAAAGTATGGAGAAGCTATGCTTAAACAAAATATAGTCTTAGGCATAAAAACAAAATATACTTATATACATTCGTACAACAAATAGTATCTATGTTTCTTCTTTAACCAGAAGAAACACTAATACTTCTCATCAATACATTTATACATTTTTATACATCTTTTGTGTTAATCAAAATGCTGTACTAAATTTGACACAACCCCTCGTCATTTTTGCATCCTTATTTCGAGATTTTTCGTTTTTTTTATCGATAATTGATTTCTGGATTTTCAAGCCATCAAGATATTTCAAAATTTACCCAAAAGTTGCTCTTTACATAAACCTAAATTTTGTTAACTTTAAAATACTATACTAAATTTTGATACAGGCCCTCGTCTTTTTTGTATTCTTTTCGGGAAAATATATTTCGGAGTTTTTCGTTTTATTTTTATCGATGATTGATTTCTGGATTTTCAAGTCATGTTTTTTAAAATTTACATAAACATTGCTCTTTATAACTTTCTATGTTGTCAAAGTTTACACAGGTGCGTTAAAATCTATTGAAGTAAAACTGCTCTTTTTCATACTTTTAGTATACTTATTCACACACACACTTTTAATCAATGGGAATTATTCTTTAAATGTTTGATTAAAAATGAATTTTCTATTGGATGTCATGATAAATAGTCTACGAAAAATAAATTAAATAATACGAAAAAATAAAAATAAAAATCTATGACCATACATGTAGCCCTTGCTTAACTAATTAACGTTGTTTATATTTGTAGTAACTGAAATGAGGTATATATATATATATATTATATATATATATATATATATATATATATATATATATATATATATATATATATATATATATATATATATATATATATATATATTATATATATATATATATATATATATATATATATATATATATATATATATATTATATATATATATATATATATATATATATATATATATATATATATATATATATATATATATATATATATATATATATATATACATATATATATATATATATAATATATATATATATATATATATATATATATATATATATATATATATATATATATATATATATATATATATATATATATATATATATATATATATGCATATATATATATATATATATATATATATATATATATATATATATATATATATATATATACATATATATATACATATATATATATATATATATATACATATATATATATATATATATATATATATATATATATATATATATATATATATATATATATATTTATATGTATATATATAATGTATATATATATATATATATATATGCATATATGTATGTGTGTGTGTATATGTGTGTATAAGTACGTGATATGATTTTAGAAATACATAAAATGCCCATGAAAACATATCTGACTTCAATTTCTTTCCGGAAGATAAATTATTTCTGAGTTATACTTTTTTCCATATCTGTTTTCACTTTAATATGCTATCATCCATCAAAGTAGTTAGATTTGTCACTGAGGCTGACAGATCTCAACTTTAACTTCGAAAGTTTATTAAAGTCCGGGGAAACCGAATTTCGACTTCCGTCATAAGAAATGTTTTATTTCTCAAAGTGACACTCAAATATAATTCCGTAAATGGTATTTGTAACCTAAACTCGTATAGATGGGAATATCCTGTAAGTTCTTTTAATGGTATTATTTTTCAAATAAAATTTTACAAATTTAGAGAGAATTGCATAGGTTGTTATGTAGCAGAAAAATAAATATACGTGTACCTAATATAGTGTAATATTAGATAATATATTTTAATCCATTATTATGTAGTTACTCTTAAGCATTCTCATAGAAGTTACCCGATATTCTATAAACAAAAAATATCTAAGATATATGATAATTTAAGGTAATTTATGGTATACTTAAGATATATAAAACTAATGAGGAGGTAATTCGAAACATGTCATCATTTGATGGTCGAAATTGTTGGGTTCTTTAAGTAGCTTTGACATACACCGTTTTAATGAAAATATCTATTTACATTATGTAAACAAATTTTTAGCAGACTTTTGAAATAAATGCATCTTAATGAGTAAAAACCCATAAGTCATGTTTTAAAATTCATTAAACTTAAGCTCTATAAAACTAATGAGTAGGTAATTCAAACCACTTCATCATTAGATGGCCGAAACTTTTTATTCTTCAAATAGCTTTGCCATAAACTGCTATACATCGTTTTTGTGAAAATAGCTATTCACATTTTATAAACAACCTTCTAGAGGCTTCTGAAGTAAAAGATTATTAATGTGTTCAAACCCATAAGTCATGTTTTAAAATTCATGAAACTTAAGCTCTATAAAACTAATGAGTAGGTAATTCAAATCCCTTCATCATTTGATGGTCGAAACTTTTTGGTTCTTTAAGTACTTTTCGCATAACCTGCTATACAGCGTTTTTGTGAAAATGTCTAATCATATTGTATAAACAAACTTCTAGTAGACTGTTGAAGAAAAAGTATCTTAATGTGTAAACCCATAAGTCATGTTTTAAAATTCAAGAAACTTAAGCTCATTAAACTAACGAGTAGGTAATTCAAATCACTTCATCATTTGATGGTCGAAACTTTTTGGTTCTTTAAGTACCTTTGACATAACCTGCTATACATCTTTTTGTGAAAATGACTATTCACATTGTATAAACAAACTTCTAGTAGACTGTTGAAGAAAAAGTATCTTAATGTGTAAACCCATAAATCATGTTTTAAAATTCAGGAAACTTAAAGTATATAAAACAGACGAGTAGGTACTTCTAAACATTTCATCATTTGATGGTCGAAAGTCTTTAGTTCTCTAAATAGATCTTCGCCAGAATCTTCCATACGCAGTTTTTGTATAAAGATATATTTTTATTATATAAACAAACTTGTGGAAGTATATTTGGTTTGGTTTGGAGTGCTACGGTCTACTCTTTGCAACACGAGGACTAATGAGACAGGTACCTACAGCTTAAAGTGGATTCCGAACGGCTACGAACATCCCTGCCATAGAGGGATTCGAACCTACGAACTCCTGTACCGACGACCAGCACCCTAACCAATCGGAAATCAATCGGCCAAACTTGTGGAAGACTTCTAAAGTAAAAGCAACTTAATTGATTTAGGGCCGGTATCACTAAAGTAGCTTAATTGCTAACCGCAATTAACCCATGGTGCCATCCTATGGTACGACGCAATTTTCCATTTGAACAGAGGTTAATCGTGGTTAGACGTTTTACGACTTTTCTGAGACCGTCCCGTATAAATGATGAAATTATTTTAACAGATTAGATAAAAACCATTTAATTGCTTTTATAATACTACATATACTGATTGTCATAGAATATAATAGTTGAGTAAATCAAAATTATTATTTTAAACACATTTTTAATGTTTATAACATGATTGGATACCAAAAAAAATATGCATACATTGGAATAGTCAGTCATGTTAGTAAAATATTAATATGGGCCATTTTGAATTAATATCAAAATAATCCATTAAAAAAATGTCTTTTTAAAGACGAAATTATTTTAATGAATTACATGTACAAATTAAAAAAGAATATTTTTTAAATGCCATGAAAATATTAATGTATCTAAAAGTAATCCTAAAATAAATAGAACAACTTTTTGATTTAATGGTTCACAATATTTATTTTAGAATATTTCAGCATCTCAATATCCACCATATTCTCACTATCCAACATATGTATTTCTTGCTTAACTAGATATTAGATGTATTTACATTGCATAAACAAACTTGTACGAGACTTTTGAAGTTATAGAGACTTAATTATTTAAAAATCGTTGAGTTATTTTATCGGATTATATATGATGTCCTTTACTATACATACGATATTAAATATAATGATTTTCCTAAAATAAACATTTCGGATAAGTCAAAAAACTTATTTCAAACGAATAATTTTCAGTGTTCCGAGTATGATTGACTACCATAATAATTAAATTTCCATAGTTAAAATTAGAGAGGCTAATTATAATTGAAAGAAAATTTAGGAATAATTCAAAGTACATCTGACATTTAGAAATAATTCCAATTAATTTTATTGAATGAAATTTGTATTTTAACTTGGGATCTGTTTTAAACATCATAAAAAATTTAAGAAATACAGAAAATAGTTTTAAATGTAACAAAATTAAGTCAATTAATTGTATGAAATATTTATTTTAGTATTTTAGCTTATATATATATATATATATATATATATATATATATATATATATATATATATATATATATATATATATATATATATATATATATATATATATATATATATATATATATATATATATATATATATATATATATATATATATATATATATATATATATATATATATATATATATATATATATATATATATATATATATATATATATATATATATATATATATATATATATATATATATGTATATATATATACATATATATATATATATATATATATATATATATATATAATATATATATATATATATATATATATATATATATATATATATTTATATTAATATATATATATATGCATATATATATATATATATAATATATATATATATATATATATATATATATATATATATATATATATATATATATATATATATATATATATATATATATATATATATATATATATATATATATATATATATATATATATATATATATATATATATACATATATATATATATATATATATATATATATATATATATATATATATATATATATATATATATATATATATATATATATATATATATATATATATATATATATATATATATACATATATATATACATATATATATATATATATATATATATATATATATATATATATATATATTATATATATACATATATATATATATATATATATATATATATATATATATATATATATATATATATATATATAAATATATATACATATATATATATATATATATATATATTATATATATATATATATATATATATATATATATATATATATATATATATATATATATATATATACATTATTTTACTGAGACTTACTGAATAGCTACACTTTAGGTATAAACAAATTTCGTATATTTAGATTACGTTGTATTCTCTATAGGTTTGAAGCAAAAGCTAAAAATTAAGCTGTGCCTTTTAGAGAAGCATTATTCGGACCCTGAATACGGCTACAGTCCCAATCTGTTATTCCCTACCGAAATACAAGATAGTCATTTCAGCTCATTTGTCAGAGAAATATAATACATTTCCATACACGCATGACTACAAGAACTGCTTATAATTGGGGACGGAGATTTACTGGCTCTGTCGTCGTTTGTTCCCTTTTGCGTTTGCCTCGTTATCCATAAATCAGTCGAACAGTTGCAAATGAATACGGTGAAATAAGACTGATTGCATACTTCTCAAAAGCGGGTTTTAAACAAGGACAATAAGGGTGCAGAACGATAAAGTATTGATACCGAGTAACTTCCAATATTATTTAAAATATAATTTCTCGTTTTTAGAGCTGAAACAGAAGAATAACTTAAACTCCTGATTCACATTTTGTAGGACACAATTCTTTATGGGAACGTATTAACAGTAGATAAGAGGCACTGTCATATAGAAAAAATGTATTAAATTGCCAAACTATTTTAAATAATGAAAAGATAAGATAAAGCATTCTGGGATAGTGAATATATTATATACATTAATTATATGATATCCATTAACATTTGCAATATGTGTGAAAATATTGAAAATTATATTTATTTCATATAGGTTTTTTCAATAATAATCGATTTCTAACAGTTTTATGATAATAACGAACAAAATTAAAGAAAAAATCATTTTTGGCAGATTTTTCATAAACATTTTCCACAGGCAAGAGGTTAAATATATTTTCTTTATTTTTATTTTATTTTTTGCTTTCCAAACAATTACTTTAGTGTTTTTGTAAGGTGAGGAATTAGATATCCGAAACAACTTACTAAGGAACACTAGCTGCTTAACACCCAGCCTTCCGTCTGTGTAATAAAAGTATTCAAATGAAGGTTTAAAACCACTATCTCCTATATAATAATAGCCTAAGTTATATGTACATTTGTCCTCGAATTTATGAAGCACTTGGATCTGGAATGTATGGAGATATCCATATTGAATTCTTGATGAGTTAAGATTACTTAAATTCGAAGCGAGTTCATTAATGTATGAAATCTACCCCTTCCCCCTTTTTCGATCCTTTAATGCCATTATTTCAAGTCCTATTTTCCCCGGTTAGAGCAGGCGATGATAAAATTCATCAATTTATCGCATATAATTAGATGAAACTATCATTTTTTTCTAGCATTATGACGGCATTCGTTTAACCATCTCATTTAATCATTTCATATTTTAAATTATTTAAATATCGTCAGCATTATTTTGATACGTTATATCACTGAACTTAGAAAAAAACTTAAATTACTTAAATAATTTTCTTTTATATATGAACTTTTATATAACAATAAGATATGTGATGCTAAATAATATTAGTAGAATAACATAAATATGTCGAAATTTAGATACACTTTTTTAATACTTTTTTTTAATTTTGAAATATTTTGACATATAATATCCGGAGAATGAAAGTGTAATTACATGTGGTTAAATAATATGTAATTTCATACTCATATTATAACGTTTCATATTGTTGAAAATTTTATTTATACTATTATTGCAGTGCTATCTATGTATTCAGCAATAGTATCTTTTTATATTCATAAATAAAAATAGCTTCATATGTGTGTGTTTGTGCGTGAATGTGTGTTTATCTGTAACTGTAACTTGATATGTAATTAGGCACAACCTTTCAAATTTTTGTTTGCATTTCTTAAAGAAACACTAACTTATTGTTTTAGATATTGATATTTTAAACTAGATGTTTATTATTAGCTAGATATAATTTTTATATTTTATCTATATATAAGATATGAGATATATGAGTTCATATGTGATAGTATTAATTTAATCATCGATTATTTTTTGTTTCAATGAAAATTTTATCACCGGTACAACAAATTATATCTACCTCCAGGGTGTAGAGAAAATGATAGTGCAATTCCTTTACTTCTATTAATTACTGTGGCAAAAAAAATTGGGGAGAACTTAACGGTAATTTTGACGTACCTAAGAAAAATTTGAATTATCTTTCTTAATGAATAGAACATGATTCTAAACTGCATTCACATTATCGGAAGACTTTAGAGGAGTATGAAGATAAACAAATTATTGAGAGTGTACCAGATAATTCTCAGCCAAAAGAAAAACCATTTTTTTTTATCTACGTTATAGGGTACTTTATAATTCTATAATATAGGATACTTTATAATTCTTTTCATAAGAGTCTAAGAGTCTATTTCAAGGACAAATAAATATCTAGTGTTAAAGTTAAATATCTTTCAAAATTAAGAAATTTTTTTCGTTTGTGTGTTTGTTTTTCATACATAACCACACGGTTTACAATAGATTCGCTAAATTTTGGACATCATTCATATAATCACTGTCAATGTTAAAACCTACATCCTATCCGGTAATATGACAAGATAAATTAAGGTTCGCAACTAACATGTGTAAAGATAAACAAATTATGAAGCGTGTACAAGATAATTCTCAGCCAAACAACAAACCACTTTTTTTTACCTTCTTCATAGGGTACTTTACAATTCTGAAAAATTAAAAATTTTAATGATTCCGTCATATGACGGTTATATGTTAGTTACAGTTAAACGTATTAATAGAAATGTTCAATAAAGCCTGTAGAATAATGATGTCAAATTCCATAACTTTCTTTACTATATGACATTATATATTTTGGTATACATATAATGCTTTTACTGGGAAAACCTATATCAAAGATCTTTTTATTACGTGAAATTCGTACCTGATAAACATTTGTATCCTGTTTTAAAATTGAAAAGAAATTTAATTTATTGCACAAACAATGTTACACCTTTTTTCCATAATTAGAATTTAGGTTTCTTTTACGATGTACTGGAGCAAGAAATATTCAAAATGGATTCATTGTAGTTGGTTAATTTATTAAGAGTTCAAATTATTATCTCTATCATACAGGATGTTTCAAAAATGACCGGTATAATTGAAAAATCAATAAAAAATAAACGGACAGTGATAGAAATACACAGTTTATTGCAATACGGTTTGGACAATTTGGAAATTTTTAGGCATACAAACTTTCCAAAATTAATTACAGTGTTCCACAACGGATGAGCTGCAGTCTGGCAATATTTTCCAGATATTCACCATGCGCAGCAATAATATGTCGTATTCTGAGAACGAAATTATCAGAAACCCTTGTAAACGTCCCAGATGGGTTTCACATGCAGAACAGATGTACAGTTCCAGTTATTCGATTGTTTCTGGATAGTAGCTGTACGCCTGGTCTTTAAGAGTCCCCACAGATAAATATCATAGTTTAGATTTTTCCGGATTGCAGCGCCATCTGTTGCGGAATACTGTAACTAATTTTAAAGTTTGTCTGACTGAAAATTTAATATTGTCCAAGCATATTGTAATAAATTGTGAATTTCTAGCACTGTCCGTTTAGTTTTTATTGATTTTTCAAACATACCGGTCGTTTTTTAAACAATTGTTTTGTATAAGCTCAAAGTATATAAAACGTACAAAAATTTTATGTTAGTTACTTAGTTGTCGAACCGTTCGATTACTTTGATATATTATGAAATTATTATATATATGGCTACTTTTACCTTATATAAAATAAAAATATTATCGAGATAAAAAATAAAAATTATATCTAGCTAAAAATAAACATCTAGTTTAAAATATCAATATCTATAACAATAAGTTAGTGCTTCTTTAAGAAATACAAACAGAAATTTGAAAGGTTGTGCCTAGTTACATATCAAGTTACAGTTACAGATAAACACACATTCACGCACAAACACACACATATGAAGCTATTTTTATTTATGAACCTAAAAAGATACTATTGCTGAATACATAGATAGTACTGCAATAATAGTATAAATAAAATTTTCAACAATATAAAACGTTATAATATTTTTATGAAATTATAATATTTTTATTAAAATATTATTTAACCACATTTAATTACACGTGCAT
>CM063500.1:31250289-31315289 GCA_032207245.1 Pardosa pseudoannulata | reverse complement strand
TAATTCGCTTATTAAGTTGTTTTTTTACTGCTGGAAAATTCTTTCTGTCATCGCTCTTGGGTGCACCTTTGTCCGATCAGAGTCAACTCTGTGTCTTTTGGTTGCATGTTGCCCAGAAGATTAGATGTGCGCTGTTGCCGCTCTGGAAAAAAATTTAAATTAGACTGGTGCCATGTTCTTAAATGTCGCCCGACTGCATTTTTATTATTGCTAGCTGTTGAGCTTTCTCCTTTTGAAGGAGTTTAAAAAAAATGGATTACATTTATATATATATATATATATATATATATATATATATATATATATATATATATATATATATATATATATATATATATATATATATATATATATATATATATATATATATATATATATATATATATATGTATATATATATATATTTATGTATATATATATATGTATGTATATACATACATACATATATCTTAAACTAAATAAATTAATTTTACATAATTATTTTCGATAATTCCCCATAATTAATAATAAAGTAATCACGCTCGCTTTCACTTAGTGGTTTTAATAATTTATAATTTTTTCCATAGCAAAAACTTTAACAATTTAAATAAATTATCATGAATATTCTGTTAGGCTCTTGGTAGTTTGAATAAACGAAATAAATATTTAAAAATATAAAAAGAAAAAAAAATTAAGACTGGCCTTAAGGGAAAGCAGAACGATAAATAAAACATAATTGAGTAATTCCCACATGACAGGCATATGTTTTTATTAGATGTAAACTCTTTTTTCCTTCTTCGGCAAAAGATTCCTCTCCCATATTAAAAACCAAGAAAACCGGCTTTAGGAAGGGGTTTCATCGCATCAACAAAATTCAATTCTGAAAATCTGAATGAATAAAATATAAGCTTGAAGAAGAGGAAATTATGCTTTTTCTTTTATTTTTTTTTTACCACCAATTTTTTCTTATCATCTTGACGTATCTGCTAGAAGCAATATACATTTCAATCCATCTCTTGAATTTTGAGACAAGTCAAAATATGGTTTTTGAGGAAAAACTGAGGAACTGGTTTGAAGAAAATAAATGGATATTAAATTATGTCTCTGAAGTCAAATATTTCAATCAAAATATTAAAACTTATTTTTTTGTTTTACAGAATATCTTACTTTTTCGTCTAATACAATTTGTTAATATAATAAATTCGTTATATATTCCTGCTATATTTCTGTTAATATATTTACTTAAAATGTGATTGTTGCACTAATTAAATTAGAAATGTAGTCTTGGAAAAAAAATTCAATTACCTTTGTTTCCGAAAACCCTTTTTTTATTTACCAGTTATTATTTTGATTTAATTTTGTTCAGATATTATACGCTGGTATTTCAATTATATTAGTTTCAAAATTTCATAATAAAAACTAAATTAGATAAGGTAATTTAATGTGCGTAACTGAAAGAAAAATATGTCTTACTTATTAATCTCAATTTCATTTATTTTCTTAAGATGAGTTATCATATTAAGCAACTCTAAAGAAAAATTTTTAAATTTATGGCTTCATGTGTCTGTTTTTTTATCCAAAATATTTGCAGATTTCCACATTTGCAATACATACATATGTAAATATGTTTTTCTTAAATCACTTTGTTCTACTGTAAATATTTATATAAAATAAAAAACAAATATGTGATTTATATATATTTTTTTTATTTTTCTATTACACTATGTGCAAAACAACAATATAATTTTAGTTCAGTTTTTTTTTTTTTTTTTTACAATTTTTTTTTTACATTTTTGTTAAAATAGTAATTAAACACAATACTTCAGACATTTGATTATTAAAATTTTTTTAGAAATTTTACAACAAAACTAACTTTTGAAACAAAAGCTCTTTAATTTCATTGTACAGATATATGTTTCAAATTTTTTTTACGTACAAGGCACTTTTTTGAAAATTTTGTGTATTCATAATACGTTAGCTAAATATATTATAATATAAGATATATATATATATATATATATATATATATATATATATATATATATATATATATATATATATACATACACATATATCTTACAAAAGATAATTTAATTTACATAAAATATTCTATGTGTAAGTTAATTACTACTGGAAAAGAAATACAATTAATAAATAGTATCTAAGATAACTTTATTATATAGTTTGCTGTCTATTTCAGGTAATTTCTTATAATTAATAATAACGTATTCACGCTCGCTTTCACTTATTGATTTTATTAATTTAAAAATTTTTTCTATAGCAAAAACTTTAATAATTTAAATAAATGTTAATGAATATTCTGTTAGTCTCTTAGTAGTTTAAATAAAAGAAAAAATATTTAAATATATAAAAAGAAAAAAATTAAGACTGGCTTTAAGCAAACGCAAAACAATAAATAAAACATAATTGAGTAATTCCCACATGACAGGCATATGTTTTTATTAAATGTAAAGTTTTTTTTTCCTTCTTCGGCAAAAGATTCCTCTACCGTATTAAAAACCAAGAAAACCGGCTTTAGGAAGGGGTTTCATTGCATCAACAAAATTCAATTCTGAAAATCTGAATGAATAAAATATAAGCTTGAAGAAGAAAAAATTATACTTCTGCTTTTATTTTTTTTACCACCAATTTTTTCTTATCATCTTGACGTATCTGCTAGAAGCAATATACTTTTTAATCCATGTCTTAAATTTTGAGACAAGTCAAAATATCATCACAAAATATGGTTTTTGAGGAAAAACTGAGGAACTGTTTTGAAGGAAAGAAATGAATATTAAATTATGTTTCTGAAGCCAAATATTTCATTCGAAATATTAAAACTTAATTTTTTGTTTTACAAAATATCTTACTTTTTCGTCTAATACAATTTGTTAATATAATAAATTCGTTATATATCCCTGCTATATTTCTGTCAATATCTTTATGTAAAATGTGATTGTTGAACTAATTAAATTAGATATGTAGTATTTGAAAAAATTCAATTACCTTTGTTTCCTAAAATACTTTTTTGATTTACCAGTTAATATTTTGATTTAATTTCGTTCACGTATTATAATCTGCTATTCCAATTATACTTGTCTCAAAATTTCGTAATATAAAGCTAGAGTAGAAAAGGTAATTTAATATGGGTAACTGAAGTAAAAATATGTTTTACTTATTAATCTCAATTTAATTTATTTTCTTAAGAGGAATTATCAGATTAAGTAACATCAAAGAAATATTTTCTAATTTATGGATTGCCGTGTCTATTTTGTTAATGCAAAATATTTTTTTGATTTCCACATTTGTATTACATACATATCTAAATATTTTTTTAATTCACTTTGTTCTTTTATAAATATTTTTATAAAATAAAAAACATGTACTTGATTTACATATTTTTTATATTTTTATTGCACTGTGAGCAAACTAAGAATACAATTTTAGTTTCATGTTTTTACATTTTTGTTAGAAATATGAGTTAAACACAATTCTCCAGACATTTGAATATTGAATTTTTTTAGATAATTTACAACAAAACCAAATTTTGTAAACAAAATCTCTTTAACTTTTATTGTACAGACATATGTTTCAAATTTTTGTTAGTTTTGTTATTTTTGCAATTTGTATTAACTTTATGTTTTCTTAATATGTTATCTAAATATATTGTCATATAATTATATATATATATATATATATATATATATATATATATATATATATATATTTATTTATTTATTTATTTATTTATTTATTTATTTATATACATATATCTTAAACAAGATAATTTATTTTTACATAAAATATTCTATTTGTAACTTTATTACTACTGGAAAAGTAATGCAGTTAATAAATATTATGTATGATAACGTTATTATATAATTTGCTGTCTATTTCAGATAATTTCCTATAATTAGTAATAACATAAGCACTCTCGCCTTAACTTAGAGATTATAATATTTTATAATTTTTTTCATAGCAAAAAGTTTAATTTAAATAAATGTTCATGGATATTCTCTTAGTCCCCTGGTAGTTTGAATAAAAAATAAATTATATTTAAAAGTATAAAAAGAAAAAATTAAGATTGGCCTTAAGCAAAAGTAGAACGATAAATAAAACATAATTGAGTAATTCCCACATGACAGGCATATGTTTTTATTAGATGTAAACTCTTTTTTCCTTCTTCGGCAAAAGATTCCTCTCCCATATTAAAAACCAAGAAAACCGGCTTTAGGAAGGGGTTTCATCGCATCAACAAAATTCAATTCTGAAAATCTGAATGAATAAAATATAAGCTTGAAGAAGAGGAAATTATACTGCTTCTTTTATTTTTTTTACCCCCAATTTTTTCTTATCATCTTGACGTATCTGCTAGAAGCAATATACATTTTAATCCATCTCTTGAATTTTGAGACAAGTCAAAATATCATCACAAAACATGGTTTGAAGGAAAGAAATGGATATTAAATTATGTTTCTGAAGCCAAATATTTCATTCGAAATATTAAAACTTATTTTTTTGTTTTACAAAATATCTTACTTTTTCGTCTAATACAATTTGTTAATATAATAAATTCATTATATGCCCCCCTCTATATTTCTGTCACTATCTTTACTTAAAAAGTGATTTTTGCACTAATTAAATTAGAAATGTAATCTTTGAAAAAATTCAATTACCTTTGTTTCCGAAAATATTTTTTTATTTACCAGTTATTATTTTGCTTTAATTTTCTTTAGATATTATACGCTGGTATTCCAATTATAATTATTTCAAAATTTCATAATAAAAAGCTAGAGTAGAAATGATAATTTAATATGGCTAACTGAAAAAAAATATATTTTACTTATTAATCTCAATTTAATTTATTTTCTTCAGATGAGTTATCGGATTAGGCAACTCTGGAGAAAATTTTTTAAATATATGGCTTGCCATGTCTGTTTTGTTTATGCAATATATTTGGTGATTTCCCCATTTATATTGCCGAACGCTGGCCGATTGGTTAGAGCGCTGACCGTCGGTACCGGAGTTCGTGGGTTCGAATCCCACTATGGCATGGATGTCCGTAGCCGTTCGGAATCGGCTTTAAGCAGTAGGTCCCGGTCTCATTAACCCTCGTGAGCAAAACTGTAGACCGTAACTCTCCAAACCAAACCAAACCAAATCCACATTTATATTACATACATATTTACATATTTTTTTAATTCCCTTTGTTTCTCTATAAGTATCTTTATAAAATAAATAGCAAATACGTGATTTATATTTTTTTATTTTTCTCTTACACTGTACGCAAACCTATAATACAAATTGAGTTTCTTTTTTTTGTATTTTTGTTAAAAGATAATAGTTAAATACAATACTCCAGACATTTGAATTTTACATTTTTTTAGAAATTTTACAACAAAACATTTTTTGAAAAATAAAAGGTATATTTAAAAGTACATTTATGGTTATACAAATACAAAAATAATTTTAAAAAATTAAATAAGGAAACTTTTTCGGATAGTTCTTGTAAAGTTAAACTGTGCTAATCTAAAATATTTTAAATCCATGTGAACAACATTTTATTTTTTTGAGAATGTACGACAATTTTTACCTGGATACACGTAAAGACCATGAATGTGTTTGAATTTGGAAACAAAACACATTCATGGGCATCAACACTATCGGGAGGGGGCGATGTATGGGCAAGTACTATGCATATCATTAGAACACCATATTTTTCATCTATGCACATTGACTTTACAGTGGCATTCCACGGAGATTATTTTTTTAATACAACCTTTAATATTTAAACTGCACTTTTGAATAACAATATATTCATTCCCAATGTCCTGTTAAATGTTATGCAAAAGTTTTTAACTTATTAAATTATCCAGTTTTTTTATAGTTATTCAGCTTTTTTAAGAATATTAAAATTTGTCACGTTTACTAAAATGTGCTAATCTAAAAGATTTTAAATCCATGTGTACAACATTCTTTTTGATAATGTACGACAATTTTCAGCTGGATACACATAATTTAACAAAACACATTTATGGGCATCAACACTATGGATAGGGGGCAATGTATGGGCAAGTAGTATGCATATTATTGGAGCACAACATTTTTGAGCGTTGAACATTTACTGTACAGTGGTATTCCACAGAGATTATTTTTTGATGCAACCTTTATTTAAACTGTACTTTTAAATAACAATATATTCATTCCCAATGTCCTGTTAAATGTTATGCAAAAGTTTTTATCTTTTTAAATTATCCAGCTTCTTTATAATTATCCACCTTTTTTAAGAAGATTAATATTGTTGACGTTTCTTCTTCGATTTTATTTTGCAATCATTTATCAGAAATTTTCAAATCTCTATTAAAATATGTAATATGTTATCCAGTTTCTTTATGATTATTCAGCTTTTTTAAGAATATTAAAATTTGTCACGTTTACCAAAATGTGCTAATCTAAAAGATTTTAAATCCGTGTGTACAACATTCTTCTTGACAATGTACGACAATGTTCAGCTGGATACCCATAATGAGACAAAACACATTTATGAGCATCAACACTATGGATAGGGGGCAATGTATGGGCAAGTAGTATGCATATGTTTGGAGCACAACATTTTTGAGCGTTGCACATTTACTTTACAGTGGTATTTCACAGAGATTATTCTTTTATACAACCTTTAATATTTAAACTGTACTTTTAAATAGCAATATGTTCATTCTCAATGTCCTGTTAAATGTTATGCAAACGTGTTTATCTTTCTAAATTATCCAGATTCTGCATAATTATCCAGCTTTTTTAAGAAGATTAATATTTGACACGTTTCTTCTTCGATTTGAGATTGCAATCATTTATCAGAAATTTTCAAATCTCTATTGAAATATGTAATCTACATTATATAACAGTTTTAAAGTGAAAATAAGGAATCAGTATACAGTAATTATTCGTTATTTTTGGGAGTGTGGTGGGACAAGGTTTTATTTTTATATAATTTTATATTTCTCTGGAAAACATTGAAGTATCGGTAAACTAAAAAATGGAAATATTGAGCCTATCAATTGGTCCCCCTACTCTACAAATTTAAATTCTGTAAAACATTCTTAGGAATCTTCTCATTTCCCTTCCCTACCCGTGCTAAAACAGAGAATTACCTTCAGAAAATGGTGGAGCAATAATAACTAAGGATTACTATGTAAAATTTCTGAAAATATTTCACAAATTTGTTTTAATATTTTTCATAGTATTCCTTCTTATTTGTACCTTTGTATGTACATTTTGAATAATTGCATAACAATAATTGTCCTCAATTATAGAAGAGGAGTTTTCTAGATGTGAGGAAATTGCAATTTATGTATAAAATACTAAACTCATTGATACTTTTTTAAATAGAGCAAAATGTTTCTCTGTGAATTATCAATATTTCTTAATTTTTAGGAGGTTTAATTTTACATTTCCTTTAAAAGTTGCTTTATTATATTGACTAAAAAATTATTAAGCATACATTTTAACATATCTCTGGAATTTGGGTAAAAACTAATTTTGAATAATTGCATAAAATAAATTTTCCTCAATTGTAGAAGAGGAGTTTTCTAGATGTGAGGAAATAGCAATTTATGTATGAAATACTAAACGCATTGATACTTTTTTAAATAGAGCAAAACGTTGCTCTGTAAAGTATCCATATTTCTTAATTTTAGAAGATTTAATTTTACCTTTCCTTTAAAAATTGCTTTATTATATTGACTACAAAATTATTAAGCATACATTTTAACATATCTCTGGAATTCGGGTAAAAACTGATTTTTAATAATTGCATAAAATAAATATTTCTCAATTATAGAAGAGAAGTTTTTTAGATCTGCGGAAATTGTAATTTATGTATAACCTTAAACACATTGATATTTTTGAATAGATCAACACGTTGCTCTGCCAATTATCAATATGTTTCTTAATTTTTAGATTCTTTAATTTTACATTTCATTTAAAACTTGCCTTATTATATTGGTTACAAAATCATAAAGCATAAATTTTAACATATTTCTGGAATCCGACTAAAAACTAATTTTTAATGCTTATCAGACCTCTTCGTTAAATCAGATTTTTTTTTTTAAATTTAACTTTGACTCTTTTAACACTCTTGCAAATTCACGTTTGCTGAATATTTTGTAAGTTTTGGATATAAAATTTGGAGTAATGAGTAAAAATCTAATTCATTTAACCCCTTCCCGTTTTTTCCCGAGCGGAACTCGGGAAAGCGAAAAGTACTATCCTGGCTCATCCCGAGTGTAGCTCGGGCACCGTGAAATATTACACTGTGCCATCAGTCTTCTCCCGAATTAATTCACATGTGCTTTTTATGGTTTCGAAATCTTTTGTTTACTTTTCTAGCTACTACATTATTTGATTCTCAAAGAGAGACAGTAGTTGGAAGAAAGTAAGGAGAGAAACAAGGTTCTACTGTCCAGATTGCGATGTTGGACTCTGTGCAGTACAGTGTTTTCGATTGTATCATACACGACCAAATTTTAATTAATAATTTCATAATCATTTATGTAAATGAATAGGATATAAATAACATTTAATTAAGATAAAAGCTAGGTATTCTAAGCTTTATATTTATAGTTAGTGTGAACTGTCTCCAAAGTTTAATGATTTTTGCTGTACAGAAAGCCAACTATACATGTAAACTACTTATTTATTTAAATTTATTTTTTTTACATTAATTTTTAAGAAATTTTGTATGCGAATGATGCTATTATGTTTAAAAAGCTATGTATGTATAAAAAATAAGCATAAAAATTTTGACATTTTTTGACCCATAATCCCGAAATAAAATGAACCTGGAAGGGGTTAAAGAAATACAGTGGTGTGTTTATAAGTGAAGCTATCACTTGAATGGATTGGACAGCGTATTCCCCTGATTTATATCAAATCGAACATGTGTGGGATGCTTTGGGGAGACACATTGCAGCAATTCTATATCCTTCGGAGAACACTCAACAATTCAAACAGATGCTGATTTAGAAGTGGGCTATCTCACTGCAAGAAATGTTGAACCAGCTGGTTCTGTGTATGTGGAAACGGTGCGAATCAACAATTGCAGTTAGTAAAGAGCATATCCCATAATATGGAACATCTCCTTGTTGTTTTCCTCTTGGATAGATAATCATTAGTCATGATAATATGAGTTCAACAAAGCTTGTTTTCATTTATTCCATACAGTATGCATTGTATTCTTTTTTTCAGCGCCGATGCTTTCGTCATCCTGTACGTACATAATATATTCCCTCATTTCTGAATTTCAGGTTTCTCAGATAATTTCTCTTGAAGTTATATCAAAACAAAATCACCTGTTGCTTAAGTTTTGCTCACCAGTGTAGTAATGTCGTTTTTAATACTTGAAATGCATTTCTAAATAACAACATGTTCATCATCAAAGATTTTGTTAAATGTAATACAAAAGTTAAAAATCATGTTCAGCATTTTACCTTAAAAAATGATGAAAAATTCTTTTCATATTTTCTATTTGTGATTCTTATTTATAACCAGAAATTATCAAACTTTTATTAAAACGTGTAAATTGCACTACATTCATTTTTAATGGAAAGTACAGAAAACTTAAATAGTAAATATTTTAGTCTTAGGGGATAGTGGGAAAATTTCTATGAGTTTCATAATTTTTTCTACTTACTGCTTTTTCTGAGTATGATCTTTATAAAAAGTAATTTATAAGTTTATAATATACATGTAAATTATAACCTTATAAGTTAATAATATAATGCATTTATTCCTTTCATTTCGTCAGTTAGAAGTAAATCCCAAAATTTAATTCTGCTTGTTTTCTCTAGGATTTCTCCCTGCTGTTGATGGTTCATCTAGAGGAAATTATGGAATTATGGATCAAGTGGCTGCACTTCACTGGATTCAAGAAAATGTTGCCGAATTTGGTGGAAATCCAAAAAATGTAACAGTATTTGGCCATGGCCACGGAGCAGCATGTGTTAATTTGTTAATGCTGACACCTCTAACGAAAGGTAGATATGTTTCCTTTAAACATGTCATTCCTTTAACATGTCATTTAATCATTTCTTATTTTAAATTACTTAACCCGCTAAGCGGTTCGCACGTACAATTCCGCCAAACCGATGATGACTTCAAAGCGGTTGTCACGTACAATTTTCGACCTCCAAAAACGTTCCGAAAATGGTTGTAATGTACATTTCTGACATTGTTTTCCCCTATGGAGTTTTGAGGTAGGAGGGTCAGGTTGATTGTTGAGGAACTGCACACCTACTCCCTGAGGCACAAAGACGCTGATAGCTTTTCATGGCTTTGTAAATCTCTATTTCGAAGTATTTCGTTTGCTGTAACAGATGTATCTCTAATTGCACCACTTAAATAGCTTGAATGACTTTCGTAAAAAAGATAGAAATCATTCTCTTAAAGAATATTTTTATTTGTACTTTTAGAACCCATTATTTCTTATGGGATGATCTTCGAGACTTGACGAGCTTTATGTGTATTAAAAATTAACAATCTATAATGTCTATTTATATATCTATTTATAACCGGAAGTAAAGGGACTGTAACGAGGGTGGGTTCCCCGTATTCCAATCTAGTCGACAAAGGGTGAAGTAGAAAATCATAGAACACTTTGGTCACTGACATACTGAAACTTTAGACTATTTTTTAAAGACTTTTTTTCCTCGGTGTGTTCCACTTGGAGGGTTAAATATCGTGTTTATTATTTTCATACGCTTTATCACTGAACTTTGATATTGCGTAAACAATTTTATTTTATATTTGACTTAAATAATAGATTAGGTACATATGTAATAGTTTTAAATTTAATCATCAATTATTTTTTGTTGCAATTCAAATTTTATCACAACAAATTTGTACAAAAAATTCTATCTACCTCCAGGGTGTAGTGGAAATGATAGTTTCATTCCTTTACTTCCATTAATTACTGTGGCAAAAAAAATCTGAAGAACTTAACGATAATTTCAACCTAACTAAGAAAACTTTGAATTATCTTTCTAAATGAATTCGTTGTGATTCTACACCCCATTCACAGTAGAGGGAGACTTTAGAGGAGTATGAAGATAAACCAATTATTGAACTTGTACCAGATAATTCTCAGCCCAAAAATAAAAAAACATTTTTTTACCAGCCTCATAGGGTATTTTTAAATTCTGGAAAATTAAAAATTTTACTGTTCCCGTCATATGACGGGCTATTTACTAGTATTCTTATATTTCTGGAAAAATTGCAAAAATTATAGTGTAACTTTTGACATAATTTATTCCTTTCGTTCTCACAATAGCTCTCGATAGCTAAGTCTTCTGGGTTCCAGAATAGCCAACACCATCTGAGAAAAATCCCCCCTCCCCGGAGTGGCGTGACTGAAAATAGCCGTGGGCATTTCTGAGAGCGGTGAGCAGGTGACTTATTGTAAACATCCGATATTTGCAGCTGTTTTCATCTGATGTTTTTACAAGAAGTTGAGAAATACTATTTGTTGCTGAATAAAATCAAACATTTCCTTGCTGCTCCATTCGATTTCGAATTTGTGTACTTGGATTGAAAGGTGAAAAAGAAAATACTGCGGAAAGGAAAACAAGCAAATTTTCTGATTTTCAGCTGGGAAATAGAGGACATTTGAAATTTTAGTGTGTGGTTCTTAAACAGCTAGTGATAAAAATTAAGCATTTAGAGATAAGATTTTAACTGTTTCTAGAATTCAATACATTAATATTCAGTATAACAGAAGTAACACTTCTTTATGTATATTTAACCCATTAACGCCCAGCGTTCTCATTTGAGGACAGTCAAAAAATGGTTTGTAGAGTTTTCGTTTTCTTGAAACGATTCTCCCTTTTTAATGGAAATAGATATTAATCTTATGAATAATCTCCCAAGTTTTCAAATATGATCTTATCTATAATTTTGTCATTTCGATCGGCATTTTATGATTTTCGAGCTTAGAATAGGAACGTATTATGACCGGTATTCTGAACGTATACCGGTCAAAATCATGGCGAATAGCAATATCTGTAATAAGTCATCTATTTTGAGTCCTTCCTCAGTGGCATGACAGCCCAGGATGGGCCTTAGCCTTCTCCAGAATTCCATACCAGGCAGTCCTATCTTTGGCTCTGGATTTCCAATTTGAAATTTTCAAGGATTTCAAGGATGTCTTTATCAATGCAGTCTAACCATCTATGTTTTGGTCGTCCTCTCATTCGGATTCCCATTGGTTTGGCCGTAAAAACGTTTTTTGTGGATCTATTGTCATTAAGTCGAACTAGGTGTCCGGCCTATTTTAATCTTTGTAAGCTAATAAAATTAATTATATATGGGTTTTTATATGTTCTGTATAATTCAATATTTGTTCTTCTTCTCCATATACCATTTACATTAACACTAAACATACCATATAACGGGTCAAATGACCCATAAGGTTTATGTAAAAAATGCGATGGGAAATGAATTAAAAATTCTTATTCTTTGTGTTTGCAATACATAAAAATTGACAATATACAATTTTGTTAAATTATAATAAAGCTTATTTGTCTATTCCCTTCCAATTTTCATATTTCATACATTTATAATCAGAAAAATAAAGTCCGGTCATTTGACCCACTATGGTAGAAATAGGTATGTATTAAGTGTTGGTATGTTTAATTCCCTCAAAAATACTTCTCAATATTTTTCTCTCAAAAACTGCTAGGGTTTCCTTGTCTCTTTCTCTCAATGCCCAGGTTTCAGCTGAGTAAGACAAAACAGGTCTTATTAGGCATTTATACAATATTATTTTAGTCATTTCTTTTCAGTACTTTTCTCATATATGATAGCAAATAAATCTCTTATCACAAAGTTTTCCTTTTAAGACATCTTATTATGTTTTAAAATGACACTCCTCACTAATGATGATTTGATGTCATATTTAAAGGTGTTTAAAATTCATATTTTGTTTTACATCCAGGTGTCTATAACAGCTTCTTTGTTAGGTATTTACTAATATATAGTCATCAGAAATATCCGGGCGTTAATGGGTTAATAATGTGACGCCTTCAACGTTCTTGAGTCAAGAGGTAGCGTGAAGAAAAATCACAGATATAACAAAATTGGAAATCGCTTTTATTTCTGGTGTAAATTCTGGCTATATACAAAGGGATTCTAATATCCCAAAAGAATTCGAAATGTAAAGGATTATTGCTTAGATAACATATCCACTATGATCAGAGTCGCAAAAAATGAATGAAATATTCTCACACGAGGGGGAGGCTTTACCAGGGTGCAACGCGATCCCTATTTATCCACCTTTCGGTATCCGAGATGCTGCCGTTCCTTATTCAGCCGACCTTACGAGTCTCTCGAACGTAATTGCTAAAAAGCTGGCCCCGGTCAAATAATCGGGGAAGCCTGCACGAGGTCAAAACACCTACGCTAAAAATGTCGAAAAGCCCCGAGTCACAAAATACTAGTTTTTTTTATACCTTGGGGTCACTTACGGTCAAAGTTACCTGAGAACTCCAGTTAAAGTTACAGGCCCAGTTCTAGTGATTTCCGGCCTAACAAAGGGGTCTTCACAATACAGTTCTTTGTAAAAGTTGAAATGCACTTTTTTCAATAATCTGTGTCTTGAATACACTTTATTTTCTTAAACGAGTTTTCTAATAATTTTGTTGTAAATGCTCATAAATATAAATTACTTTAATGTTATAAAATCATATATTAAATGGCGTATCCAATAGTTTATATTACGATTTTTAATCTTATATTACATGACACTAAAACATCAAACAACTAAAAAGAAAAACATTTATGGCCCTTTAAGTTTGTATTAAATTGAGTAAAGGTAACGCTCTCTTAACTAGCGAGTTGCGGGTTCGTAACCCAAACCGGCCTAAGATTAACCATGTTCGTGAAAGGTGGCAAGGGAACGTAAAATATGTTCATGGTCTAATTGTTTTCCAAGTTCTCAATCAATACCTCTTCGGGTGGCAGGTCAAACCTATTTGTCTTTTGCTCTGCTTCAAAATTTCAAGGACCCACTTGAGCATAAGTAATACTTTCACCTTTGTGGAGATCGTTAAAAACGAAAGGCGCACCCGACGAAATAAATCGAAAGGCGAATTTTCTAATATTTTTTGTTGTAAGAACTCATAGTTATAAATTATTTTAGTATAATAAAATTAGATATTAAATAGCATATCCGATAGTATATATTACGATATTTAATCTCATATTACAAGACAGTAAAACTCACACATCTAATAAGAAAACAATTTATTACCCTAGAAGTTTGTATTTAATTGAGAAAAGGAAAAAGCAACGCTCTCGTAACTAGAGAGTTGCGAGTTCATATCCCGAGCTGGCCTAAGATCCGCCACGTTCGTTAAAGATGACAAGGGAACGTAAAATATGTTTGTGGTCTAAATGTCCTCCAAGTTCTCAATCAATACCTCTCTGGGTGGCAGGTCAAGCCTATTGGTCTTCTGCTTGGTCCCTGCTTGGTCCTTGCTTCAAAATTACGAGGACCCACTTGAACATAAGTCGTACTTTTACCCATGCCGATCTCGTTAAAAACGAAAGACGAACCCGACGAAACATAACGAAACGCGATTTTTCTAATATTTTTTTGCTGTAAATGCTCATAGTTATAAATTATTTTAGTATAATAAAACCAGATATTAAATAAAATTTCCCAATAGTATATAATACAATATTATCACATGTTACATAAAATATTCCACGAACATAAAATATGAACTTGGCCAAAATGTCCTCCAAGTTCTCAATCAATACCTCTGTAGGTGCCAGGTCAAGCCTATGGGTATTCTGCTTGGTCTCTGCTTCAAAATTACGAGGAGCCACTTGAACATAAATCGTACTTTCACCCTTGTGGGGCTCGTTAAAAACGAAAGAAGCACCCAAAGAAACCCAACAAAAGGCGATTTTTTTAATATTGTTTGCTGTAAGAACTCATAGTTATAAATTATTTTAGTATAATAAAATTAGATATTAAATAGCGTATCCAATACTATATATTACGATATTTAATCTCATATTACAAGACAGTAAAACTCACACAACTAAAAAGAAAAGAATTTATTGCCCTAGAAGTTTATATTAAATTGAGCAAAGGCAAAGGCAACGCTCTCGTAACTAGAGAGTGGCGGGTTCGGAGCCCGAGCCGGACTGAGATCCTCTGTGTTCGTTAAAGTTGACAAGGGAATATAAAATATATTCTTGGTCACAATGTCCTCCAAGTTCTCAATCAATACCTCTGTGGGTGGCAGGCCAAGCCTATTTGTCTTTTGCTTGGTCTCTGCTTCAAAATTTCAAGGACCCACATAAGCATAAATCGTATTTTCACCCTTATCGGGGATCGTTAAAAATGAAAGGCTCACCCAACGAAAGGAGATTTTTCTAATATTTTTTGTTGTAAGAGCTCATAGTTATAAATTATTTTAGTATAATAAAAATAGATATTAAATAGCATATCCGATAGTATATATTACGATATTTAATATCATATTACAAGACAGTAAAACTCACACATCTAATAAGATATGAATTTATTGCCCTAGAAGTTTGTACTAAATTCAGCAAAGTCAAAGGCAATGCTCTCGTAACTATAGAGTTGCAGGTTCGGTGTCCGAGCCTGCTGAGATCCGCCGTGTTAGTGAAAGGTGACAAGGGAAAGTAAAATTTAGTCGTAATTTCACCCTTGTGTATGTATCGTTAAAAAAGAAAAACTCACCCAACGAAAGACGACTTTTCTAATATTTTTTGCTGTAAGAGCTCATAGTTATAAATTATTATAGTATAATAAAATCAGATATTAAATAAACTTATCCAATATTATATATTACGATATTTAATCTCACATTACATGACACTAAAAATTACACAACTAATAAGGAAAGAATTTATTGCCGTAGAAATTTGTAGTAAATTGAGCAAAGGCAAAGACAACGCTCTCGTAAACTAGAGAGTTGCGGTTTCGCAGGCCGAGACGGACTAAGATCCTCTGTGTTCGTTAAAGGACACAAGGGAATATAAAATATATACCTGGTCACAATATCCTCCAAATTCTCAGTCAATACCTCTGTATGTGGCAGGCCAAACATATTTGTCTTTTGCTTGGTCCCTGCTTCAAAATTACAACAACCCACTTGAGCATAAGTCGTACTTTCACACTTGTGGGGTTCGTTAAAAACGAAAGGCGCGCCCGACGAAACCCAATGAAAGGCGATTTTTCTAATATGTTTTGCTGTAAGAGCTCAAAGTTATAAATTATTTTAGTATAATAAAACCAGATATTAAATAAACTTTTTCAATAGTATATATTGCAATATTTAATTACATATTACGTAAAATATGCCACGAACATATAATATGTACTTGGTCACAATGTCCTCCAAATTCTCAATCAATACCTCTGTAGGTGACAGGTCAAGCCTATGGGTCTTCTGCTTGATCCCTGCTTCAAAATTACGAGGGCCCATTTGAACATAAATTGTACTTCACCCTTGTGGGCCTCGCGTTAAAAACGAGAGGCGCAACAGACGAAACCCAACGAAAGGCGATTTTTCTAATATTTTTTGTTGTAAGAGCTCATAGTTATAAATTATTTTAGTATAATAAAACCAGATATTAAATAAACTTTTTCAATAGTATATAATACAATATTTAGTCACATGTTACATAAAATATGCCATGAACATAAAATATATTCTTGGTCACAATGTTCTCCAAGTTCTCAATCAATACCTCTGTGGGTGACAGGTCAAGCCTCTTTATCTTTTGCTTGGTCCCTGCTTCAAAATTAAGAGGACCCACTTGAGCATAAGTCGTATTTTCACCCTTGTGGGGCTCGTTAAAAACGAAAGGCGCACCCGACGAAACCCAACGAAAGGCGATTTTTCTAATATTTTTTGTTGTAAGAGCTCATAGTTATACATTATTTTAAGATTATAAAATCAGATATTAAATAAACTTATCCAATATTATATATTATGATATTTAATCTCACATTATATGACACTAAAAATTACACTACTAATAAGAAAAGAATTTATTGCCGTAGAAATTTCTATTAAATTGAGCAAAGGCAAAGGCAATGCTAACGTAAACTAGAGAGTTGCGGGTTCGGAGCCCGAGCAGCAATGAACATTTTTCAATAATTTGTGCCTTAAATACACTTTATTTTTTAAATTATATTTCTAATAATTTTGTTGTAAATGCTGATAGTTATAAATTAATTTAGTATAATAAAATCAGATATTAAATAGCGTATCCAATAGTATATATTACGATATTTAATCTCATATTACATCACACTAAAACTCACACAACTAATAAGAAAAGAATTTATTGCCCTAGAAGTTTATATTAAATTGAGCACAGGCAAAGGCAACGCTCTCGTAACTAGAGAGTTACAGGTTCGGAACCCGAGATGGACTAAGATCATCTGTGTTCGTTAAATGTGACAAGGGAATATAAAATATATTCCTGGTCACAATGTCCTCCAAGTTCTCAATCAATACCTTTGTGGGTCGCAGGACAAGCCTATTTGTCTTTTGCTTGGTCCCTGCTTCAAAATTACGAGGACCCACTTGAACATAAGTCGTACGTTTACCCTTGAGTTTCTCGTTAAAAATGAAAGGCGAACCCGACGAAACAAAACGAAAGGCGATTTTTTTAATATTTTTTTGCTGTAAATGATCATAGTTATAAATTATTTTAGTATAATAAAACCAGATATTAAATAAACTTTTCCAATAGTATATATTGCAATATTTAATCACATATTACGTAAAATATGCCACGAACATATAATATGTACTTGGTCACAATGTCCTCCAAGTTTTCAATCAATACCTCTGTACGTAGCAGGTCAAGCCTATGGGTCTTCTGCTTGGTCCCTGATTCAAAATTACGAGGTCCCACTTGAACATAAGTCGTACTTTTACCCTTGTCGGGCTCGTTAAAAACGAAAGACTAACCAGACGAAACATAACGAAAGGCGATTTTTCTAATATATTTTGCTGTAAGAGCTCATAGTTATAAATCATTTTAGTATAATAAAACCAGATATCAAATAAACTTTTCCAATATTATAAAATACAATATTTAATCACATATTACATAAAATATGCCACGAACATAAAATATGTTCTTGGTCACAATGTCCTAGAAGTTCTCAATCAATACCTCTGTAGGTAGCAGGTCAAGCCTATGGGTCTTCTGCTTGGTCTCTGCTTCAAAACTACGAGGACCCACTTGAACATAGATTGTACTTTCACCCTCCTAAGACCCCTCCTAAGATCCGCAGTGTTCGTTAAAGTTGACTGGGGAACATAATATATGTTCGTGGTCACAATGTCCTCCAAGTTCTCAGTCAATACCTCTGTGGGTGGCAGTCGTACTTTCACCGTCGTACTTTCATAAGTCGTACTTTCACCGTTGTTGTGATTAATCCCTTGACGTGCTCGCTCGAGTTAACTCGAGCGAGCTAAACTGACCAAACTGTGCACACTCGAGATAATACAAGCGGAGTTGTACTTTATGTTGCTATTATTTTTCACACTCGAAAGTATAAATATGTCTTTTTACTGATAATAATGTTTATTCTGAAATGGGAATTCGAAAATAAAGATTAAAAAAAGTCGATGTGCCTATAATATTGCAATATTCGACTATTTTCTGCAATATTATCAAAATCCAAAATTGTAATAATTTTTTTTTCTTATTTAACCCTTGGTGGTAAACAGCCCGCCCTAAGGATTACGCTTTCAGATATTTAGAACGAAACATTTCACTCCGCAACAGTAAAAAAAAAGAGAGAGAATATAGTCATGAGTTAACATTTAAAAATGTCCATAGTTTAAATAATTATAACCAAACCCGTGAAAAAGGTAGTATTATGCTTGCCGTTAATGTTAAAGTAAGAGAAAAAGGTTTAAACTAGCGAGAAAAGGTTTAAAAAGAAAACCAAAACTAAAATGAAGCCCTTTGATGATGAATTTTGTGATGTTGATTGGGTTCCAAGATAATATTAGGAACAAGTTGTGTTTACATAATTTAATTTGGAGAGAGGGAGGTCTCCAAGCATGGGTCCAGCCCCAAAAGTGATATGAAACAAACATTTGACTGTACAGATATTTGAGGTTGTGTTATTATGTACAAAAAAAAAGCATTACAAACATCTTGAATAACAGTTGCATTTACATTGTGACGAGAGAAAGGAACATAAATTGACAACAAAATGAAAACTTTGTTGCCATGAGAAATCATTTATAGAAAGTCAAGCTATTATTATTAGAGCTTTAACCCTTAATTTGACAAGATGTTTTTTCAAATAGTTTTTAATTTTAATTTCTGTTATTTTCTCATGTATGTATAGACATTAGGATCTCTGTAAAATAAACAAAACAAATATATCATTTTAATGTCAGCTGTGTCGAACACTGAAAATTATGTTATATAGTAGTTATAAATATACAAGTCTGGTGTAGCGAACTTAGCCAAATTAAGGATTAAAAACTAAATTAATATTTAACAATTACAAGAAAATTATTTACAGTACAAAAGAAGGCTTGACCAATTAGCTGGTGCAAGTAATTAGTTCACAGTTTTAATAAAAATTTTGATTATTTTCGTATTTTTGTAATTTTCTCTGGGTAAGATAACGTTCTAAATTGTATTTTTTTTACACTAAAAGAATTGATTTTTTTGGCCAGCCTTTTTTCAAAAAACTGTGTATTAAGAGTTTAAAAATGAAAGGCTCACCCTTTTTCCCTTAATATGAATAACCTTCTGCTCAATCGTGCTTGATTTGACCAAGTGGTATAAGTCAACAACAACAACGAGTGTTAAATTGCAGTTACTATAAACATTATAATTCTATCTGAAACCACGAGAAGAAAAAGTATAAACTATTTTTTTATATAAAAACAGTATAGAATCTAAAACATTTCACCGTATCTAATAGAGACTTAATAAATACTAAATAAAACCTTAAATTTTTAAATTTTTTTCTTGTTGAAATTTGATGAAAAACATATTGCGAAAAACAATTTTATTTAAACATGAGTCGTTTTATCGATTTATGTAATAAGAAACTGTACACTTTATATTTAAAACGTAGTGCTTATGTAAGTCTTGTTTGCTTTTTTCTTTCAATTACAAAAGTTTCTAAAATTTCATGCAGCGTGTGAAATTTTATACCTTAAAAATACCTTGTTATGTAAATAAAATATTTTTAGGTATGGAAAATCTATATATTTATCTGTAAAAGTATTTTTAAACTCCTTTCTGTGAGTAAATATACTGATATTATTAAAAAGTATTAATTACTATAGTATTTATAATTCTATAATGTAATTATATTTTTAACTGCAATGTATGCAAGAAAAAGTAATTTTACTTTAATGTATTACATTTATATTTTTATCCATTTTTAGTTATTCATATTTTTAATTAATTATAGAGATTTTCAATAATATAAAATATAGGAATATGCTTTTCATAAGATATTTCAAAACCGTGAATTTGATACAACTTATAAATAATTCATTACTGATTAAAATGAGTAGATAATCATAAATATTTATTATGTTAATGAATGATACATATTCAGTTTTCTAAATTAATAAGATTGTATATACTTATAGTTGCCATAAAATGTTTGAGCACCACATATTTAAGAGAGCTTTACCAAATGTATTAAACCTGCGAGGAGTCATTTTGGGCTCCTGAAGCCCGAACGTTATAAAATCAATCCACAGAAATTCACCTGTTGAGGTGAAGACCAACTGAGCGTCGAAGCCTGCCGCACATATAAGTGGAGTTCCCATGAGAAATTGCAAATTGGAATTAAAACTAATTCCTCCTGTTGAATTATTTTTTATTTCAAATATAAATAAAGACGAGAATGAACAATAACAATGCTAAATACGCGATCATTCCTAAGGGACCGTCCTCGATCGACAATCTGCTCAACATGGTGTCATAGGCTTATAATGGGGATCCGCAGTAGCTCAGTTGGCAAAGACAGCTTTCTCGTAACTGAAAGGTTGCACGCTCGGGGCTGGATCCGGCGTAAAGTTCGCCGTGCTCGTCAAAGGTGACTGGGGCATGTAGAATATGTTCGTGGTCACAAAGTCCTCCAAGTTTTCAAACAATACCTCTGGGTTGGCAGAATAGGGGTCTTCTGCTTGATTCCTGCTTCTGAATTACGAGGACCCAGCGGGGGTAATGTTACTCGAGGCCGTAGCATACCTAAGCTACAATTGCTATGAGGTGGTGCTAAGTAACAGGTTCGTAGACTTGTTAAGGGTTTAGGATAATGTCTGTATCGCTGCGTTGGTAAAAAAGCCTTAAAATGGTGATAGAACAGCAGCAAACAATTTAATCTGCATACTCCTTCTTTTTCCTTACACTCTCTCTGATGGGCCCCACAGATCTCTTGAAAAAAAGTTCGTTAGACAGCTTTACCTGATCTGAAGATGGCTACTCCGCGAATAGAAATCCCCTCTTGACCAATGCTGAAGGAGGGTCACTCACATCACTTTCGCCTTTAGGTCGCTCTCTCGCACTAATATTGTAGCAGTGTAATTCTTTCATATATCATCCAATAGAAATAAACTTCCCAAATTTTCAGTAGCTATCTTATAAGTCTTCTAGACTCCAATACCATCCATATAAGCAATTTTATTTTTAATATCTTTTATTAAAAATACATACATTTAATTTGTTGTCTCCAAACACCTGCTGTATGTTCATACACTTTTTCACTTCCATTTAGTGTTTGTGGTTGAAGGAGAGATGCTGTCAAATATTCATTGTTATCTAATTAAAAAGATAAAATATAAGAATGGAATATAAAGATGCGATTTAAGTTTTTATAGCGTGTGTGTCGTGTGTTTGTACTTTCGGAATGCTAATAAAGACATCCACAGTCCAAAGTACTTTTAAAAATTAATATTTCAAATTTCCGAACTATATTTTAAATTTTAATAAAGTATCTTTGACAATACGAATTTTCTATTCATAATCAAAAACAATTTTTTTTTTGGTATTTGGTTGAGAAAAGTTGCACTCAGCCTCCGATGCCCGGCGCCTGTTCTCGTGTAATCGCAGGAAGCGTGAGTCGTAGGCCGTTACATAATTTATATATACATGAACATGAAAATTTATATCATTTTAAAACTTAACCAAGAAAGTGTTTAAAAATATTCCATTCTTCTTTTCAGGTCTATTCCAGAGAGCTATTCTTCAGAGTGGATCAGCTCTGAGTCCTTGGGCTATCGCTAGGAACTCCCTTATTTATACAAAGCAGATAGCTAAAAGTCTCAAGTGCCCTACAGAAGACAGCTCAGCTCTTGTAGAGTGTTTAAGGCAACGTCCAGTGCAGGATATACTTGCAGTTCCTTTAAGTGTTCCAGATCATCTATCGGCATTTGGGCCTACTATAGACGGTGTGGTTGTTCCGGGGGAACCCGCAGATATTATGGAAAAACACACGGATTTCTTTGGTCAATATGATATGCTGTTTGGAATGACAAGAATTGAATCTTATGACCAATTCTCAAGTCAGGAAGATAAGTTTGGAATCGATGTGCTCAGGAGAGACAGATTACTCAGGACTTTAGTGAGAAATCTTTTTACGTACCATCTACAAGAAATATTTCTAACAGTTGTTAATGAGTACACAGATTGGAGCAAACCAGATCAACATCCAATAAATGTTCTGGATTCTACAACAGATGCTATGAGCGATGCTCTTATCATTGCCCCACTGGTACGAACAGGGAATTTTCATTCAAGGGTTCAGAATCCTAGAAATCCAAAAACGTATCAGTACGTATTTACACATCAGACCGAATTCGCTGATTATTCACAGAGAATGGGTTGTGTTCATGGTGAAGATCTTCCGTATATATTTGGAGCACCAATGGTTAATTCTCTATCCTACTTTCCTAGGAATTATACAAAATCAGAGAGCATATTATCAGAAACTGTTATAACTTTTTGGACGAATTATGCGAAATATGGGTAACGTTTCTTTACCAATTATGTATATAGTTATATTATTTAATCCTTTATATTTTACAATTGCTTTTTTTCACAATCATTAATGTCATTAAAACATTTACGAAAAAATTACTTTATATCATTATGTAATGCACAATATAATGCGAAACTAGTTTTTACATTCTGAATTATAACAGTTCATTGTAAAATATAATAGGAATGCAATTTTAACATTCTGAACTGAAAATAGGCTATAACTTGTATTTCATTTATATCATATTCCTTCCTATAAAGCAAGACGTAGCGTGTTGTGATAATGTGCCCAAAGCATTATTTTGGAAAGTAAAATTAAAATGTCCAATTCTTTTACCTATACTCCTCTATTGTAGATAAATTTATCTCAGTCAATCATTCAATGTCAACCAAGAGAATCTAATAACATAAACTTAGAAATTTATATATTAACAAGTATTATATTTGGGGTATATACGGTTTGAGACAAACTCTTTTGAGTTCTGAATTTTAAAGAATTAACTTTGCCACCTCTTTGCCAGATATCCCTTCCGTCAAAGATGGATTTTTAATACCTTCTGTATGCTCTGATTACTACAAAAAATAGACCATTGTCACTGCCTTCAACATCACCAACCTGTGTTCTCTTGTCCACTATTGCTTACTATGCAGAAGGTTGAAGAATCTTTGATAATAATTACAAATGAAAATGCATTTGTATATTTCTAAATATTTCCGATCAAGAAGCAATGTGACTTGCTTCTTAGTTAAAGTGATTCAGTACCAAAAGAGTTTGAATATTACCGATATTTTTTTAGCCGTAACTTTTCAATAAATTATTAAAAACTTTATAATTTTATAGGTAATAATAAGGTAATTACACACAGAGGAAATGAAAAACTGGGCATATAAAGTGAAATATAGTTAGAAAAGTCCAACTTTATAAAATTGACATATAAATTATAAAAAAATACTAACTTTATTTTTAAAAATTTTTCTTTCAGAATTTTTCATTCAGAATAGATATTTAATGCACTTTTCAATAAAATATTTACCAAAAATTTTTAATATTCATTTAAATAAATATTTATAACCATTTTAAATTTCTATAATAGATAACAAATGGCATAATAGAAATTTATTTTTTGTAATGATACTTCATTTTTAAACAAGAAATTTTGTTGACATATTGGTATGAATATTAAAATCTAATGTATTATGCACATTCAAAATTTGTTATAGGATATAAAGTGTTTTCATCCTTAATTCTTTAATCACAGAAATAAGACTTATATAAAAAAATTTGATGACACAATTCTCAAGTGTAGCATTTATGTCGTATTAAATAAAAACTATTTCTAGTTTTTTTTATATTATTTCATACTAATTAGTCCTTGGTGATATAGGCATTTTGTTGGATTAAACATATATTTGCAGAAGGTAAAATATTCTCTGTTTTAAGTAAATATGATATTTTTTCTTTGAAAGACTTGCAATCTTTAAAAAGAAATTACAAAAAATTCTTGTAGTCTCAAAGTAACCGTTAACATGAAAGTATATTATTTTTATGTGTACCTTGTCAATGCTCTGTAACATGACAAATTGATTCACCAAAAATATTTGACATACGATATAGTAGAAAGTTTTACAATGTTTTTTATAACAATGTGAATATATTCAATAAAATAATAATGTGTCTAACAATATGTCAAATAACATGTCTACATATAATGCATTTACCACGATATTAAATTTAATTGAAATAAGAAACAAGTAAAAACTAAAAATTTTAATACTACGCATTCAATATAAAAAAAGGTATTAAATTTATACTGTCGTATAAACTTGTATTGTCGTATACGTTAGTTTCATATTTAAATGAAGAGTAATACAATATCCAATTTTTATTTTTCTGTATTTTAAAAATATTGTAATATGCACCCAAGTTGGATTTAAAAAACTTACTCTAAATTTTAGATACGTTCTATTTAATTTTAATGCGGTAAAGCATAATTGTGAATCATTCTGTTTGTTTAATATTCTCTATGGAATTTTGTTTCACTTATATTAAGTTCCATGAAAAATAAATTATATGATTTCAATATTGCTCACTATTTTTCAAAAAAAAGTTAATTATTCAAATATAAACTTTATAGAACAACTATACAGTTTATATCTTCAAATAAACATAAAGAGTATAATATTATGTATCGATGTGTTAATTAACAAGGAAATTTTAAATTTATCTTCTAATACAGTATAATTTTAAATTTCGAAAAAGGTATAACATTAATTTTGTCCAGTCAAATATTTATCTTATATATACAAAGTATCTGATATTTGCTCATTCCATTTGTTTAGTGATCCCAATGGAGCCCATGACGCTGATTCCGGAGTTAATGAGAGACAGAAAAGTAAAATAGACAAACTGTGGTGGCCTGAATATAATGATACACACCAGAAGTATTTATCTCTAGGTAAATATTTGACATTTACGTACCTAAACATCTATCAGTGGAATGTAAATTTTCTTTAACGCGTTTCTGACTGTTTCAATACAATGAGTTTTAAATTAAACACTTTTTTCCCTTAATTAGGAAGTTACATTTACACTGTTCATTTCTTTTTAACATATCATATATAATTTGAGGTAATGATAGAAGAGTCTGTTACCTGAGGCTTAATTGAATGAGATAGTTAGAATTATATTTCATTTTATAATCATATACAATGATAAATACATCAGTTTTCCGACGGTTTTGACAAAAAAAAGATAATTCCGCTGTAAAAAAATTAATTTCATACTGATGAGATGGTATTTTTTAGTCTAAGTTTATTACAGTTTATTTTATCTCGTTTTCATTTTTTTCTAAGATAGAATATATAATTCGAGGTAATGATAGAAGAGTCTATTATCCGAGGCTTAATTAAATTATATAAAAATTATGTTTTATTTTATAATCATAACAGTGGTAAATATATAAGATTTCCGACGGTTTTGACAAAAAACATATAGTTTCGAGTTAATAAAATTAATTTCATACTAATGAGATGGTGCTTTTTTTAATCTAAGTTTATCACAGTTTATTTTATCTCATTTTCCTTTTTTTTCTAAGATATATTTAATTTGAGGTAATGATTAAAAGTCTATTACCTGAGGCTCATTTAAATGAGATAGTTAGAATTAAATTTCATTTTATAATCATATACACTGGTAAATATATGAGATTTCCGATTGTTTTGACAAAAACAGATAATTCCGCGTTAAATAAATTCATCTCATACTGATGAGGTGGTATTTTTTTTAATTTAAGTTTATAACAGTTCATTTTATCACAATTTGAAGAAAAATTTGATATTTCAATCTTATGAAATTGTGAAATGATTTTAAGAATAAGATGCAATATGTTTTTAATATTTCGAATCTAAATTAGGCTTTTTTATTATGTCAACATTTATGATATCATATATAATATGAGTTACATTATCAACATATCACATATAATTTGAAGTAATGATAGAAGAAACTGTTACCTGAGGCTTAATTAAATGAGATAGTTAGAATTATGTTTCATTTTATAATCATATACACTGGTAAATATATAACATTTCAGAAGGTCTTGACAAAAACAAATAATTCCGTGTTAAATAAATTCATTTTATACTGATGAGATAGTATTTTTTTAATCTATGTTTATCACAGTTTATTTTATCTGAATTTGAAGAAAAATTTGATATTTCGATCTTATGAAATTGTGAAATGCTTTTAAGAATAAGGTGAAATATATTTTTAATATTTCGAATCTAAATTAAGCTTATTTATTACGACAGCATTTAGTATAATACTAAAACTATCTTTAAACGTTTTTTAATCGGAAAAAAGAGAATATTTGGATTAAAATCCAAATACTTTGCAAACTTTTGCTACCTATTCATCATTCATTGTTTTCACATTATGATTAAAAAATGGTACTTTTGATATTGTTGTTTTTCACATATATTTCAAAAATATTTAACTTTACAACTTCCTCTATCAATATGTAAAAGATTTTCCTGTAATGAAAGTGTTATGCATTTGAAATACATATCTAGGTATCATTTATGCTATAATTATTTTGAAGAAGAATAATATTTGATAATTACACTTTGATAAACATTTTAAAATATTCTACCTCACAAAGTATAATCTAAGATCATATTTCAATATTCCTAGTTACCATCACTCCTGGTTACCACCTAGATCTGGTTTACCTGGTTTACCTGGTTGCCACCTAGATTGATTGTGAAAGGAATGAATACATTAATTCACAATATTAATCAACGAATCGAAAATGTTAGTTCTTATTTTCATTGATATTTGACGTCTGAAAAATTCTATTTCAATATCAAATAGCAATAAACAAGCATATATGTTCTCCAATTCTTTCAACACCTTTGCATGATCAATATGTCTAAAACGGCCCAACGGGGTTCGTACCTGAAGACGTCAATTATGAGAAAATATCTAGGAGTGAGTCTAAGAAATGTAGTTTAAATTCATATTTTTATCCATATTTTTCCATCACTGTAGCATTTTATCCATTATATAATTGTAGTTTTGTACTTTATCACTTCTTAAAATATGGATAACACTTTTCAGCGAATTCCACGCTGAGTTTTCATCTTCACTTTAATACTCATTCATTTTTTTATATTCTAATTAGATATATTACTTAGTAACCTATAAAACTGATTATTTGATTTTAACATCACTTATATCGGTGGTTATTCCTTCAAATAAGAATGTTACACACCATTTTTCATTACTGTAATCCTTTCATTCCTACAATAGCCCTCGATAATCAAGACCTCTGGGTCTCAGAATAGCCTATGCAAAATGAGAAAATTTCCTTCCCCCTAGAGGCGTGTCTAGTAATAGTCGCGAATTATTCTGGTAGTGGTGAACAGATGACTGGTTGTAAACATCCGATATTTGCAGGTGTTTTTCTCTGAGGTTTTAACAGCACGTTGGGAAACACTACTTGTCTCTGGAAAAAGTGAAGCATTTCATTGCAACTCATTTACTTAGAATGACAAGTAAAAAAAGACTAGGGGGAAGGAGAAAATGCAAACTTTAGGCTATTGGGCCGGAAGCTAGAAGACATTTGAAATGCTAGTGTTTGAGTCTTAAAGAGTTAATAGAGGTTTAGAAAAGTCTCACCTACATATGAAGAGATAGTAGAATAATAATTTAGGGTTGAATATTGAAGGTAATATTTTATTCCTTTCATACATAAATAATAGATGCTTTGCACATCTTTGATATAATGATTTCTTCTCACTCTCATACCCTATTCCTACACAAAATAATCAAATTTTATATAGGTTATAAGAAAACAAACTAACAATACAGAGGCCTTTAAATAAAAATATATGAATCCAGCACTGACATACTTCAATTTTTCTAACAGAAAATTCATATTTTTCTATGTTCTCTTTATATTAATTGAATGAGTAACTGGAATGAAAAAAAAGTTTTTATAATTGTTAAAAAGTACAACACTTCGAGTTACTTTTGAATGAGTCTATGAATAGCCACTATTCTGTTGTCCTTCTTTTGCTGTTCCTTACCTAGAATGTGAGATGTATAAATACACTTAAAACAAATTAAATATCTTTTTTCAGTTAAAAACCTCCTAATTGCTCTTTTCTTAACAGAAAGAAACATTAGTATCTTTCTAAAAAAGAATTCTCAAACTAAAATCGCTTTTTGTGGGGGGGGGGGCTGTGGATGCAAAATCAAATATCAATCGGTGTCATTTAAACCACTTTGTGTTCATACAATAAATTCAATAGAAAAAATATATCATTCAAAGTTAGGAATACGAAGCTTCTTATTTTAAATTTCGATAGAAACTTCTTGTCCTTATTAACCATCGAGGACTCGTGCTACACGCAGTTACACGAGAACATGCGTCGGTGCATATTTTCTCAGCCAAATACCAACAAAATTTCTTTTGATCACAAACAAAAAATTTATATTACGAAGAATACTTTATTAAAAGTTTAAAATACAGTTTGAATTATTTAAAATATCAATTTTTAAAACTATTTGAACTGTAGATGTATTTTTATTAAAATTCTGAAAGCATAAAGTTGAAGACAAAAATAATGATTCAGGGGGATAAAATTATTATGACATATTCTATGTCGGTAAGAATAAATCTAAGTAGCAAAAAGAGGAGAAATGATCAAAAATGTGAAAATGACTTAAATCTCTACTACATTCATGAATGTTTTAAAATGTAAATTATTTACACTTCATAAGGAAATTTTTAGTTCCTTAGTAATTAATTTTGTGCATGTTTATCAGATTATAATAACCTACATTATCATTATATTATCTTCCTCATATTTACTTTTAAGTTTAATTTTAAACTATCATCCTTTTTTAGGTGTGAAGCCACGCCTTCGAGATCATTACCATGCACATCGCTTGTCATTTTGGCTCAATCTTATACCCACTCTACACCGAGCAGCGGCATCGGAGACAACAAGCAGCCACCACTTGCTAGAAGATCACGATAATCCACTTACATATGATGGTATAGTCAGAAGCAGGAGCCCTGGTGATACCCTAACAAGACCACAGTCTACCACGACAACCACTGCCACTTCAACTACAACAAGAATCAGTGGTATAAACACAAGTGCTTATGCTACATTAATCATACTAGAAGAAAGACCCACAGTTGCTCCCAAGTCCATGAACATTACAGATTCCTTAGCCATGATTTTCCAACAAGGCGCTTACTCTACAGCTCTGACTGTAACCATTGGGATTGGATGTTCCCTACTAATACTAAACATAATAATCTTTGCGGGTGTTTATTTTAATAGAGACAGGACGGTACATCAACACGTGGATTATAAAGAAAGGTCGTAATGGAATTTTGTGAGATTTTACACGAACATAGATATTAGTGAATTTTTTTACGGTGATATCAAGAGAGAATACGTTACCCTTGTTGTGAGCTGAAGACAAATGGAAATTCTAATTTCCTAACTAAATATATTGAATTGATGTGATAAGTGTGTCCAAAGTTGTTTTATATAAATGAAATATTGGATATTGTGTCACGTATTGAAAGTATATCAGTCATATACAGTTCTGAAGTTGCAGATGTTTGGCCGTTAATGTGAACCTACGTCTGGAGGATGATGTGTATGAGAAAGAATTCCATATTCAAATTTGAAGGGAGTTTTATACCTTGAATTACCACGATCGCATTTTAATAAATTTAAAAAAGCTATAAATTATCATTTAGACATTGAAAATTTATTGTTAATTATACTTATTTTTTCTTTGAATGATAATTTTTTTGGAAAAGAACAATGACGTGGACTATGAACAAAGAGAATAAAGTTATTATTTCTTAAACGAATGAATTTGTTATATAGCGTGTTTTTTTTTACAAATAAACATTGTTGGACTCGCATATCGAATGTAAAGAGAAATCAGACAATGTGGGAAATATTATTTAAGAAATGTTGTTATAAAAAGAAACGTCTCTAAAATGACTGAGATCCTATATGTACAGAAGAGAAATGTGAGAATGCTTGTGAATATATATATACTAAAAACAATTATTTATATTTGTACAATAATATAACATATGTGTATATGCGTTTGTAACTGAAATGGACTTTTTTTATTTTCGTTGCAAAATGTGAAACTGCTGAATTTTTGTTGTGAAACGTTTTTTCCAGAAATCACTTATCTCGATAAAAAGAAATATCGGCAAGTTGTGCTCCCAAAGTATTTTTGTTCAAGAAAATTTTACATAAATTAATAAAAAAAAGACGACTTGCTATAATTGTTGCTTTTCAGTAATAGTTTATATTCTGCAAATGTGTCGCTAAAATAAATAATATTAATTAAATGTTTCATTTTTCCATTTGCCTTGGTATTACCTCAATGTTCAGAATACAAAATGAAGATATTTATATGATAAAGTATAAAAAAATACACATACTTTGATTTCCATACCAACGTAGATATTTATTTTATTTTTATTGAACTGTGGAATCTGAACAATAAATTTGTTGTTTTGTGATTTTGTTTTTACTATTTAAAATGTAAAAAATATCGGTGGTTGAAGGTAAAGTTTTGAATATTTTTGAAGCTAATAATTATTAGTTATTTGAAAAGTAGATTTATTGAACAGTTTCTAAGAACATTTCTTTTCTATATAATATGTTTTACACAAACACATATATAAATATGTATTTATTACACATATAAACGTATTTTGCTGTTTTATGATTTTGTTTTAACAATTTAGAATGTCCATAAATATTTCTACAAAAAATATTGTAGGTAGAAAGTAAAGTATTTGGATGTGAAGGATAGTGTAGATTGTTTTTGGAGCTACTAATTATTAATTATTTTAAAAGCAAGTTTATTGAAAAATTTATAATAGCATTCCTTTTTTTTATTTTTGAAACACACACACACACACACACATAAACCGATTTCTTTGAAGGCGTTGTAAATCGTTTTTGCAAATATATAGTTAATGATAAAAATAAATATAATTTTCTATGAATTTTATATAAAAATAAGTTCCATAGAATATTTCTAGTCAATAATATATATATCCCTGTTATTCAGATTATTCAAGTACAAATATTTAAATAATTCCACATAAAATAAAACACTCTTACATTACTTTCAAAGAAAACGGCTCATATGTACTTATTATACACATACAGTCATACACATATATTACACTCTCACTCATATTTTGTTGTTTTATGATTTTGGTTTTACTATTTAAAAGCAATTAAATACTTCTGAAATAATTATCAAAGTTTGCAGGTTAAGCATTGTCTGTGTTTGAAGCTACAAATTATTAATTACTTTAAAAGTAGGTTTATTGAACAATTAATTTCTAACAGCATTTTTTATATATAAAATATTTTACACACACATATATGCATATAACAACATAATTTTGTAGCTATTTTAGGCATATGTAGAAAATATATGCAGAAAAAAATTATCCATATATATATATATATATATATATATATATATATATATATATATATACATATCCACCACTGTTTCGTATCCAGCATTAATACTATTCTGTCTATGATGGGAAAATTTACCCATCACACACACACACACAGATATATATATATATATATATATATATATATATATATATATATATATATATATATAATATATATATATATATATATATATAATATATATATATATATATATATATGTATGTATGTAATGAAAGCAGTTTTAAGGCCACGGGCATTATTTTATAATGCCCTTCCCTCCCACTACGATATAATTTATAAAATAAAATGTAAATAAGACAATTATTTAAATTTTTGGGGATAATACAAACAATTTTCTCGGCCTTTGTTAATACCATAGTGCAATTTAATTTTAAGTAGTCTCCCAATATAAATAATTATATTTAGTGAAAGATTTTATGTATTTTTAAATTAAAAATTTATATACAAATTCAAGACAAAATATCATTCCTTAAACTTTTCATCGGACTAAATCTCGGACAGGGGTTCAGTGTGTAGGCCTCGGGCCCACTAGTTATAAATTTAAATTATATGAATTTATGTGACATAAAATATATGTGCATCATAAATGGAGACGAAAATAACGACGCTTTAACAAACTGAACAGAAATATCCTACCAGTGCAATAAATCATCATTCGCCACGCTCTGACAAATTTACAGAAATGGTTACTCCCTCAACATTGATAAGGCAATAAAATAAATATCTACCAACATATTCCAACTGACAGATCTGAAAGGATGTCATGACATATCATTCCAATTATAGGCGGCAGCAGGTAGTGGTAAAAAAACTGGATTGTTCTCCTACAATTATACAAAGTTGTAAAAATATATAAGTATTTTTTCTCTATAAATTATGTTCAGAATAAAAGCGCAAATAAAAAAAGTAATAACTTTAGAATTGTGTATTTTAGATGGCGTGCATTATATTAAATATAATTATATATGACGGCTCATTACATAAATAATATGTATAACATTAGTTTCTTAGATCTAGTTATCGAGAATAAATTGATGATTTCGTTGTAGTTCAAATTGTTTGGAATTTCAAATCAATAAACAGTATAGACATATCGATCTTTTCCCTATAAGGAGGTAATTATTATTTTATCAGATTTGGATTGCTCAAATTTTATTCACAAGAATCTAGCTGTCCTTACAATCAAGAATAGAAAGAATCATAAAGCAGTTATTATTTTTAAGATATATATTCTCTAATTAAAGACGATGAAATCATTCTAAAATATGTTTAGAGATTTTCAAAGTTATCGTGTTATCGCAATCATTGCCATTAAGCATTGATGCATATTTTCGTGCTGAAGTGTTTTAACCATTCTAAATTTTCTTTTCTCTCCACTGTTTAACTAGAATTTTAGAATTTGAAATAACTATCTTTCTTGCTGGAGGGGCCAACTATATTTTTCACATCATGGAGGCTCTTTAGGAGGCATTCCGGGCATGAATTAGCTCTTATTATTAATGGTTAAGATTGAGGCGTGCCTTTTTTTGCCACGCTCTAGTTTCGGCCCTCCTTCTGATGTTGTTAAAAATCTTGGAATTTCTGATTGGGGGGAGGAGGGAAATGAACGATGTATATCTTAGAATCCTCTATCATCCTAGAATCATCTACTATTTATATATTACTTTAAAAGACTTTTCTATACATTTGGTTAAATAGGAATTTTCGGATACCCAAAATTTTCATTCAAAGTGGGAAATATAAAATTACAGTATAATTATCCTAATTATGAATTTTATTATTAATGGTGAATATACAATTTTTAATTATGAAATTTCATTAAATTGAGTTTGTAACATTGTTCTTCCTCAGAATAATATTTTTGATTAATTTTCCGCCTTTTCTTGCATATTTTGTTTTAAATTTTTTTATAATTACAAAAATTAGATTTTTTTTTAATTATTAACTTTTGAAACTTGAAAAATAAAACTTCAAAACTTAATTTAATAAAAAAAAATATTAATGAAACTTAGAATCTTAATTTAAACTTAAAGAAATATTTTTTGATATTTTATATATGTTTTTTATTTATTCTGGGCACAAATTATACCATTTATTATTGAGGTGTGCCTCATTTGCCACGCCCTAGTTTCGGCCCTGCTCTGATGCTCTTAAAAAAAATGTGGAATATCCGATTGGGGGCGAGGGGCGGGGACGATGAATATATTAGAATCCTGTATCATTTTAGAATTCATGTACAATTTATATATTACTTTGAAAGACTTTTCTATACATTTGTTTAAATATGAATTTTTCTAAACCCACGTTTTTCATTCCCAGTGGGAAATATTAAATTTCAGTATATTTTATCCTAAGTATTAATTTTATTATTAATGATGAATATAAAGTTTGTAAATATGAAATTTCATTATATTGAGTTTGTAACATTGTTTTTACCCAGAATAATATTTTTACTTAATTTTCCGTCTTTCCTTACATTATTCTTTTTCTTTTTTTCTTTTTTTTGTAATTACAAAAAATTAAAATTTTCTTATAATTATTCAGTTTTAAAACTTTAAAAATAAAACTTAAAAACTTAATTTAATAAAAAAATATTAATTAAACTTAGAAACTTAATTTAAACTTAAAGAAATATTGTTTGATATTTTATATATGTTTTTTATTTATTCTGGGCATAAATTATATCATTTAAAATTGAGGCGTGCCTCCTTTGCTACTCCCTAGTTTCAGCCCTTTTGATGTTCTTAAAAATCCTGGAATTTAGAATTAGAGGGGGGGGGACGAGGACAATGAATATCTTAGAATCCTGTATCATCCTAGAATTCATGTACAATTCATATATGACTTTGAAAGACTTTTCTATACATTTGTTTAAATATGAATTGATTTATACCCAATATTTTTCCATCGCAGTGGGAAATATTAAATTACAGTATATTTTATCCTAACGATTAGTTTTATTTTTAATGGTGCATATAAAGTTTGTAAATATGAAATTTCGTTTAATTGAGTTTGTAAGAATGTTCTTATTCTGAATAATATTTTTGATTAATTTTCCCTCCTTCCTTGCATTTTTTTTCAGTTTTTTTCTAATTATAATTTTTTTATAATTTAAGAATTTTAAAAATTATTCACTTTTAAACCTGAAAAAATAAAATTTAAAAATTTAATTTATTAAAATATATATTAATAAAACTTAAAAACTTAATTTAAATAAAAAATATTTTTTCCTATTTTTATTTATTTGTTTTTTATTATATTTTATATTTGTTTTTTTTATTCATTTCTGGCATAGATTAGCTCCTTTAAGAATGAGGCGTACCATCTTTGCCACGCCCTAGTTTCAGCCTTCCTTCTGATATTCATGAAATCTGAGGGATTTCCGAATGGGGGAGGGGTGAAAATGATGAATCGGTTATTAGAATACTATATCACCCTAGAATGCATTTACAATTTGTGTATTTCTTTGAAAAACTTTTCTTTAACTTTGTTTAAATAAGAATTTTTGTATACCCAAATTTTTCATCTCCAGCAGGAAATATTAAATTACCACATATTTTATCCTAACGATTAAATTTATTATTAATAGTGCATATAAAGTTTGTAAATATGGAATTTCTTTAAATTTGGTTTGTAAAAATGTTCCCTCTTACACAAAATAATATTCTAAAATCCTTTTCCCTCTTTCATTACATTTGTTTTTCACTTTTTAAAAATATTTTTTAACTTTTTTTAAAATACACAAAATATGGCATGCTTGTTCTTCATTATTGTCCGTTTATTGTTAAGCAAGAATTACCCTTGTTTGAAAACATTATTTCTGCTAGCATATATCTCAACAAGGAATAAAATAGGAGATTTGGGGGAATATTTCGTGATAACAGGAAGAAAGATACAAATAACACCAAAAATTCACTAACCTGTGAATATTGACGAAATATTGACCACTTAAATATCTTTTTACAAATAATATATTCTAATTGAATTTGAATAACTTTTAGCATTATTTAATTTGTGTTTTTTGTGATCCAGTTGCAATTATTAAGTCTTTAAGATCCAAACACTAGAGCTCAAGGTTTGTATTTTTTTCTTCTCCCAGACTTTTCTGTCACCTGTCAATTAAAGTAAACAAGTTCAAAATCAGATGGAGTAACAATGAAATGTTTCATGTTATCCAGCAACAAGTAGTGTTTCCCAACGTGTTGTTAAAACCTCTGACGAAAACACCTGCAAATATCGGATGTTTACAATATATCCACTGTTCACCGCTATCAGCATTGCCCAAGGCTATTATGAGTCACGCCTCTAAGAGGGAAGAAAATTTCTCAAATGGCTTAGTCTATTCTTAGGCCCAGAGATCTTGATAATTGATGGATATTGTGGGAACGAAAGTGTTAATATGAAGATTTCTTTTAATATAAGTAATATAAGTATAGTCTTTACAAGTTTGTGTTAGTAATAGTAGTTATACAAAATATTAAAGGAAGAGTTGTTCTCCACAATAACGGACACCCCTCAGTTACAAACACCGGTACCTGCAAGTGTCTGCTATTGAGATACCATTACATGCACTTGTATAGAGGATATTTATTAAAGCCGATATCAACATAATGAATCGAGGTTTTTGTCTATTATAGAGTGAATAATTATCAAGATTTATTTATTAATTTACTTTTCTAGGGAATTCAAACCAAATTCCTGTTTCTTATGTTCATGTATTTTAAGTAATTGGAACTTTGTTCATCCTTCTACAACGGAAAATTGTTAGTTTAGTGATATAAAATAACTTTTAAAACAAATTATGTTTAGTTTTTTATGTGGAATTTGTTGTTTATTACTGATGCCTTTCGAATATAATTTTAATCCTTTTGCTTCCACAGTTACCACGATAACCGAGATCTCTTGATAGAATAGCGAAAACCGCTTGAGAAAACTGTCAGCCCCCTACAGGCGTGTCTACTAATAGCCACGTGTGATGCTTATAAATAGAGAACTCATTGTAAGCATTGAATATTGGCAGGTGTTTTTCCTTGATGTTTTTTCAACACGTTGAGCAACACTACTCTTTGCATAACATATTTCTGGATAACATGAAACATTTCCTTACTATGCTATTTGATTTTGAACTTATTAACTTAGATTAACAAGTGAAAAAAACTGATGGAAAAAGAACATGCAAACTTTGGGCCATTTTGCGCGTTAAGTGGATGACAGATGAAATTCTAGTGTGTGGGTCTTAAAGATTTCAAAAAATGTTAATAACAATATATCAATATTCTTTGTCTCTAAATATATTTTACTTAGTATTATATATATAATTTATATAATATATTTTATATATATTTTTATATATATATATATTATATATATATATTTATATATAATATATATTTTATTATATATATATAATATATATATATAAATATTATATTATACATTATATATATATTTATATATTATTATATATAAATATATAAAAATATATGTGTTTATATAAATATATATATATATATATATATATATATTTATATATATATATATATTATGATATTTATATATATATAAATATATATAAAATTTATAATATATATGTATGTATATATATATATAGATATATATATATATATAATATATATATATATATATATATATATATATATGTATATGTATATATATATATTTATATATATATATATATATAAATATATATAAATTATATAATATATTATATATATTGTATATATATATGTATATATATATATATATATATATATAAATATATATATATTTTATATATATATATATAAATATATTATATATATAATATAAATATATTATATATAATATTGATATATATATAAATATATATTTATAAAATATATGTATATATATATATGTATTATATATGATATATATATATATGTATATTTATATGTTTTTTATTTAAAATTTATATATAAATATGTTTATATATATATTATATGTATATATATATTATATATATATTATATATTATATATATATATATATATTATATATATATATATATATATATATATATATATATATATATATATATATATATATATATATATATATATATATTCCTTTCAACAAATCTTACAAAATAAGAAATGCCGAATCTTTACAGAAAAAAAAACATAGGAAAAACGTGCATCCATTCCCAAATAGCTAAAGATAAAATTTCATCTTCTTCATTGTCATAAAAAGCTTTCTGGTTGAGTGAAAGAACCCCTCCCCCCAAATAAAATGCTACTGTGTTACTGTTCCCCTAAATTCAGAGAATAATCAGCTCATATGGTAATGGTAAGTCTTAAATAATACATGTACAATCATTCATAACATTTGTTTATGACATTTAGGTAATACTAGTACACTTTCAATATTAATTTATTTTGTTTTTGCTAACATGTTTGAATATTTGATATGTTAATAGCAATATACTGAAGCGAAAGTGATCAGAATTTCAAAGTAAAATTTTAAAACTTGTGAACTCATTAAGACACAATTGTAGAATAACACCAGTTCCCAGCCCATTAGCTCAATGACTACAAGTTTTTTTTAACGAAAATATAAGTAAAAAAAAATTCCAAAATCGAATATAATAGATATTGTAACACTGTCGAAGATAAATATAGAAATGATAAACATGATCTGTACCACCTAACTTTTCGCAAGCTATGAACTCAGGAATCCACCCTTCTATCTCTTTATTCTTTTATTTGTTTATTATTTCTCTCGTTGTCATTTTTGTGCTTACTGATAAAAATCTCTGGATTGAAGGGCTTGGCCCATATGGTCCAGCTTCTCCATCACCATTAAAGCCTGTAAAGCCTTTAATTTCTCGCAATAGCAAAATGAATACTAAAAACAAGTTGTTAGTTTACACTTCCATTCTTCGTCATATTATCATTTATGATGCACTAATTAAGTCCTATTCAGCAGATTCTAATATTGCTCTCTTAACTCGTGCTCAGAATATTATTCTTAGAGAAATCATTAATGCTTTTTGTTATTTTAGAAATACTCAAATTCAAGAAATATTAAAAATTCTTTCTCTTCCTAATTTTCTTTATAAAATATCGATTAAATTTCATAAAAATATTAAATAATGACTTAATAAGTAATATTGTGAATTACGACCACACTGATGCAGCGAATAAAAGAACTCCTTTGGCCAAACCAGTTAAAGAATTTTAGCTTTTTGTGTTTTGACATATATACAAAATCATAAAAAACTAACCAATGACTTTTAAACATTAAAACAATGTAAGAAAAACTTCAAAATAAATAAAAATCCGGCCTTACATCCAGCAATCATACTCCTTTAAATCCTCTAAAATGTGCAATTTCATTGGGAAATTCCATCTAAATTGATTGAAGGAATACCTGAAATTGGATTGGTTCTCCCGGATCCGGGTAATTCTCTCAATTTTAGAAAAAGCATTCATTCCATGTGTTGCAAGTACTTACAACACATACACCAGTGTTCGTTCTCAAAGGGGAAACACAGTAAAATATACATTATAGAATTAAAAGTAAATGCCTTATATTTAAAGTAAAACATTCATTATATACGTTATTTACAGATTAGTATATAACTTGATTAATATATCACATGACATTTATTTTTTCGTTTTGATATTTATCGATATTTTTAAAATGGTGTTCCTTAATCAAAATGTTATGAGATCCAAGTAACAATCATGTATATTAAGTCGGTTTACCTCCAGGAATTCACTGGGAAGCAGGGTGGGGCTCTAGACATGCTGAACGTCGGTGCTGGAATGAATGTCGTCACTTTGCTGAACATCGGCATTGGAGTAATGGTCATCAGTTTGTAGGATACAAGTTCGGACAAGTATTGCTGGCCCGGGCTCTCTGACTTGCTCAAGGGATCTGGATGCATCCGTTCCCTCTGGATTTCGACTTCCACTCATTTTAAAACTTTTTTTCACAATTTTACACCTCGGTTCAACTCCACTTATTCTCTTTTCTAATCACTTCTTAGTGTCACTTTTAGTGAAATTTTCCCACATCTGCACCTTCATCGGTTGTGCAGATGAACTCATTAAAATGATCCATTTGGTGAGAATTGACAATATTGCAATTCCCTGTCCTCATATTTCACGGATGCATCCCAGCCTGGGCTGGACCGTTACACTTGTGCCACTCCATCAGCTATAACACCTCCGTAGGGGTCTCCATTAAGACTCGAAGTCAACAGCTGAGTTTACATTCTTCTTAGAAATTTAGCCCACAGCTGTGTGTGCCAGTGTTGACCATTGTGAGAAAGTACATCAGTACAACATCTCTCTTCGCTCCAGAGTACGGATGTCCCTGGCAAAAAAAAATGTGTTTTTCTATCCCTAAACTTTCTACTCACTAAATATTTATGTCATGAACTCACGAATCCACCCTATGTATTCGTTCCGCTTTTAGCTGATTTTTTCCTCTCGTTGTCCTTTTTATGCTTACGGTTAGAAATCGCAGAATTAGAGGGCACGGCCCTTATACTTCAGCTGAACAAGTTTGATTGATTGATTAAATAGAACAGAAATGAAATGAGTCGTATTATTCAGCAACAAGTAGTGTTTTTCAACAAGTTGTATAAACACCTGCTAGAATCGGACATCTAATTTTTTGTTCACCGTTATCAGAAATCCGGCCTTTAAGGGGAGGGGAATTCTCTCAGATGACTTCGGCTGTTTTGAGAACCAGAGGTCTTGGCTTTCGAAGGTTATTGTGGAAACTAAAGGGTTAATAGAAGTATTTTTCTTTTGTGTATAATCAATTGATTTTTATGTATAGGATAACTTACAGATCTTAGGATAAAAGTTAGTTGCTTTTTATGCTTTTGCTTAAAATGTAGTTCATGACAGTTAAAATAAATAATTAGCTTAAGACTGAACTTGAAATATAGCTTAAATTACATTATATGTTAATGTATAATTACGTAATGTGTTTAAATTATAGAAAGAGGTAAATACTGTAATTTCAGCAAAAAAAAGTTATAAATTTTAAAAATGAAGTGACGTTATTGAGATGAATTTCTGACAGAAGTTTATAATAAACACCTAATAACTCTGATCAGTAACTCTTATTAAAATTGTTATTAGATGCATTGCTATGGATAAAACAATTACAGTTAAAACTACTTAATATAATAACAGTTAAAACATAAATATTTCTCATTTTGTATAATAATATCAAAATAAATAGATTGGCAAATTATATTTACTAAGGGGCGATCTCATCAAACTCGTTTATCGGCTAACCGTGATTAACCGGTGGAGCCAATTAATGGTGGGACGAAATTCTCAGTTTAAAGGGGAATTAATCGTGTTTAGCCTTTAAATGACTTTGGTGAGACCGGCCCGTAAAGTAGCATTTCTATTACAATATAAAATATAAATTTTAATTATAATGTCATGGACATTAAAACACCATTATATAATATTATACTTAATATTTTGAATTTCAATGAAGTAGAAATATTGTATTCTGAAAAACAAATTTCGCCCAGCTGAAAATTTAATGTATCATCAAAGGCATCAAAGGTGGTGATGCAACTGGACCCTATGGGCCGAGCCCGTCAATCCAGAGGCTTCTATCAGTAAGCACAAAAATGACAACGAGCGAAAAATAAACACATAAAAGAGCAAAGAGATAGAGGGGTTGATTCGTGAGTTCATAACACAAAACTATGAACTCACGAATCAACCCCTCTATCTCTTTGCTCTTTTATGTGTTTATTTTTCGCTCGTTGTCATTTTTGTGCTTACTGATAGAAGCCTCTGGATTGACGGGCTCGGCCCATAGGGTCCAGTTGCATCACCACCTTTGATGATACAGTAAATTTTCAGCTGGGCGAAATTTGTTTTTCAGAATACAGTATTTCTACTTCATTGAAATTAAAAATATTAAGAATAATATTATATAATGGTGTTTTAATGTCCATGACCTTATAATTACATAAAATTTACTGTACACTCACATTTCGAAATATGAGTAGAAAATCTATATAAATGTATTGAAGTTTATAATTTAAATTTAAACTTGAATAAGAAAAATTACACTTTTCGAGCACATTATTGATATAACAAAGGCAAAAAAAAAGAAAGTTAAAATCAAGGTAAAATAACTGATTTAGCATAGATTTCACTAGCAAATTAGTTTAGCTTAAAACTGAACTTGAAATATAGCTTAGATTACATTATATACAATATATAATAAAATATTGTATTTAAATTATAGAAACAGGTAAGTACTGCAATTTCAGAAAGAAAATAAATCATAAATTTTAAATATGAAGTAAAACGGTAGTGAGATAACCGGAGTTTGTATTAAACATTTAATAACCCTTATCAATACTTCTTATTAAAAATTGTTATTATATGCACTGGTGTTATAAAAGGAGGTAAATACTGTAATTTCAGCAAAAAATAAATTATAAATTTTAAATATGAAGCGAAACGTTAGTGAGATGAATTTAAGACAGCTGTTTGTATTAAACAGCTAATAACTCTTATTAATAATTCTTATTAAATTTGTTATTAGATGCACTGCTGTTATAGAAGGAGGTAAATACTGTAATTTCAGCAAAAAATAAATTATAAATTTTAAATATGAAGTGAAACGTTAGTGAGATGAATTTAAGACAGCTGTTTGTAGTAAACATTTAATAACCCTGATCAATAATTCTTATTAAAAATTGTTATTAGATTCACTGCTGTTATAGAAGGAGGTACATACTGTAATTTCAGCAAGAAAATAAATTATAAATGTTAAATATAAAGTGAAACGTTAGTGAGATGAATTTAAGACTGGTGTTCGTATTAAACATTTAATAACCCTGATCAATAATTCTTATTAAAAATTGTCATTAGGTGCACTACTGTTATAGATTTTGGTTTGGTTTGGTTTGGAGAGCTACGGTCTACTGTTTTGCACATGAGGGCTAATGAGACCGGGACCTACAGCTTAAAGCCGATTCCAAACGGCTACGAACATGAATGCCATAGTGGGATTCGAACCCACGAACTCTAGAACCGACTATCAGCGCCCTAGCCAATCGGCAGAAGTTCGGCCTACTGTTGTAGAAGGAGGTACATACTGTAATTTCAGCAAGAAAAATAAATTTTAAATCTTAAATATGAAATGAAACATTAGTGAGATGAATTTAAGACAGATGTTTGTATTAAACATTTAATAACCCTGATCAATAATTCTTATTAAAAATTGTTATTAGATGCACTGTTGTTTTAGAAGGATGTAAATACTGAAATTTCAGCAAGAAAATAAATTATAAATTTTAAATATGAAGTGAAACGTTAGTGAGATGAATTTTAGACAGATGTTTATAATAAACATCTAATAATTCTAAGCAATGATTCTTATTAAAAATTGTTATTGGATGAACTGCTATGGATAAAATAATTTACGGTAGACATAACGATTTAAATAGTTAATTATTCCAAAGTTCACTTATTGTGAAATCTTTGGCATGAAATAATTTAGGGTGTAGGAGACCCTTGGTTTATATGCAGGAACGAATTAGTTTGTTATCCTAAGTAATTGTGTAGAAATGTTCCATCTTATGCAAATCAGCTGAAATATGCGATGAAGGCCTCAAGTAATAAATGGATATTTCTAATGCAAATATGTACTTTCTCACATAAATTACCTTACCAGGAAATTTGCTTCGTTTATTAGCTTCGTATATATACACTTTGAGTAACAGTTTAAGTAAAATGTGTTATTTCGGTAATGTTTATGGTCGTGCTAATTAATTATAAATTTATAGCGATTCAGTATTAAATCTCCAATTCAAAAGCTAATGCTTTTCACTATTAAATATTTATTATAGCCAATCAAGTTATTTTCATATGAGGAATTGCATGTTTGTTATAAAAGGTTGTAATTTACATTTCAAAATTGTGATTAATTATAATTCACTGGGATCAGTAACTCGATGTTAAAGTTTGTTAAGAATCCAACTAGTTTTTAATAGAATACAATTAATTATAGTTAATTGGAAATCCATAGAAATTACAATTTTACATATTTCTGAATGATCTAATTGCAATGTTATTTTTAATAGCAGGTTAAGTTTACTTTTAAAAAAATATTTTACCCTCTCCAAGCCAAGATGACATTTTAAGAATTTTTTGATGCTCCGTCGTCTTTAATTTTTATTTTTAAATCTAACGATTTTAAACATTTTCTAATACATGCTTATCTTCAATTTAAAACTGAAAAATAGAAAAGCGAAACAAAATTTATGACCTCAATGGCAACAGTATCTTTTTACTTCCATGGGTCATTTGATCCATATAGATAATTGTTTACCTTCTTAAAATCATTTGATAGTATGTAAGTTTAGAGCCGGTATCAAAGTCATTTAACGGGCAACCACGATTAACCCATGGTGTCAACCAATGGTAAGAAGCAATTCTCCGTTTAAACAGAGATTAATCACGGTTAGCCGTTAATCGACTTTGGTGAGATCGACCCTTAAAGAAGATAATCGCGATTCATCTCTGTTTAAATGGATAATTGAGGCCCATTACTTGTTGGCACTATGAATAATCCAGGTTAGCAGTTAAAGGACTTGAGTGAGATAGTCCCTTAGTAGATGAAGGTGTGGTACAGGGTAAAACAGCTCTCCTTTTTATTAATAAAATGATTTTGTTTGACAAAATTCGTCACGTAATCATGGGTTAACACATGATGTTCAACAACCCTGTAAATTTAGTGACAAAAACAAAGGAGAAAGACCAAATTTTACAGAAAAGAATTAATAGACTGAATATAATTATGTATCGGAAGCAAAAATTGCAACTGGAGAACAATCTTCAGACAGAGATCTCTGAGTAGAGAAAAAATGAGTCAAATTACTCAGAATTTCATTATAGTGGTGATAAATCTAAATTGTGTAAATTCGAGCTCTCTTCATTGAAAAAATTGGTTAGTAACTCTGGAATCGTGTTAAAATATTATTTTTGTAACAAAGAAGCAACAAGAAATAAATCAAAGAAGAATTGTTTCGTGTCTAGGGATAAATATTGAAAACATTGACAATCTATTTATGTATCCGTTAACAATACAACTAGTTAAAAAAGTGCCATTTGTTGACCAACGTAATTCAGTTGTAGCAACACAACTAAGCAAATAAAAACTTGAGTTTAGAGAGAGTAAAGTTTGTGGACTGTACTGGGATTGAAAGACATAATACAAATGTCTAGTATGCTGTGGTTTTCTTTATCAGGAACAAGTAAAATGATACTGTAGAAACTGCATATTTGAAAACTAAATTTGATTTTATTCCATTTAAGTACATTTAATTTCATTTGCTTATTAGAAGTAATATACAAATGTGTATGCGTGTGTTATGAGATTTCTGGTTCATTATAAAGAGATGAGAGTCCACCTTGATTCCGCATGAAACCATGATAAATCGCAGTCATGTGGATAAAACCTCTCCTTGGACGAAGACATTTTGCAATAAAACAGCACGGAGTTTATATAGCCTACTTCTGTTATTGACGTCTGCCAGCAAAGCATGTATATCTCGGTAAAATAGTTGTCTAGAACAACCACTCAGAAGTTTAATTAGCAGTCACGTAGGTTGCACCAATTACATAGTTTAAACGTCATGAGCTATTTTAATGTACTTACGTAACTGGATGCTTGGAAGAACGAAGCTGCTTTATTAATTAGGAAAACAAAGATATTCACCAGTGTTGATAAAAAAAATGTCTAGAAATGTATAGAATTGCCAGTAAATTATTTTTAGATAAACATAATTAGGTTGGTTAATTTTTGAGGATAAAAACATCACACACACACACACACACACACACACATACATACATATATATATATATATATATATATATATATATATATATATATATATATATATATATATATATATATATATATACATACATACATGTGGGTGTATTCTTAAATTATCTTGCATTAAGGAGATCTTTTACTTTTGAATGGCCAAAATATCGAAAAAAATCTATTTTCAACAACTTGAACTTTTCTTTATTTAATATTAATTTATTTAGAATTAGTAAAAAATATTTTTGGAACACAATGGAGTTTTTCCCCTCAAAGCTACCTGCTTTGTTATTACACACACACATTCAAAGACATATTATTTATTTATACACAAGCATAGTTAAAATTTCGGGGTGAGGGGGCTACAAGTCCCCTACCAGCACTTTGACTATACTTTTATATCTATTGACTATACTTCTAAATTATGCCAGGAATACTGTTCAGCTGGGTTTAGTTTTAAGACTGTTTGATATTATTTCATATAATTATCATACATTAATATATTATTTTATATCATAAAAAACTGTAACAAAATAATTTACTTAATCTTGTATAAGGAAATTTAACTACAATATTCATAAACATTAGTTTAATAAGCAAAATAATAATTTTAGTAAGGAAAATAGAAATAGAATACAATTTTTTAATCATTAACGTTTTTATTGAATAATGTTTTGTATCATACTTAATTTGTAATAGATACAGTGATATTCATTCAAGCTTACCACAAACCGATACGTTCTCAGAAAGTTTTCGCAAAAAATTAGGAATTTCATCAGGATTTAGATCTTACCTTCGAGCCCTCTTATTAGGGTGTCTGCTCAAGAGAAGGTTCGAAAATCAAATGATTTTTTTTAATTATATATATATATATTATGAGTAAATAAGCAAATGCTATGTAACGAAACACTTAGATAAAATAATTTTAGTATAATTGATTCATTTCCGTTATGATAAATATATGTAGAACGTTCATTGGTGACGTTACAATACCAAGGCAATTTATAATTATAAATTGCTGTCATTCAACAAAAGATAGTTTACTAAGTAGATATCATTAGTAAAAGAAGCTTCCCAAAGTGCTATCGCACAAGGTCAAACAATTGTGAGATAGCACTTTGGGAAGTTTCTTTTACTAATGGTATCTATTTAGTAAACTATCTTTTGTTGAATGACAGCAATTTATAATTATAAATTGCCTTGGTATCGTAACGTCACCAGTGAACGTTCTACATATATTTAGTTTTAAAATATCTCACAATTAACCTAGACCCACAAAACATATCTGTGTATTCACCATGGAAAATAATTAAATAATTATTAAATTTTTTAAATTTCCTACACAAATGCATAAAGGAGAACATACTAAACCGTCACTGTCCAGTCGACACCGACGGACGTTCTAGAGTTAAACCATTTACAATCTAACTTTATCCATGTACCTGGTGGACAGTGAAATAATGCTTAATTCAATTATCTTTATTATTTACGAAATTAATTTTAATTACATTTTCATAACCTTTAAATTCAACCTTAAATTTTCTATTCTATATATTCCTTTATTCATACCTAAAGTAATTTTCTTTTCTTTTTGGAAACATATTTTTAAGTTTTTGACGTCACTTCTGTAATCTAACATAAGAATGAAGATTTGGGTAAACTTTTCTGATGACACATCTAAATATTTTAAATCCTTGGATATGTGGGCTGTATTTAATGTTCAAATTCTTCGCATCGAATTTCAAAAACTTTTCTGTACCTTAAGAAAAATAAGTAGCAATGCATTTTTTCCATTTATACCTGTACTACTGTTTGCACTGCTCTTGTAAAATTTGTACCAATGAAAAAATTATTTCAAAAAATAAAAACATTTTTTTCACAGTCTATATTTAACATTTCGCGCTCCGAATTTTATTTCAATTTTGTTATCAGCAAATCCCAATGCTTTTAAGTGTTTTAAATGAAATTTGATTCAACTAAAAATAAGGCTATTTAAATAAACGAAAGATAGGAACAAATTCAATTAAAATTAAAGAGAAGAATTTCAATTACGAGGATCATGCGTCTCTAACGTGTGCTCGATATCTTTTGATTTAGACTTGAAAAGTATGTCGAGGCAGACTCAACAAAAGAACTCCTGAGATAAAATCTGAGGTCAAGTCATACTCGACATAAGAGTGCCAGACGTCAAAATAGGGGTAGGAAAAAAATTAGTAAAATTGTTTGGAATAAAACCATTTTTCTTTCAGAGTGTATATTTAAAAATTTTTTTCGAATTTTATTTGAATTTTATTATAAGAAGATTACAACTCTTTTAACCAATTTAACTGAAAATTAATTCAACTAAAAATAAGGCAAATTAAATAAATGAAAGATAGGAACAAATTCAGTTAAAATTAAACAAAAGAAGCTCAAATCTGAGGATGCGATATCTTTTGATTTAAGCGTGTAATATAGATCGGTTAAAATAGACTGATAAAAAAAAGTCCTGAGATGAAAACACTGATGTCGAGTCACACTCGACATAAGAGTGCAAGAAAAGTACGAACAAAATTAGTAGAAATGTTTGGAATAAATCCATTGTTATTTCATAGTTTATATTTAAATTTTTCTTCGCCGAATTTTGTTTCAGTTTTATTATAATTAGCTACCTACGCTTTTAAGCATTTTAATTTAAATTTATTTCCACTAAAAATGAGGCAGTTTAAATAAATGAAAATAGGAACAAATTCAGCTAAAATAGATGAAGTTCAAATCTCATGATCATGCATCGCTGACGTGTGCGCGATATCTTTTGATTTAGACATGGAAAAATGGGTCGAGGTAGACTAAAAAAACTGAGATAAAATCTGAGGTAGAGTCACACTACACAGAAAAGTGTCAGAAGTCAAAAGACAGGTAGGAACAAAATTAGTAAAAATTTTTGGAATAAAACGATTTTTAATTCAGAGTCTATATTTATAACTTTGTTCACCGAATTTTATTTCAATTTTATTAGAAGCAGCTCCTAACGCTTTTAAGCATTTTAATTGAGAGTTAATTTAACTAAAAATGAGATAATTTAAATAAATGAAAATAGGAACAAATTCAGTTAAAATTAAAAATAAGTTCCAATCTGAGGATCACACATCGCTGACGTGTGCGCGATATCTTTTGATTTAGATTGGAAAAATGGGTCGAGGTAGACTCGAAAAAAAAAACTCATGAGATACAAATATTGAGATCGAGTCATACTCGACATAGGAGTGCAAATGTTTAAAAGACTGGTTGAACAAAATCAGTAAAACTTAAGTAGAAATAGCTCAATACTTAAGTAGTTAAGTATAAATAGCTCAATAGCTCAATATGATCTTGTGTGTGCATGAATTTCTTGATATAGACTAGAATAATATGTCAAGGGAAACTCTACAAAGGACCTCCTGGCATAAAATCTAAGGTTGAATCCCACTAGACGTAAAAAAATAAAGGGTTAAAAGTCAGAAAAAGTAGCATCAAGAGGTCCACACATTATTTGATTTATCCCTATGGATTATTTAGGGAACTATTAAAAATCCTTATGTAAAATACACACATTTAAATTATTTTGTTTACAAGGCATACAAGGTAACAGTGCAACTGGATTGCCTGGGCCAAACCCTCTAATCCAGAGATTTCTTACAGTAAGCAGAGAAACTGACAACATAAAAACAACTAAAAGAAGAAAGAAGGGGATAGGAAGGTGGATTTGTGAGTCCATAACACTATTTATTTTGTTTCCAGGACCTTTAGGATGGGAGGTCAACTGAATCGCCTAGGCCTTGCCCTCTTATCTAGAGATTCCTTGCAGTAAGCAGAGAAATTCACAACGAACAGAGCATTAAAACAACAAAAATATAAAGGATGGGGATAGGATGGTGGATACGTGAGTTCATAACACAATTTATTTGGTTTTCAGGACCTTCAGGATGGTAGGTCAACTGGATTGCCTGAGCCTTGCTCTCTAATCCAGATATTTCTTACAGTAAGCAGAGAAATTCACAACGAGCAGAGCATTAAAACAACTAAAAGATAAAAGATGGGTATAGGATGGTGGATTCGTCAGTTCATTACACAGTAACTACAGAGTAGAAAATTTAGGGATAGAAAACACTTAATATTTTTTGGCCAGAAACATATAAACGAAATGAAATATTTTGTTATATTTCTATTTAGTTTTAAAATAAGTCCGAAAATATAATTATTCTGGTATTCGAACATAATAAATAAATGGGTATAAATCGAGTTAAAGTTTTTGAGCCTGACAGTATGTCAATGTATTAGATTAATTCTGATTATATTTCCTGACGAATTTCCCCATTTTTCTCTTATATTACTAAAGAAAACAAAGTAGCGGTAAATATCCTTCTCTCTGTGTAATTAAATGTTCATTAGTGGGCAGAAAGAATTTAAAGAATAGATGTGTCCTGTTCCCTAATTTGTCTTGAAAATTTTTCTCCAATAAATCATATTTTAAAGACTTGTTTACGTCCTAGGTTTGTATTATAAACTAAAATCGCTCAGACAAAATATCTGGTAAAGATAATTACAGAGAATATGACTGTTTAAAAATGATTGATGCGGGGCAATTAAAGGTTTCCTAAACCAGAAATATAATTATGGGATATGAAAACTTTAAAAATACCTCGCGTACTTATTCTGAAAAATATAACTCTGCTGAATATTGAGATATATTATAACGTTTAATAACAATGAGAAAGTATTGTTCCTGAAAATCTTATTTACAGTTTTCCCCATTTCAGGATAAATTTTATTTACTAGTATACTAGAATTGTTATTTTGTATTGTACTTATGAAATGTTTTGAAATAATTTTGGAAACAAATGTAACAAAACTGTTTACGAATGACATATCTATTCTAAATAAAGCATGTTATTATTTTTAATGAATTTGTATTCAGCGTCCTTTTTTAGAGATATCTAAAATATAGATTATAGAAATTTTATATTATATTGATTTTCTAATTTTCAGCAACACTAGCTAGCAAATATGTGGTTACCCTATGTTCAATATCTACTGCAATTTATAATTTCGCCACTTTAGTCAACATTGTTGATTCTTTGTACTTGGCTAATATCTGTTGTAGGTACATCGACTTACATAGCTTCACATAGCTTTCACACATCGCATAGCTGTATACGAGGGGTACTTGAAAATTAATGTTACAATGCCAGCATTTCTGAAATTTCTTCTGATATAAAGTAGTCAAGTGCGATAATTTTGTCACATTCGGTCGTCAAGTGTGCAGAGGTTTCGCCACCCGCCACTTGTAGTGCTAGTTGTAAAGTACTTATGAAATGTCTTGAAATAATTTTGGAAACAAATGTAACAAAACTGTTTACGAATGACATAATTATTCTAAATAAAGCATGTTATTATTTTTAATGCATCCATGCTCAGCTTCCTTTTTTAGAGATATCTAAAATAAAGATTATAGAAGTTTTATATTATCTCAATTTTCTAAGTTTTCAGCAAAACTATCTAGCAAATATGTGGTTACCCATATTTTCAGTATCTTCTATCAATAATTTCATCCCTTAGTCAACATGCATGATTCTTCTTACTTGGTTGTTATGTTTTTTAGGTACATCGAATAGCTTCACATAGCTGTATACAAGAGGTATTTGAAAATTAATATTTAATGCCGGCATTTCTAAAATTCCGTCTGATATAAAGTAGTTAAGTGCGATAATTTTATTACATGCGTTCGTCAAGTGTGCAGAAGTTTAGCCACCAGCCACTTGTAGCGCTAGTTGTAAAGTACTTATGAAATGTCCTGAAACAATTTTGGAAAAAAATGTAACAAAACCTTTTACGAATGACATAAGTATTCTAAATAAAGCACGTTATTATTTTTAATGCATCCATATTCAGCGTCTTTTTTTAGAAATGTCTAAAATATAGATTGTAGAAATTTAATATTAGTTCGCTTTTTTAATTTTTCATCAAAACTAGCTAGCAAATATGTGGTATGTTTTTCAGTATCTACTATCATTTATAATTTTGTCACTTTAGTTAACATTGTTGATTCTTCGTACCTAGCCGATATTTTATGTAGGTACGTCGACATACATAGTTTCACATAGCTTTCACACGTCACATCGCTGTATATGAGGGGTACTTGAAAACTAAGGTTACAATGCCTGCATTTTTAAAATTTCATCTGATATAGAGAAAGTATTCAAGTGCGATACTTTTATCACATGCGGTCGACAAGTGTCCAGCCAATTGTAGCTCTAGTTGTAAAGTTACCTCAAAAGGTGACTCGTTTAGAAAATAAGTTTCGCGAAGAAAACCACTTAGTTACTTGATTTCTATGCGTGAAGCATGTAAACACTGATAAAATCCACATACTCTGGTAGACATTGGTGAAGGGTTTGTAATGTCTCATCAGAATGTCACAAAATATTGTCGAAAGTTTGAGCCTACTGTATTTTACAAAAATACTTTCCACTATTTTCTCACTTAATTACCACAAATGGGGACTCGTTTGAAAAATACGTTTTGAGAGAAAAACTGTTTAGTTATTTGAATTCTATCGGTGAAACATGTAACCATTGATAAAAATCACCAACTCTGATAGAGACTGATGGAGGGTCTATAATGTCTCATCAGCATGTCAGAAAAAAATGTCGAAAGTTTGAGCCTAGGACATCTTACCAAGATACGTTCCCCTATTTTTTCACTCGAATGAAAGAAACCCTTGAAGTAAGATGATTAAGTTGTTGAGGTGGAAAGTTTAACGATTATGTGTTTAACTGCACAAAGACAGATTTTTATCAGTAAGGAATATTCTAAGCCAATATACGAATCGACTATAGCATAAAACGATATGGAGGTTATGAGGAAACATAACCTCCTGTATGTGCTACCAGTTTTCTGTATTGGTTGTGTAAAATAAAATGTACATTGTTCACATTCATCTTTACAAACTTATTTTTTAATCATTAGCTCATAAAACTGAAAATCTTCTTTTGACAGTGTTTGCATGTAATATCATGTTTGGCTTGACTTTTTTTAGGGTTTGGAGAGCCATGGTCTACTTTATGCTACACAAGGAAAATGAGACAGGGGCTAACTTCTTAAAGCAGATTCCGAACTTCTGCGAGTATTTGTGCCACAGTGTTATTCGAACCTATCAACTGCAAAGATGAACAACACCTAAAATGATCTACATTCACTTACGCCCTTCGTTCGGAGATATATTTAAAAACTCTCTCATGATCATTTTTTTTATTTTAATCGAATAATATATGATTTTTATTTGATACCACACCACTAGGTGATGACAGACTGTAAAAACAGAACTTATAAATGTTTATAGATTTTATATTCTAAACTGCCAATAATAGCAAAGACTAAGGTAGGTTTCAGAACATATTTGGCAGAAATGACTCATTCAGAAATGGGTTAAACCTACTTAAAAATAAGCGATACAAACTAAAATATTATTACATAAATTTATGTACTTTTATCAAAAAAATGGAAATAGATCAAGGATTAACAAAATATAATACCTGAATAAATTAAATAAAAAGTAATATCGATTTAATATTAATCTCTCTATTGGACAAAATATCTTAGCATAAGAAAATTTAAAAATTTATAAAAACTTATTCTTGATAATTTTAAGTTAGTTAAAATATATCATTTAACATGTAAATATTTCATAGAATACATAAAATACAGGAAAACTATGGAAAAAGTATTTCAGAATTATGTAAGTAATCTTATATTTTCCGAGAAATGATGATTTTATTTCCAGTTTTAATATTTCTAAATAAAACCGAAATATTTAAAAAAAATATTGATTTCATTTTCTTATCGTTTTATTTATTATTTATATAAGGGTTGATAATTTTCTTTACTTACTGCTATTCATCTAACATATATGTGAGTATTTTAAATTCAACTGGTTTAGGTACTCAAGAATAGCCCTAGATAAATGATAATACGGTATGTGAAATACCGTCTAATATTCACATAAATAATTAAGGCACATTTCGTTATTGCAGGAAACAGTAATGTGTAAGAAGAAATAAGGTATAACAGAAAAAATATACGCAGTATAACTAAATAGAATATAAAATGTTCACAAAATATTTATGCAAAATAATTTTTAATTTATAATACATTGAACTATAGGAATTATTTTCACATTTATATACATACATACACACGTACACAAATATATATATATATATATATATATATATATACATATATATATATATATATATATATATATATATATATATATATATATATATATATATATATATATATATATATATAATATATATATATATATATATATATATATATATAATATATATATATATATATATATGTATATATGTATATGTATATATATATATATATATATGTATATGTATATATATATATATATATATATATATATATATATATATATATATATATATATATATATATATATGTATATATACATATATCTATATATATATATATACATATATCTATATACATATATATATATACATGTACATATATATATATACATATATATATATATATATATATATATATATATATATATATATATATATATATACATATATATATATATATATATATATATAAATTTATTTATTTATATATTTATATTCATCTTTATTTTTGTGTGTGTTTGTATGTATATATGCACATCAAATATAAAGGGTACTACGTCATACATTTCAAATTTTATAGGAGAACATAAACAAAAGATTTAAGATTTGTCTGAGTAGGGTCTTTTAAGTGGCTTAAAAGCTTTAAATTTCTTGGAGGAAATAGAGAAGATATAGTGAGTGCTTGTAAACATACAAATGTAATACAGATAAGAAATTTAGTGTCTGGATGGATGTCTTTATTTTAAAACTTGTGTTAGTTTTTGGGATTTTTGCTTCCGAATTAGCGAAATATATAGAGAGTCTTTAGAGAAGGGAGACAATGCTTTTATCATGTAATGGTGTAGATTAAATTATAAATAAACTTGCAGTCATTTTAATATTTTTCAAAAAAGCATTGTGCCCTTTTATTGCAATGTATATATAGAATATACTAAAATATATCTTGATACGTAACTAAATGTTCCCCCTTTTTTTCTTTTTCCTGGGGAGAAAAATGTCAATTATTGATAAATACATGATTCTTTTGTTAATGGATTCTTCCTTTATTAATTTATTTGGAATTATCATTAATACAGTAATAACTAAATTGGAAGTAATAAACATATTTTGTGTGAAGTGGAAAGTAATTGTAAGAAAACAATACTAATTAAACATTATTGGCAATTATAGCTTTAGCCCTTGTCTTATGATAGATGAACCGTAGACCCTGGGAGAAGGAAGTGCTTGGTTCATATCAGGACCGGACAGTACTTTTGATAGTTGGTCCACTTGGTTGCAATATGGACCACCTGTCTCATAAATGTTAAACAGTCAGATAATTCTTAAAACCTTCTTAACTCCTTACCTGTGACTCCCAAACTCAGCTTTGGCTTGGTCGATTTTGGAATGCCTCACCTGAGTTAGGCATAGAGAAACATCAGTGTTTCAATTTCGTGAAGCCTTAACTTAGTCCAATGCATAATATGTAATTTATCTTTGTCCCATTGGATGGTAATGTTTTCCTGCGAAAAGTTTGCAGTTTCCTGGAAATTTTCGCCATTTGTCGGATACCGTAAAGGATTTGTGAAATTCAATGGAATCTCAGGGACAAGGAATTCATGACAGTTGATATTTTCAGGTATGGGCCTAATGTGTAATACAATAACACACAAAGAGATAAGTGCAATTCCAAGTTCTGCTCAACTCTGGACTCAGAACTATCTGTGACTGAAAGATCTTTGACTTTTTATGGCAGCAAGGAAAGTTCTAAAATTTTGCCTCGGAAGGCAATGAAAGTTTCAAAGGCATCAAAGGTGATGTGGCAACTGGACCATATGGGACGAGCAAAAATAAACACATAAAAGAGCAAAGAGATAGAAGGGTGGATTCGTGAGTTCATAACACAAAACTAGAGAGTAGAGAGTTTAGGGATAGCAAAACATAAATATATTTTTTTGGCCAGTGACATCCGTACAAAATAAGCCGAAAACTTTTGAGTAAAAGTGTATTGACAAAGGCATCAAAGGCATCAAAGGTGATGACGCAACTGGACTCTATGGGCCTAGCCCGTTAATCCAGAGGCTTCTATCAGTAAGCACAAAAATGACAACGAGCGAAAAGTAAACACATAAAAGAGCAAAGAGATAGAAGGGTTGATTCGTGAGTTCATAACACAAAACTAGAGAGTAGAAAGTTTAAGGATAGTAAAACATAAATATTTTTTGGCCAGTGACATCCGTACAAAATAAGCCGAAAAAATTTGAAAAATAATGAGTAAAACAAAAATTTTAAAAATTTTGGAAAAAATAAAAATATAAGTTTTAAAAATAAATAAACTGTCTTAAAAATCAAATAAAGGCCTAAATAATAATATTTAATTATAGTAATAATTTTTATTGCTATATTTTTGATGTTATAAATTTTTAATTGTTTAGTAGTTGGTTGGTTGGTTTTGGAGCACTACGGTCTACTTTTTGCATCACGAGGGCTAATGAGACCGGGACCTACTGCTTAAAGCCGATTCCGAACGGCTACGAACATCCATGCCACAGTGGGACTCGAACCCACGAACTCCGGTTCCGAAGGTCAGTGCCCTAACCATTCGGCCATCGTTCGGCCTATTTGCTTAGTAGTAATGATCGGGTACGAAAGTTTTAATGATTTGGAAAAAATAAAAATACATGTTTTAAAAATAAATAAAATGGTCTAAATTTTATTTGAAAATTTTGTCCCCGTCGGGGATAGAACCCGACGACAACCCGATGGAGATGAGCGGTGGGCAAGGCGTAATCTATCCAAGCCACATCTCAGCATACCGATTTCAGCAAAATAATGTATTAGTACGGTAGACTTGGCGATGTGCGAATTTAAATATTAAGCTCCGCCTTCAACAGCGCAGAGCATTACGGGAAGAATTAGGAGAAAATACACGAAATAAAATTAATTTAGAGTACGATAAGTGATGTATGGCCAGTTTTAAGCATTTTAAATCTTTTTTCTTACATTTTTTAACATTTTATAAGGTTTTTTTTTTGTTTATTTTTTATTTTTTATAAAGACAACACAAATTAATAAGGATCTTTGGCTAGAATAGCCAGAGGCCTTCTTCTATTGCTAGCATCAGTTGGTCGTAATTGACAAGATTATTTATTAATTCATTGCTTAAATTTTTATGAAATTTAGTGGAAAGATTATAAATAAATTTTGGAATATTAGGAATCTTAAGTTCCTCGTGGATTTCGTCATTGCGAAAGTACCATGGTGAATTAGTGATTTCTCTTAATATTAGATTTTGAATAACTGTTAATATTTTAATGTTAGAATCTGCTGCATACGACCACGCTGGTGCGGCATAGGTAAATATTGGACGAAGGAAGGAAGTGTAAACGAGCAGCTTCTTTTTAATCAATGAAAATTTCACTGCGCAATGCACAGAACTGTCAAATATTCCAGAATAATTTTCTGGTAAACTAAAAACATGTCCAGAATCTCCTCAAACACGAAATAAAGTAGAACATAAATAAATGATATAAATAAATATTTCCCTATTTTTTTTCTTCTTGGGGAAAAATCTCAGTTATCGATAAACACAAGATTCATTAAGGTTTCCCCCTTTTATTAATTTATTTGGAATTAACATTAACATAATATTAAGTAAATTGGAAGTAATAAAAATATTTTATAGTGGAGTGAGAAGTAATTGTACGAAAACAATACTAATTAAAAAAATTGGTAAGAATAGCGCTAGCCCATTTTTTATGATAGATAACCAGTAGACACTGGGAGAAGGAAATGCTTGTTGCATATCATAATGAGGAATTTGCACATGTGGGGGATTCGAACAACTTAGTGTTTTTCTGGTAATTTCAGACTCGTAGATTCCAAAAATGTTCTCAAAAATGTAAAAAACTGGGTCCATCATTTAAAAAATTAATTTTAAAGTTAAGCGAAAATCACGTGACATCAAAAAGCTTCGTGATTGGTTGTGATGTCATCGTTCATGCAGACCAATATTTTTGTATTGCTTTTAAGCGCGAACTATTTTCCGATTTTGTTTTTGCAAGTTCCTGAAATTTTCTAGCTATCAAAATTTATTTTTATTTAAACCTGAAGGTTTATTTTATCGATCTAGATAGCTTAGTTATCTCAATTTGTCATAAATGTCTCTTCTACCTGGATTTACCAATCAGACAACCTCCCGAAAATTGACAGCATGTCAATGTTTTCTTTCTTGGCAAAAAACCCGGATTTTATGGGAGCAGAAATACGAGGAATTAAAACCCAAAGGTGTGTAAAATCATTTATATTTTTTTTCCAATTTTACTTAACATGTATTAATACTTTATTCATGCTAAACACAGCTCTTTTGTTTGTAAACACAAACGAAGTCAAAAAAATATACACATATCATATACATACACATTTGTAGTTGCATCGTTTTTTATAAATAGAGACGGATGTAATATTAAAATAAAAATTAGAGGAGGTATTTTTTGTGAGACCGGTCTCATTAGCCTTCGTGTTGCAAAAAGTAGACCGTAGCATTCCAAAACCAAACCAAAACAAAATCAATTCTTAGATATTTTAAATATGATGAAAAGAAATTTAAATTCTTTAAATGGCTTTACTTAATTATTTATACATTTTTAAATAGCAATACAATTTTATTGCCTTTAATATTAATGTCAAATTAAAAAATGTATAAAATTTCTCAAATTAAATTTAATTTTTAAAGTAATATAATTATTAAGTATTTTAAAAATATTATACTTTTTTTTTTCAAATTAGTCACCAATTTAATCGAAAAATATCACTGTTACATTTGATACATAAGAAAGTATTCATCTCTGAAGAAAATATTTATAATACCTTGAAAATACATAACTTTCCCCTCCCCCGAGTTATTTATTAGATAATTATATGCTTTAGATATTTATATGTTTTTCGATATTTATATGCTTTATAAAATATTTATTGTACTTGAACTCTGTGATAATACTCGAAAATTAGCAGTTTTAAAAGCAGTGGTTAATCAACAATCCTTTTAAAGGTATAGATGTATTTTATATACTTTAATTGTTCTAAAATAGTAATATTTAAACAAATGCAAGCATTTATTTACCGAAAAATGGTCTTCACAAACCCATAGAGATGATTTATATGATAATTTGAGGTTTAATTTCTCATCCCTTTTCATCTCAGTTGTCCAGATTTTACGTATATGTGGGTCTTTTGGGACGCTGAAAAATATCTTCTCATTGCAATTAGTTGTTGTATTTTTACAGAGTGGCACAATACAATATTTAGAGTATGATTTTTTAATGCCAGACATAACAAAAAAATGCTATTATATGCGATACTTTACACAAAAAACAAATTTAAAAGTCGCCTTTTAACATGTAAACAGCATAGGAGCTCGGTGTTTACATGAACGATGACGTCACAAACTCGGCGGAGATAAAGTAGCGTTTTTGAGAGACGTTAAAGAGTCCGCTATAAAACCCATTAGAAATCACTCATTAGGCCCCCAAATGAAAGAAAAATAGCTACTGTCCTGCTTACTTTTTTGTCTTCTATCATTTAAAATCAAAATTAGAAAACGTGAAAATTCCTCATTGGACCGTACTTTTGATAGTAGGCCCACTTGGTTGAAATATGGACCACATGTCTCGTTAATGTTTAACAGTCAGATCATTCTAAAAGCACTCTTAACCCCCAAACTCAGCGTTGATTTCGCAAATGCGCCGATTTTAGAATGCCTGACCTGAGTTCGGCAAAGAAAAAAAAAATTAGTGTTTCAATTTCGTGAAGCCTTAACTTAGTCCAGTGCATAATATGTAATTTATCTTTGTCCCAATAGCAGGTAATGTTTTAGCAAGAAAAGTTTGGCAATATCCAGGAAATTGTCGTTATTTGTCGGATACTATAAATGATTTGTGAAATTCAGAGAAATCTAATTGACATGGAATACATGACAGTTGATATTGTAAGGTAGGGGCTTAATGTGGAATAACACACATAGGAAGTAGAGCTAACCTAATTTATGTACTCAACTAGTGAAGTACATTTGCAAGCTCTGCACAACTCTGAACTCAGAACTATCTGTGATTGAGAGATCTTTGGCTTTTATAGCAGGAAGGAAAGTTCTAGAAATCTCTTTCGGAAGGTGATGAAAGTTTTACTGAGCAACGCAGAGAAATGGCGAATATTCCAGAATACTTTTGTGACAAGCTAAAGAAAAGTCCAGGATCTCTTGGAACAGGAAATAAAGTAGAACATAAATAAAGGATATAAATAAAGACTTACACGGTTTTTAAATTCTATTGTAACGGGGTTCGAACTCAAGACCTCTTCGATACGAGACTAGCGTGACGACCATTCTGCTATGGAGAGTCTAAAGTTCCCTTGCAATGCAGCAATATAAATAACACTATTGCTCTATTGGTTTATTACATTTATCTTGAAAATTATGTAATCTGTGACTTTTTGCTATAGTTTGATCAAAATTACTCTAATCAATTAGCATTTTCCGTATATTTAAATATAAGGAATATTGTAGTTATTTCGTTTATTTTTTGAATATGTGTTTCTAACATTTTAATGATAATACCGATCAAAATTAAAGAAATTTATTTTTCCTTTCTTGTCTCGTTTTTTTCATATTTATTGCTCAGGCAAGGTGTTAAAAATCCAAATGTGTGAATTGAAAAAAACAAAATATTCAGTTTATAGCTCATTTTCCGGAAGAATATTACACGGATTTTTTGTACAAAATCAAAAAAGGAAAAATATAAAAATAATAAATAAATTTCAAATTAAAATTAACTATTTCTACTATTCGTTTTGTAAATTCTTTAATTAATACTAGTGCATTGTCAATTTCCCCAGATGTGGCGTATATATGTTTAATCAAATGAAAGGTATGTAACCACTGCAAGCGGCTTCTTGAACATTAGAAGCTTATAAATTTTAAGATATTCCAGACACTGCCTTCGGAAATTCCTGTATTTTATTTAAAGCATGTAACATTTCCCAAATTCCTAGAGGATCTTTTAATTTGAACCTTGCCAACAAACTGAGAATGTCATATTATAAAATCAATTAGCTGTATCCCTTTTTAACTCTTCTGAAACTACGAGTAATAAACGCTTTTAATTTTTATTTTGCAGAATTAAAAGAAAATAATTTTTTCGCCTTATCTTAAATCTATTTACGAAGAACTTGAAGAAGTGTGTATTAAGAAAATGTATTTTAAATCCTGAGTTATTTTTTACAATGATGTATTACTGTTTTATAGTAGCATTTATTTTTAGGAGAATTAATGTATATTTTTATAATTTAACAAGTGTAAATTTAACCGTTTACCCGTTAATGTTCCAATAATGGAACATGATTTTTAAAATAAAAAATTCACATGCAAAAAAAATCTTATCAATTTTACACACAATTAAACATGACATTATAAAGTATTTTTTACGATACGTTTGACTTTGTTTAGATAATTATTTACTTTTCTTACTATGTTTTGAGTTTTATTCTAGTTTGTCAATTTTACTTTCCCTTTCGATTAAATTTACAAAATTCCAGTTTAAATTTAAAAAACGAAATATTTTAAAATATATCAGTAGACAACATATCCTAAGGGAAAACAATAAAACAAAATTTAATTTTATTATCTAAAGCAGTGTTTCTCAACCTTTTAGTATTCACGGCCCAATTTTCAATCATAATTTTCATCGCGCCCCCCTCCCCACCGCGTACAATAAAATGTATACAATAATAATGTATTTTGAGCATTATGGCGCTAAACCTGCACTACAACCTTAATTTTAAACTTTGAAAATTACCAAGAATACGGAAATTTATTGACATTTTGCAACACTGATACTCAGCATTGAAAAAACAATAATCCTATGCCTTTTTATTGCTCTTGCGTCCCGCCATGTCGGGCATTCTCACGGTTTCGCGAGAAGTTTCGATTTGTCTGGAATTTGTCTGGTCAGCTTAAAAGTTAAGTTAGGAGCGTGCGCAGATGTGAACAAATGTTTTCTCATAGGGAGAAGGAGAAAGTTCTATGACGCCAATTTCAATTCCAGACAATCTCATTCGAGTCGATCCTTCTTATCGCCATTGAATCTATTCTTAATGTGTATGTTATATATATTTTCGTGTAATTGCAATTCACGGTATTAAATATTCAAGGATTATTTTCTTTAGCATTCAAATAAGAATAAAAACTTTTCTAAAGAAAACAAATAAATAAAGCTGCAAATGGAAGCTGCAATGCTTCAAAAGGATTAAAATAGTGGCACTTCATATTGATGTTTTTATGTCTATGTTCCATTATTGGGACATTGGTATTTCAAGGATTCATTTTTCATTTATGTGCAAAGTATTATAGGATATTGCCAACATTATTTTCTTTAGCATTCAAATAAGAATAAAAACTTTTCTAAAGAAAACAAATAAATAAAGCTACAAATGGAAGCTGCAATGCTTCAAAAGGATTATAATATTGGCACTTCATATTGATGGTTTTATGTCTATGTTCCATTATTGGGACATTGGTATTTCAAGGATTCATTTTCCATATATGTGCAAAGTATTATATGATATTGCCAACATTATTTTCTTTAGCATTCAAATAAGAATAAAAAATTTTCTAAAGAAAACAAATTAATAAAGCTGCAAATGGAAGGTGCAATACTTCAAAACGATTAAAATATTGGCACTTCATATTGATGTTGATGTTCCATTTTTGGGAACATTTATTCAAGGAATCAACAAAGTATTAGAATGCCAAATTCTTTAGCATTCAAATAAGAATAAAAACTTTTCTGAAACTTGCTGATGGATGCTTCAAAAGGAGGATAATATTGACTTCATATGATGTTTATGTCTATTTCCATTATTACATTGGATTTCAAGATCATTTCCATTATGTGCAAAATTATATGATATTGCCAACATTATTTTCTTTAGCATTCAAATAAGAATAAAAAATTTTCTAAAGAAAACAAATTAATAAAGCTGCAAATGGAAGGTGCAATACTTCAAAACGATTAAAATATTGGCACTTCATATTGATGTTCACTTTAGTAAAGTCATAACAATAGAATGAAATTCTTCTTGAAAAGTCGGCTGAACATGGGCGTGTGTGTGGGGGGAGGAGCTTTGAACTGTGCATTTGGCAACAAGTGCAATTTCACTCAGGTTACTTATTGCATGTGTTTGCGGAAATAATTATCAATTTAATTTGAAATAGAGGTTTTCTGATTAGTTTTGTTGGATGGCAGTGAAAAAGGTGCATGTGTGCTTTCTATGTGTTTCATTTATAAAGTTTTCATAAATTTAACACCATGTCTGAAAGATGCCTTACAATAGATGATGTTCTGGCCATTCTAAAAACTCTTTTGGGTTCTGATTTGGAAGATGTAGATATTTACTAGATATATCCCGATGAATTTGCTGATATAACCGATGAAGGAGATATTGATGATAATATTTTAGATGCTGTTACACCATTGGATGTCTGTGGAATATTAGAGGTCATTTTTAAAAGAAAAGATGTAAGTACTCCATATGAAGACAAATTTCAGAAAAGGAGTCCAAGGGGTAAGAAGAGAGGAAAAACTGTAGTAAAATGAAAAAAAGGGAAATTCCACAATACAACAGAATCTTAAAAACCGGTACCAATATTGCATAAATTCTATAGTGTCATAATATTTATCCATTGTACATTATTTAAAGATAAATAAATAAAACAGTTAATATTAAGGAGATGTTATACTTATTAGGCTTTAAATTAACTACTTTCATGAGCTTTCAGATATATGCAAAATATAATCATGTAACACGCCAATGTTAAAATAATGAAACATTGATAAAAACTCCCTCAAAAATTTTTACATCTAATTTTAAAACTTAAATTATATTTTTATACTCTTAATTAATATAATAACCAAATGTCAAGTCATTGGGACTATTCTTTTTTAATTCGGTGCTTAAACGGTTAAATATTGCACAAATTCTGAAATTGTTCAAAATTTATTATATTCAATACTTTTTATTTTAAATTTATATGACGATATTTGAATTAAAATGAGATATTTATTTTCGAATACGTTTTAATATCAATAGGACCTCAATGGTCATTTAGGGTAGGAAAAATATTAGTTATTTGACTGTTAAATAGACTTTTTTGGAAACTTTAAAATTTAATGTCCCCCTACCGTAACTACATAATTTATGCTTGTCAAAATTTATAATTTGAATTTAATTGTACACTGCAATTATTTAACAACCCAGTGAACAAGCCATATGTAGAACTATAATAATGAGACTCGATAAGGAAATTCAGAACACAGAATTAGAGTTAACACATCTTAAATTTTCATCAGTAGGACCCCATTGGTCATTTAGAGTAGTAGAAAATATTAGTTATTTGAGTGTTAAATAGACTTTTTTGAAAATTTCAAAATTTAATGTCCCCCTACCTTATTTACATAATTTATGCATGTCAGAATTTATAATTTCAGTTGAATTGTAAACTGCAATTGTATAACAACCCAGCGAACAAGATAATTGCAGTTTACAATTCAACTGAAATTATAAATTTGAACATGTTAAATAATTGAACTTTACACTGCAATTATTTAACAACCCAGTGAACAAGACATATGTAGAACTATAATAATGAGACTCGAAAAGGAAATGCAGAAAACAGAATTAGTGTTAACACAACTTAAACTTTCATCAATAGGACCATATTGTCCATTTTGTGTAGGATAACATATTAGTTATTTGAGTGTTAGATATACTTTTTTGAAGATTTCA
>CM063500.1:31224083-31246583 GCA_032207245.1 Pardosa pseudoannulata | reverse complement strand
AACATTAAACCAAATGATAAACATTTTAACTTCTCAAATTATTCTATTTTAGCTAACTATTTGTTTTTATTTGAATTTTATGCTTGTAACATTTTTATCTCATTTGATAGCCCTTTCCTATCTTTTACTTCAATTATTTGTGATTTTTCTTGTTTCTTCTGCTTTTAAAGATCAGTAAAATACAGAGTCATATAGCACTTAAATATTTAGAATAATTTTTAAATATTCTACTAGAAAAACTCAAAAATATATTATACAACATCATAAACTTATTTTAAAGTAGCTACACTTCCTTCTGATTTCTTTATGCATTCTTTATTATTATAAAACCTCGTTACAAATTTGTGGTACCTTGTGGGGTACAATTAGAAGCATTTGGGAAAAAAATTTAGCTTCTGTAATGCATTCAACTTTGACATCTACCCAATACTGACCTAATTTGCTGTTTCCTTGATTGTAAATTTCCTTTTTTCAATACCAAGTACACTGGTAAACATTATTTTAGTCTATCAGTTTTATCTGCATCATCATAACAAATCATCATAAACCATCTGTTTTTCAACAAGAATCTCAAAGCATAAAAGTAAATATTTAAAAATTAATGCTTTATCAACAATAAAAAAAGGTCTATAATGGAAATTCCCTTAGTTGATTTAAATTTGAATAGTGATCTTTAACATAGTTCCTGTACTAATTTTATGAAAAAATTATTTACAATAAATTTAAGTAATATAATTATAGTAACTGAAGCATAAAAAATATTAGATTTTCCAGATGAGTTTTTTTAACTTAATTGTTCTAATTAATGAATATACATTTTAAAACTGAAAATTAATTTGAATATTAAAATACCATTTATATTTGCTTGAAAATAAATTTCTCTCTTTAAAGGTAATGTGATATCTAAAATATGATATTATTTGTCATAAGTTTTTGACAGTTCAAACCAGTTTTTGATGTTCTGTCATGCCAAAAACCCAAAACTGCAACTGCATACTGTTTGAATACAGATCATATCTTTCTGTTTTTAACAAAACAAAACAAAACAAAAAACAAAAAAAAAAAACATATTTTTACTATTGCAAAATAGTATAAATATTTTACTAAAATTCTTTATTGAATACAAAATATTTTAACAATTTTTACACCAGCCTTTAACAATGCCTTCAATTTCTTGGTTCGTCAGATGCTTCCATAACACATTTCACCCACCTGCACCTAAAATATAATAAATAATTTTCTTTTTTTAGAAAATATTGCTAGGTTTACCTTAATATTTTTTTATATTTTATAAGAATGGTTCATATTTATATTAAATATATGCTTTTACATGCACATATTTAATATAAATAAAATATTGCACTCACATAATACCCAAAATATCCACACATATCCCACAATACCCATAGATGCTTCCATAACACATTTCACCCACCTGCACCTAAAATATAATAAATAATTTTCTTTTTTTAGAAAATATTGCTAGGTTTACCTTAATATTTTTTTATATTTTATAAGAATGTTCATATGTATATTAAATATATGCTTTTACATGCACATATATTAATATAAATAAAATATTGCACTCACATAATACCCAAAAAAACCACACATATCCCACAATACCCATATATGCACACACACAATGACCATGTACCAAACTTTTGGTTGGTAAAGTACATTTGTACCTTCAAATCATTTCTCTTGATATATACACATAACAGTGGTATGACTATTCCTAGATATACAACTACAAGTAATTAATTTATTATTAATAATTATTATACAGAAATACAAGTGCTAAATAAATAAAAACTATAATTTAATTGATACAATTTTAGATTTTAATAAAAGTAGAACATCATTTTCTTTTGCCCTCAACCAGCTAAATTTTGCTGCCAATTCATTTGACATTTTTGATAACATAATTGTCATACCAAGTCACTGAGGCTTATGCCACTGGTCTGGAAAGTACTTAATAATAAAAACAATTTATATGTAGAATATAAATATGAATTCAGACAACATACAACCTAAATAGTGCTGAAAATATGAGAAAAATCAAAGCAAACAAATTATGAAATAATTCATTGATACAAATGGAAACATTATAATTAAAGTAAATTAAAATGTAAATTATACAACAAACACTTGCTACTAACAATACAATATATTTACCAGACTATAATTCACAACATTCTAATACTTATCAGAGTACACAAATATACTAACCTACAGTTCTTTAGTGTTGATATTTAGTTTAAAATTTCTTCTATCATTTGAATTTCTTCCCTTGTCGACTAGTCCTTTCTTTAAAAGTAAATAGAATTCCTCTGGATAAATAAAACAAAAAAGGATTTCAGCTAGCTGGGTCAAGGTTGAATCCCAACGAAAAAACTGATCTTTTCACTTTAACTGAAAAATATCAAACATAATCGAAGAAACACAAGCATCAATTTAAAGTTTTATTTATTATATATAAAATTTGAAAGACTTTTAAAACACTTTGCTTATAGCATATTTGGCACCTTGATTTACTACAAAACTTTTTATATCTATTCTAGAACAATCATAAAATTTGCACATTATTTAATTTAGAAGTGTAATATTTGTTTCTTAAAATTAAAATTTAGTACTCTTCTTGTGTGTTAAGTTCACCAGACCATTTAGTGTGTTTTTCCTTTAATTTAAAACTATTAACAAAAACTGTTTCATTCGTGTCTGAAAAATTTTGTGGATTCAAATACTTTATCAACTAGCTGTTGTAAACATCACAATCAAAAGCTTTCAAGTCAATTTTTATTGACTTGAAAGTCTATTCAATTATAAAACATTCAATTTCATACCACTTTGAATAAATTTATTAATTTCAACAATAAAATCTGCTAAATATTCTGACACATCTGATGACTTTTAAAAACTATGAAATATGTCTATTAGAAAAAATTCATAGTATACTTCTAGAAGCATTTTAAATTTTTCTAAATCTATAAAAAAGAAACTATAAGAAAATATTCTAACAGACATAATAATATATTAAAGACAACTCTAGATAGAGGCAGTATAAGGCAATATAATTTGTGTGTAATTTACAATGGGAATTATTATTTAGTACTTACAGGAATTTATAAACAAATGAAGATGACGCTCCACACTCAATAATAATATACAGCGTAATGTAGTTTGTTCACCAGACTATAGATGGTGATTTTGGAAGGAGGTGATCTAAAAGAGCTCTATAAGACGTCTATATCAAAATATGAACTGATACAGGCTACGTCTATTAAAAGTCGAAACCTGGAGGACTTATAGATGTACATAACACGTCTTAGATATCTAACAGACGTCGAAATCACACACGACCATTAGACATCTATTTTTTTTAATCTTATAGAGTTCTATAGCACGTCCTGGATGTCATAGATGAATTTCGATCTCTATTAGACGGCTATAAGCTCTATGTGGTTGTGTGGGATATTAGTTATTTGAGTGTTAAATAGACTTTTTTGAAGATTTCAAAATGTAATGTCACCTTACATAAACTATATAATTTATGGTTGTCAAGATTTATAATTTGAATTGAATTTTACATTGCAATTATTTAACAACCCAGGAAACCAGATATATGTAGAACTATAATAATGAGACTCGTTGAGGAAATTCAGAAAACAGAATTAGTGTTAACACGTCGTAAATATTCATATTTATTTTATCGATTACTTGATCGATTACAAGAGATGAAATTTTATTTATTTCAAACGTCAACTGCGTTTATTAAATATAAAAATTAACGGCATGTTACATGCACTTTAAATAAAAAAGAAGGTGTCAGAAATTTCCTTTAGATGTGTTATGAATAATTTATAATACGGCAAAAATAATAATAGTTTGATTCTGTTTTTAATAACTTAATTTATTTTTACCTAAATATTTTATGAATTATTCAAATTTTATCAAAAGTTGTCTTCAGGGTACTATTCATTTATCTACTTATACGACAACTTTGTAAGAAAAGGCTTTACTATCGCAATATGCACAAGACACTTTTCATATTCACTAAATTTTTGTAAAAGATTAAATTATTAAATCATGTTTAAACACAGACGAACTTGCTAGAATAAATTACATATAATGCATGAAACAGTGACATTTTCAAGGAATACTTTCATGAAACGTAGAAGACATCTGGTTTGATAAATATTTACTCCAGTAAAATGCAGATACTACGGAAGTTCCGTATTTGTTTGCATAATTTGTAAATCATATAATATTTATAATGTGTTTCAGAGCATCCTTAATTGTGTATTCCGAAAATCCTTAATGCCGTTACATATTCATGTAAATCCCTGTTTGAAAACAGCAGTAATTTTGTAACACAATATATATTAATTGGAAGCATTTTGTAATCTTTTAAGATGCTATTTGGATACTTTTATTCATTTACTCAACCAAGCTGAAATTAATGTGCAATATAAGCTGATGTTAATGTTATGTATTTGTTTGCATAATTTGTAAATCATATAATATTTATAATGTGTTTTAGAACATCCTAAATTGTGTTTTCGGAAAAATCATTAATGACATTACATAGTCATGTAAATCCCTGTTTGAAAATTGCAGTAATTTTGTAACACAATTTATATTAATTGGAAGCACTTTGTATACTATTAAGATGGTGTTTGGATACTTTTGTTCATTTACTCAACAAATATGATATTAATGTTGCGTATTTGTTTGCATAATTTGTAAACCATATAATATTTATAGTGTGTTTTAGAGCATCCTTAATTGTGTATTCCGAAAATCCGTAATGCCGTTACATAGTCATGTAAATCCTTGTTAAAAAATTGGATTAATTTTGTAACACAATTCATATTAAGTTGAGGCATTTTGTATACTATTAAGATGCTATTTGGATACTTTTGTTCATTTACTCAACCAAGTTGATACTGATGTGCTTTATAAGTCGATATTAATGTTGTGTTTGCATAATTTGTAAATCATATAATATTTAGAGTGTGTTTCAGATCATCCTTAATTGTGTATTCGGAAAATACTTAATGCATTTACGTATTCATGTAAATCCCTTTTTAAACTCTCAGTAATTTTGTAACACAATTTATATTCATTGGAAGAATTTTGTATATATTAAGATGATGTTTCGATACTTTTGTTCATTTACTCAAACAAGCTGTTATTGAAGTTCTATATAAGATGATAGTAATATTGCGTATTTGTTTGCATAATTTGTAAATCATATAATATTTAGAGTGTGTTTCAGAGTATCCTTAATTGGGCTTTCAGAAAATCGTTCTTGCCATTAAATAGTCATGTAAATCTTTGTTTGAAATATCAGTAATTTCGTAAAGCAATTTATATTAATTGGAAAGTATTTTGCATATTTTAAGTTTCCCCACCAAATTTACTGCATTACTGAACTGTTGACAAAAAATAGATTGAATAAACATTCAACCGCTGCTGTATTTTTAGATATTGCTCGTGCTTTCGACAAAATCTGGATTGACGCACTCATACACAAACTAGTAAACTATAACTTTTCTAATAACTTAATTAAATTAATTTACTCTTATTTAACGGATCGCACTTTTCAAGTAAAAATCTATACGACCTACTCTTCAAAATTTCCTATCCTTTCCGGTGTACCACAGGGATCACTTCTCGGCCCTACTTTATTTAATATCTATATAAATGACATCCCTGTTCATCCTACTACCGAACTTGCAATTTTTGCCGACGACACAGCGATATTTTCATCGAACAAAAATTATAAATTTGCCGTGACTGCCGTCAACAAACACCTAGTCAAAATTTCTGAGTGGCTAGACAGATGGAAAATTAGGATTAACACTAGTAAATGCGAAGCCGCAATGTTTACAGCCAAACAGAGAACGACTTATGTCAATTACAACATATATATCAATAACACTCGTATTCCTTGGTCGGATACTGTTAAATATTTAGGAGTAACGCTAGATAAAAACTTAACTTGGAAGCAGCACTTTAAAGCTGTTAGAGATAAATATAGGAACGCTAAGCGGGCCCTATATCCCTTAATAGCTCGCCGTAGCAAAATGACTATTAAAAATAAGCTGCTCGTTTACACTTCCTTCCTTCGTCCGATATTTACCTATGCAGCACCAGCCTGGTCGTACGCAGCAGATTCTAATATCAAAATATTAACAGTTATTCAAAATCTAATATTAAGAGAAATCACTAACTCGCCATGGTATTTTCGCAACGACGAAATACACGAGGAACTTAAGATTCCTAATATTCCAAAATTTATCTATAAACTTTCCACTAAATTTCATAAAAACTTAAGCAATGAATTAATAAATAATCTTGTCAACTACGACCCCGCTGATCCTTGCAATAGAAGAAGGCCTTTGGCCATTCTAGCCAAAGATCTTTAAATTTTGTGCTGTCTTATATAAAAAATAAAAAATCTACCAAAAAAACCTTAAAAAATGTTATAAAATGTAAGAAAAAAGATTTAAAATGCTTAAAACTGGCCATACATCAATTATCGTACTCTAAATCATTTTTATTTCGTGGATTTTCTCCTATTCCTTCCCGTAATGCTCTGCGATTTCACGTCATATTGAGGGCGGAGCTTAATTTCGCAATCCATGAATACTTTATTTTGCTGAACAGTGTACGTAGAGGTGTGGCTTGGTTAGTAAACGCCTTGCCCACCGCTCACCTTCATTGAATCGTCGTCGGGTTCGAACCCCGACGAAGGCAAAATTTTCAAATCTAAATTAAAATTCTTAAAAATTGTTTTTTGTGATTAATTACTGTTATTTAGGCTCTTTTTGGATTTTTAGACCATTTTATTTATTTTTAAAACTCGTATTTTTATTTTTTCCAAATCATCAAAACTTTCGTACCCAATCATCACTACTAAGCAATTTAAAATTTATAACATCAAAATTATAACAATAAAAATTATTAATATAATTAAATATTATTTTTTAGGCCTTTATTTGATTTTTAAAACAGTTTATTTATTTTTAAAACTTATATTTTTATTTTTTCCAAATTTTTTAAAATTTTTGTTTTACTCATTATTTTTCAAATTCTTTCGGCTTATTTTGTACGGATGTCACTGGCCAAAAAATATTTTTATGTTTTACTATCCCTAAACTTTCTACTCTCTAGTTTTGTGTTATGAACTCACGAATCAACCCTTCTATCTCTTTGCTCTTTTATGTGTTTATTTTTTCGCTCGTTGTCATTTCTGTGCTCACTGATAGAAGCCTCTGGATTAACGGGCCAGGCCCATAGAATCCAGTTGCATCACCACCTTTGATGCCTTTGATGCCTTTGATATTTTAAGTTTCTATGTGGATACTTTTGTTCATTATACTTAACCAAGCTGATTAATATGCTAAAAATTGCTTCTTTAATTTGATTTAGTTTGAAGCTCTATAGTGTATTCTAAAACACTATTCATGTATTCCACCAGAATTATTATATTGAAACCCATGAAATATATAATCAAAAAGCAGGAACTTTTCTTGTTTAACTACAAAACTACTGAGCGACAGACGAATCAGCAAAACTGTGCTTATCGGTTTTGAATCCAACTGCAGGCAACAATATTCGCAGTCGATCGCATTCGGTATTAATCAGTAAGTTCAGGTTGAACAATATTTTGTTAATAATATGACATGCATGTTTGAAATTATCAAATTTGTACAATATTAATAGTACTAAACTGATTACTTTGATTAATTACACTGTAAATAAATTGAAATGAAAACATGACGTCAATAACAAATTGCGTTTAGTAATTCATTAATAGTACTAAAATGATTTCTTTGATTAATTAAACTGTAAATAAATTGAAATGAAAACATGACGTCAATAACAAATTGCGTTTAGTAATTCATTAATAGTACTAAACTGATTAATTTGATTAATTAAATTGTAAATAAATTGAAATGAAAACATGATGTCAAAAAACACATTGCGTTTTGTACTTCCTTAATAGTACTAAACTGATTACTTTGATTAATTACACTGTAAATAAATTGAAATGAAAATATGACGTCAAAAACAAATTGCGTTTTATATTTCCTTAATAATACTAAAGTTATTACTTTGATTAATTAAACTGTAAATAAATTGAAATGAAAACATGACGTCAATAACAAACTGTTATTTCAACTGTGGTTCGTTTATCATACCTCATCCTCTTTAAATCTCTATATAGGTGTTGTGTTAGTAGAACACAAATACTAACCCCTAACAGAAATCTATATTATTAATATATTTCACTCTCCCTATATGTTTTTAATCACCTTATTTTTCATTTAAAATATGCTCTTTGTTCGGTATTAAGAAGTAATAAACAGCAAACGTAAAAATTATGGTCAAAAATAAAATTGAAAATATTGGACTTTTATTTTTTTTCTAATATTTATTTAAAAAAATATATTGTGTTAAATGTGTTATATTATTTTAAAAAGACTTTTTGCATTTTTACAAATTCATATAAATATATTGATATCGTCGAATTGCATTGCCGTAGATCATTTTAGCAATATCTACGTTATATTGACATTTTTCATTATTTACGTTACAGAGTAAAATCAAAAATAAATATGTAAAACTAGGTGGTATAATACTTTTAAATGCAAAATTTTAACATGTTACAGTTATTCATATCTGAATTACGCCAGATAGCTTTAATATACTCTATTGAAATATGGTTATTAATATGGTTTATATAGTTATATAATTATAATAACTATCAAAATGATTAGGGATACGTTTAAATGTGAAAAATTTTCTCAATACAAAATTTTAACTTTCTAGGTCTAACCGTTTTTCAATTATGAGAGATATATACATATGTAAGTACCGACATTACAATGAAATTAGTTAAAATGTGCCCAAGAATGGTCAAAATATGTATTTGAAGTTTCAAGTAAAAGTTTCACTATAAGTACAGCCCAAAGACGAAAACTTGTGAAAAATGATTTAGAGTAGATCAAAAGGTGTGTTTTCCCTGAAATTCAGGCCTTGAAGTTTTTTATGATATTAATGAAAGTTTTACTGTGTACACCAAAATAAGAAAGAAATTATACCCTTTCAAGGGATCTCTATGTATATTGTTTAAATTATCTGAGAGTTAGAAGGGGTTGGTAGACGTTTTAAAATGTTTTAGTAAATTTTTCAATTCGTATAATGTAGGTTTGTTCACATAGACATAACTAAATAAATGAATTAATCACATATCTTTTTAAAATTAAACAAATGATTTGTTATTTCACTGTTTTTATATTGATTTTTTATAAAAGTTTCCGAAGAATTAACTTTACTGGCTCTCGAAAAAGAAAAACCACTCAAATATGTTTATAATATATTTTTTAACTTAGAAGAAGATTATTTAATTAAAATAGTTAAATTTAGCTGTAATAATTTTTAGTTAATATTTAAGAAATAAATGAAATTAAAGTGAAAAAAAAACTTTTTAAATATTAAAACATAAAAAATTGAGTTTTAATTTTAAAATGAATGTAATTTTTATAATATATAAATTATATATTATATATATATATATATATATATATCAAATATGTTTATAATATATATATATATATATATATATATATATATTATTTATATTAAAATATATATATATAATATATATATATAGTTAATATATGTGTGTATATATATATATATATATATATATATATATATATATATATATATATATATATATATATGTGTATATTTTATATATATATGTATATATATATATATATATATATATATATATATATATATATATATATATATATATATATATATATATATATATATATATATATATATATATATATATATATATATATATATATATATATATAATATATATATATATATATATATATATATATATATATATATATATATATATATATATATATATATATATATATATATATATATATATATATATATATATATATATATATATATATATGTATATATATATATATATATATATATATATATATATATAAAATATATATATATATATATATATATATATATATATATATATATATATATATATATATATATATATATATATATATATATATATATATATATATATAAATTCTTCATGTGAATAAGATATTGATTTACAGAAACATCTTAAAATTCTATTGTTATAAATATATAAAGGGAAAGTAAATATTACACTTATAAAAATTGAAATCACTAGAACACTCACGAAACTTCTATTACAATTCCTAATTTTATTTGTAAATATTCTACTTACCTCTTATTGCAATTAGGGCTACTTGTGCTCTAACGCAAACATATAATTCGGAATAAGAGGAATTGTTGCAATTAAGAATCCAGCTTAAACGATGAGACACCAGGCATAACTGCCGGTAATTTGTCATTAATGTTTCACCAAGAAACATTCCTGAAGTATCTTACTTAATCAGAATTATTCAAATGGAACTTTATTATCTTATGTTGTATTTACTAGAGATATAAGACCTTAAAGCAACTATTATTAAAAGAATTATGTAATAGATTATTATTTTAATATAATGTATTAGAGAAAAAACAATTGAATAATAATCTGATTTCTAATTTATATAATAACTTTCAAAGCTGCAACGGTTGTTCAATGATTCTTGGAACTAATGAACAAGCAAATAATTGTTTGAATATTATATTTTGAGAATGTTAAAAAGGATTATAATATATGTACAATGACAGAAAGTTAGCTTGATCAATTCGAAAATCATAATTCATATACAGTCAAACCTGTCTATCTCGAAACCTGCTTATCTCGAAAACCTGTCTATGTCGAATTTTTTCAATTTCCCTACATTTTGAATAAAAATTTAAGGTATTTTCCAAACATATCTCAAATTATTTTTTCCTAAACCTGTCTATCTCGAATTTTCATAAGAAACACAACATTCCAGTTTAGAACCTCATTGGGTTGAGAATCACACAAGTTTCCATTTGCAGGAAATACATTTCTAGTTTTCTCTCTAGGAGGGTTGTTTGGTCGAGGACTGGATGAGAATTGTACTAAAATCGAGTTCTCTGCTCTGAAATAAGGGATCGGGGTTGAGGAGGGGGGAATAGGAGACGGGAGAAATTTTTTTTTGAAATAGAACTGGTTCTCAGTCTATAACCTAATAACTAAATTATCATCTCGCATGTTGCTGTTTCAATTTTAGAGTTAAAAATGGCAGGTGTTAAAAGAAAATTAAATATTTTAACCATCGAAAAAAATATGGAAATTCTGTCATTTTTTAAGGAAAACCCTTCTATAAAAAAACCGTAGTCGTCACTAAATTTGGAATTACACCCAGTACTATTTCCACTATCATGAAAAACAAAGATATCGTACAAAAGAACTTCGAAAACGGCTGCAAAATAATGAAAAAGAGCCGTGCATGTAAATATAACTAAAAGTAGTTCAAAATTTCAATATTTTGTATTGTGTAAAGAAATTATCTTTGTCTATTTTCATAAAACCTGTGTATCTCGAAACCTGTTTATCTGGAATTTTTTTTTACTCCCAAGAGATTCGAGATAGACAGGTTTGACTGTATTTCTTTTACTTAAGATAAAAATTATTTTAGGCATAGAGATAATGGGAGAGAGTGGTATACTTAAAATCATTAACACAGCTTTTGGTTTCCATATGTATGTCAACAAATGGTAATTTCGGGTGTGATCTAGTCATGGTTACAGAAGCTTTTTCGAGATAAAAAAAACTACTAGTACGCTTTTTGGTTTTGTCTTGGTAGTTTGTCCTTTTGTTGTTCTGTGGTACATTTTGAAAAGAAATAACAACCATATTGAAAGTAAAAGTAAGTTTTCTTTTCTGATGAATTATCTTTAAAATAGAAGAATTTTGCTCTTTCTTGTGTATTTCAATTTTCATCATTAATGTTCAACCAAGAAACATTCCCGAAGTATCTTACTTAATCAGAATTATTCAAATGGAACTTTATTATCTTATGTTGTATTTACTAGAGATATAAGACCTTCGAGCAACTATTATTAAAATAATTATATAATAGATTATTATCTTTAATACAATGTATTAGTGAAAAAATAACTGAACTTTTTTATTTCTAATTTATATAATAACTTTCGAAGTTGAGACGGTTGTTCAATGATTTTTGGAATTACGGTAAAGTAAATAATTGTTTGAGTATTTTATATTGAGAATGTTTAAAAGGATTATAATTTATGTACATATGTACATAAATGCAATGACAGAAAGTTAGCTTGATCAATTCCGAAAATAATAATTCATATATTTCTTTTCATTAAGATAACATTTATTTTAGGCACAAATATAACGGGGGATAGTGGGATACTTAAAATAATTAACATGTCTTTTGTTTCCCATACGTAAGTCAACTAATGGTAAATTAGGGTGTTCTATAGTCATGGTTATCAGAAGCTTCATGGTTATAGAAGCAAACTACTAGTGCACTTTCTGGTTTTGTCTTGGTAGTTTGTCCTTTTGTTGGTCTGCGGTACATTTTGAAAATAAATAACAACCATATTGAAAGTAAAAGTAAGTTTTCTTTTCTGATGAATTATGTTTAAAATAGAAGAATTTTGCTGGTTCTTGTGTATTTCAGTTGTCATTATTAATGTTCCACCAAGAAACATGCCTGAAGTATCTTACTTAATCAGAATTATTTAAATGGAACTTTATTATCTTATGTTGTACTTACTAAAGATATAAGACTTTCTAGCATTTATTATTAATATAATTACATAGATTATTATCTTTAATACAGTGTATTAGCGAAAACATAATCGAACTTATTGATTTCTAGTTTATAAAAATTTTTTCAAAGTTTCGAGAATTGCTCAACTCTTTTTTCAAACTGCGGAAAAAGCAAAGAAACTTGTTTAAATATTACCTTTTATTTAATTTTAATTAATATTAATTTTACTAAATTTGTATAATTTTGTACATATATGCAATGACAGAAAGTTAGCGTGATCAATTCTTTAAATTTTAATTCATATATTTCCTTTCATTTAGGTAAAAGGAATTTTAGGCTTAGAGATAACTGGACAGTGTGGGATACTTAAATCATTAACATAGCTTGTGGTTTCTATATATAAGTCAATTAATGCTATATTGGTGTGTCATCTAGTCAAAGTTATACAACAACCGTGGCCAAATTGTTGCTAGCGAGCCACATGTGAATCTTCAAGCATTTTATTGGGGCTCAACTTATAAATCAAAAATATTTATAATTTTTAAATTTCTGTAGTCTTATAAATAAATGCAGCCATGGTAAATGATTCGTACAAATGTTGTGTAACTTTCATTAAGATAAAAGTAATTTCAGGCATATAGATAACTGGTCAGAGTGGGATACTTAAATTATTAACATGGCTTTTGGTTTCTATATATAAGTCAATTAATGGTAAATTGATGTGCTATCTAGTCAAAGTTGTACAACGACGGTGACCAAATGGTGGCTCGCGAGCCACTTGTGGCTCTTGAAGCAGTTTATTGTGGATCAAATTAAAAAGAAATATTTGTTATTTTTAAATTTCTTGAGTCTTATGAATAAATGCAGCCATAGAAAATGATTCGTGCAGTTGTTGGGTGTTTTTAGGTTCAACCCTGTTCACCTTTTGTAAAAATGTAATTGATCTACTACTAATACATTTGTTCAGCCTTCATGTAGGCCGGATAAGATTCCCAGTGGTTATTGTTAATTTAGCAAAGCATATAACAAGAAGATCAAGATAACTGCATATTCCATAAACTTCCCAAATTAATGAATTTTGAAAATGTGTGCCATAAACTAAGTACAAAAACTTTTCAAATGCAGCATATCGTTTACTGTCATTTTTTCGATCGAAATATGGTGTTGAAGAATTGAATTGTACGAAGAAATTTATTAAATTGAAATTCGGTTCAAAGTTGACCAACCGGCATCCAAAACAATTAATTATAAGTTCAATTTCTAATTATTAAGTATTAATTACTTCATTATTATAAATATAATTTTATAGATTAAAAATTCAATTACCTTGCAGTAGCAAAGATTAAATAGAATATTTTGGTAAACATGGGGAAATATATTAAAATAAATACATTATGTGTCTACATTTCTTTCTACCAAGAACTAAGGTATAGCTCCCAATATTTTTAGGTAAGTAATTTTGGTTCTTGTTGAAAAAAGTCTGGCCACGCCTTTTATAGACGCTTCTGTTTGAGAAATTACTACTAGTATGCTTTCAGGTTTTGTCTTGGTAGTTTGTCCTTTTGTTGATCTGCAGTACATTTTTAAAATAAATAACAACTATATTGAAAGTAAATGTAAGTTTTGTTTTCTGATGATTTTTGCTGAAATTGAAAGATTTTGTTGGTTCAAGATATACAAGATTGTATGTCTTGAATGTTACTTCGTAAAATCTTCAATAATTTTATGCATTATTGCATAATTTTATGAAGTTATGCATATATGCATGCATGTGTGTGTGTGTGTGTGTGAGTTTATAAAATATAACTTTAAGTATTCAAAAGAAAAACAAATCCAGATTTATGAATTGGCACCAATTCCTTTTACTATAATAGATTATTTTAATAGATATATTAGCATTTTTAAATAGTAAAAATGAACTGTACATTTTATTCTCTGTATTTGTAGAATAGTAAACTTATATCTTTTATAATTATTTATTATACTTTTACTTTAAATATGAACTTATTTAATAAGAAAATTATGAAATTAAATAATAATTATAATTAGGAAAATTATTAACCTTTTTGCCACTTTATGGTATGAAATGTTTAAATTGAGAAAATACTTTGAAATTTTAAAATGCATAATTTTTTTATCCAAGATTTTAATAGATATTCTTCAAAATTTTTAGTAAGAAATATGTAAGTGTAATAAACCTCAAATATTTTAAAATTTACTGATTCATTAGAAATTATCAGAAAGTTATATGACAGAAAACAGGTTTCTGTGCAGTAAAATATACCTGAATTATGTACTGATAAAACTCGCTTCTTTCATTAAAATTCAAAAAATAAAATAGAAATTAATTAATAATTATAAAAGTAAATACATGATAAGTAATAATTATATAGTATATTGTAGTAATGATATTATTTGTCTTTCTATTTTTGATGATATGAAACTTTATTTAGTTTTCAATTTTAATTAAATATTATAATTTAAACAAGTTGAAATACAGTCTTTTTAAGAAACTTTCTTCTATGAATTAATACTGTCAAGTTAAATGAATCCCTTTTAAAATTTATTTGAGAAATAGTCCATATTCGTAAGAAATATATAAAGTATTTGAATATTTCCAATATTACATAAAATAATATGAAAAATATATGGTTCGGAAAATTCTATACCTCGATAATACAACATGAAAAATTATATTTCTTTCTGACATATTATAATATCAGCATATCATATTAACCTCATAGCTTGTATGATGAGATGAAGATGATATTTCTAGAAATACCTTATACTTTTGTTAAATACAAAGATAGAATGGACAGTTTATCTTCCCCCTGCATATATTTCACAAGTTTAACTAATGTATCTTCCTTCCTTCCGTTAAAATATGTGCCCCATAATTCTTCTTTTACTGCTGCTGAAAATCCAGTCTATTAATCTTAAAGCAGTATGAAATATGAAATCAAATGTCTTAAATTTTGCAATCTCTTTTTGCTCCCGTATATATATATATATATATATATATATATATATATATATTATATATATATATATATATATATGTATATATATATATTTATATATGTGTGTGTGTGTGTGTGCATGTGAGTATACAGCATGGAAAGCTTTTTATTAATTTAGAGATAGTTGCTTATTTCAGTATAAATAAGATATTTTTTTTTAGTTATCGTTAGTATAATATTATACCTTGGCACATATGACTAAATTTGAAATTTCTTTTTCTCTCAAGTTTAATGGTATAAAAATAAATTAAAGTGTACTTTCCGTTTAGAGAATACACATTTCTCCAAAGAACTGAAAAATTTAATTAATATTTCCAATTTCTTACTGAATTTAAAATGTATAATATCAGTTTTCCCGCATGATGAGGAAGTGAAGAACGGAAAAATATAAATTCTTGAAAGTGGTATTGGATTTAATTAGGATTTCTGAGAAGAATTGCTCCGGAACTTAACCCTTATGTTGGTAAAGACATCTGGAGGAGTACTTATTTGAAGAAGAAACATTAGGAGCTTGGCCCTGGATCTATTTTCTAAGAGATGTAAAAGGAGTAAAATATTTAAGACACATAAATGTGTAGAAGGAGTTGTAGTTAATTGGTTTATACTTGGATTTTGAAAACGCTTCCCCATGGTCCCGATGATAACATGTCGAACCTTTGTAAATAGTTTTGTTACTTTTAGTCATATTTCTGGAAGAGAGATGTAAGACATTTACATTTCCTGATCCAGTTGAAGGGAATTCGTTCATGCTGGGATTTTGAGAACTACCGGGTATTCCAAAAGACAGTTTAAACTTTAAAAGTGAATAATTTGAAAACCAAAAAATAAAAAAGATGCTCTTTGCACCAAACAAATGGAAAAGAAACCAGGTTTTGCGTGGCAACGCAAAGTTCTGTTGGCTAACAATATTCAAATTTCTGATGTAGGACCAACATCACTAGCAGCACCAAAGATGCCCTCTACCAAAATGTGTCTGCCATAACGCAAGAAATGTTACTAAATGCTGTGAACAGTGTGGTGACTTGTCTCACAGCTGTAGTTCTGAATGATGTACAGCACATTGAACATTTACTGTAGTACTAATTAACTGTAATTAAGTAGACTTGTAAGTTGTCAACATTTCTTCATTTGTAAATCATCTTTTTTTGGTTCTATAAAACACTATAGCGCCATCTGTTCGTCGCTAACACAACTATATTTTTGAGTTGCCACACAAAATTCGGTATTTTGTTTCATCCGTTTGGTGCAAACCGTATCTTTGTATCTTTAATCGTTTTTGAATAATTAATTTTTAAATTTCGTCCTGACTATTGGATCACCCGGTATAGGAAGATAAGCAACCTACTACCCAGATAGCAAATTTAGTTTGCAGTAAACTTGCAGCAGTCTTGCTTTGCAATCCTGCAAACTTGCAGCAAGTTCAGCATGACAAGTTTGCAAGTTTGAAACAAGACTGCAGCAAGTCTACGCAGACTTCGAAGTCACCATACCTCCAACTTGTAGCAAACTTGACCTCTAACTTGCAGCAAACTTGTCATGCAAGTTACAGTACACTTGTCTTGCAAGTTTGTCTCAAACCTGTCTTATCAAACTTGCAGCAACTTGCTCCAAGTTTGTCATAACAAGATTGCCACAGTTTTGCAGCAAAATTGCGGTGCAAAGGAGTGGTCGCTTATGTTCCGTCCAACTTGCAGGAGTTTTGATGCAATTTTGTCGCATCAAATTTGCTATGACAAGATATTATCCAGAAAAAATCCAACTTGCTGCAAGTATGCATGCTACCTGGGTATAAATAACTTCTCTCAACACCCCTCACTTGGCTTAATATACTGATATTCATATTTTATTCTTATTTCCGATAAGTTTAACCTCACCTAAGAGCACTAATATTTTAAAATTTTTGCTCATATAATATTTTTCCATGTATTAGTAATATCGTTTATATAATTTCAGAGTTCATATACTGGTGATATATATAGTCTTTTTATAGCTATCTGGAGTATGAAAAAAACATAGTTTGTATCCATAATAAATAGCTACCATGCACTATAATCTTCTTTAGAAAGTTTTAGTGAAATAAGTTTTATAATTTCAGTAGAAAGTTAATACTAAAAAGTATATTTTTATAAAATTACATAAAATATTTAGCTTCATTTGAAAAATCTATTTTTTTCTGAAATACTGCTAAAACTATATAGATGTACACAATATCGTTTACATCCATTCAGCGTTACAATATTAAAAATAGGTAGTCGTACTACAACTATCAGTAATATGATAAAACATAATAAAATAATAAATAATATGATAAATAATTCTCATGCAATATATTCTTCCATACAAATTTTTGGTAAAGAAAAGTTTAATCATTTCAGTGGAGAAATAAAACAAAAAAATATTTTCTTATCAAGCTATATAAAATACTTCGCTTCATCTAGGAACACTTATTTTCCGTCACGTTCCAACGTGTTTAAGATTCCTTTTAAATAGAAAAATATATCATCTTGCGCAAGCAGCTGAGTATCTAAGAATAAAGTAAATTTTATGTAAAAAGAGAAAAATGTTAACAATTTCCTAGTATTATTAATCTTTGTTAAAGTTACAACAAAGAATCTGGGTAAGACTCTGTTGTACTGCATACTGTGGATTTTTTTTTTTGCTAATTTTCGAAGTTATTTCAGCAAAGTATTTAGCTTGTTCATATAAGAGTATGTAAAATTATACAAGAACTTATAGGACGGATATTATTTATTGCTACATCAAATAATACATTAATATGTGTTGTGTAAAAAAATGGTATTTTAATTAAGTGTAAGCAGGGTGCTTAATCATGCTTATTCTAAGATCATACAGTGGTATTTCAGACAAAATATTACCCCAGTGAATTCTTAATTATTTATTTATTATAAAACAAAAACTACATAAAATTGTAATAAAATCTTTTAGAAAATAATCTAAAGGTCTTTATTAAAAGCTGTCTTGCTTTGTCAATTTAATTAATACATTTTTACAATAATATTTGTTATAAACAATTACTTTGATCTATGGAACAATCCAGGGTAGCTCAGTTGGAAAAGACAGCGATCTTGTAATTTTATGGTTACGGGAAGTACCGAATTAAATTAGGTTGGCAGGGGAACATAGAATATATTCGTGTTCTAAATTCGGAATAAAGCTTCCCAATGATAACTCTGGAAGTGGCAGGAAAAGTAGGGGTGGTTTCATTGTCACCACTCCTAAATTATGAGGAGTCATTCTTAGGAGTCCAGCCTCACGAGGCAATGGCAACCTACTAACTCTGGATAGGAAGTCATATGATTTCTTGGTGGACATGTCACCAACCAATCAACGTGATTTTCTTGTTCAAGTACAGAATTAAAATGATATACGTATATAAGAATATACATTTCTATAAGAAGTGTAATCTAAACATCTCTATGATTCTCTAAAAGTAAAACTTTAATTGCATCTAAGATTTTAAAAGTTTATATTTATACAAAAATAGTTTTTATCATGACATATAATAATATTGAATTTAACAACACAAAAAACTGTTACTTATGTTGAATTACATAAAATATTTTTAAAATTAGACGCGAAAATAAAACACTATATATCTGGTGGTTATAATTAAACTCCCGAAGTAAACGGCATCCTACAGCGCAAACTGGTGAACGGAAAGAAACGAGGTTTTGAATAACGGCTATACACGAGATAGGCTCAATAAATATTCCAAAATATCCACTAGAGGGTGTGTTTTAGGAAAAGATATGGAATTTAATACAATAAACTACCAAAACGGAATACAGAAATAATATTAACATTTATTGGCTAGTTTTTCATCAATTTGCCATGGAACCACATTAAGTAAACGTAAGAGGGAAACAAAATCAGTTAAGTTTGAGGAAAAAGCAACAGATTAGGATGAAATTTCTCAAAAGGAGCTGTTTTTAATCATGGCCAGGATTATGCGAGGGAAGTTGCTGAAGGAGACCATCCTCATTCACCTGCAAAATATCAGTTTGAAAGTGTGCTCAAAAACAGATCATGACTGATCAGTTGTGACGCTTCGCACATGAAGCGTTATAGAGTTTTTTCAACCATGAAAAGGTGCAACCCCTCGAAAATGCACCACATATTTTAAATAGTATAACCAGAAATAGCACCTAGTTAGAAACAGATAATGTGATGGCCAAGGATCAGAAAAGGATAGACTAATAACATATTCCTCTGAGTAGTGTTGGAGCGATAGTGCATTCAGGGACCCATAAATATGAGGGGGCACTCCATAATTCATAAAATGGGGGATGTTTGGTTTTACTCTAGTTGCTGCACAAGAAACATCTGCAGTATGTCATGGAACTGGAAACCCTAACACAACATATGACAGGCCCACGTTCAACAATTTCCTCACAGAAGAAGGCCCGATGATGAATGTATCCACACCAGACAGTGACTTTTGGAGACTGTGGGGAAATTTCAGTATGCATCCGAGGATCCATAATGAAGCCCAAATACGGCAGTTCTATGTGTTGACTGCTCTACTAAGATATAAAGGAGCGTCATCTCTCCACAAAATGTTCCAAGGTCATTGTCAACAGTTGTTCTGCTAGGAAAAACTGACTACGAATGAGAGACGTTGGAGCTTGTTCCTATTAAGATCTTCCTAGATATGGCGGATCTTGTATAGGAAATACCGTCTTATATTTGTGTTTTTATGAACGGTATTGCAACAATAGCTTGTCTGTTAAGAAACTGTACTGTAGCTACTGTCCCCACACCCTGATGTATGTGACTGTGGGTCAACAGCTGTCTTGACTGCATCAACAAATGCCGGTGTAACACATTTACGACCTCTTCCAGGTTTAACTCATAATTTCCAAGTCTCTTCAAATCTCTTAATAACCCAGATATCTTTAGTAGACATTGGTCGAAACTCTGGCTTCTTCTACTACGAAATTCTTCGAAATGCAGCAGAAGCATTCCCCTTGTTTTTGCAAAACAGCTTCACCAATAACGCACGTTTACCTAAAGATACACTAACCAGTTTTGCATAAAACTTCCTCTTCTTTTGAAACATGCAGATCTCGAAATATTGCTCCTACAGCTGAAATTGTATAGAAATAATAGGTAATAAATGTCTTCCCTCTTTTCCCTAAACTTGTACATCTTGAATGTTCATTTTTAATGAATTATTGTATTGTGAATTTTTAATGAATTATTGTAATGCACATACGTTATAATGCGTATTACTAACCGTGATTATAAAACCGTTTTGTATACGTTTCTTTTTCGTTTATGGACGTAAGTCTTTTTAAACTTGTAATATCTGTTTAATTGAATGAGTGTGTTGTAGTACTAATTTATACACATGTATTCACACATACACACCTGCACGGCTCCTCGGACGGATTTCTCGTTGGGAGTACATAAAGACTGCCCAAAGAAGCGTTCCTGTACGATCCATAGTTTACGAGAAATACAAAATACGAAAATCAAAGTATGACGTCACTGCCTGTGCAAGTAAAAAAAGCACTTTATTGGACAACAGTATTTGCATATCTTTCCAGATGATAATGTCTAAAACGTTCGTAGTGCCTATGACACCATTCGTGCCCGCTCCATGGAATGACATTAATTAAAATGTTTTGGCTTTGGTTTTTTAGCGCTACGGTCTACTTAATTAAAAGATATGACTTGTATTTAAAAGGCTGCATCTTGCAGGTACCTGTAATCTTCGTATGGTGGCCATGTATTCCGTTCGTGACTACTGCGATATGTACCTGATATACGGCGGATGAAATGGGAATGTCTTACGAACTGTTACGGAGTATGAACTGTTAGAGAGTATGTAACAATATATTGAACATATCAACTGCATATACTGCAGTTGATATGTTCAATATAGTGTTTTTTCTTGCACAGGCAGTGACTTCGTACTTTGTTTTTGTATTTTTCTCGTAAATTATGGATCGTACAGGAACTCTTCTTTGGGGAGTTTTTATGTACTCCCAAGGAGGAATCTAGCTGTTTAGAGTTTATTCGGTCGTTTTGGGGCACCCTGTGTGTGTGTTTATATATATATATATATATATATATATATATATATATATCCATGGCGCTACGAACTTAAGAGGACAGTATGACACACTAGAGCAAAAGTCCAGTTAGTCTTCTCTACTCTGTAAGATAATAGACAATTATGTTATTTTGGGCAGAGTGAACTAAACAAATAAAAATATATCCTGTATCCAGGTATGCAATATTACCTATTTTCCTTAATATTATATATATCCAAGGAGCTGCGGACTTAAGAGGACAGTATGACACACTAGAGCAAAATTTCAATTCGCCTCCTCTACTCTGTAAGATAATAGACAATTATGTTATTTTGGGCAGAGTGAACTAAACAAATAAAAATATATCCTGTATCCAGATATGCAATATAACCTATTTTCCTTAATATTATATATATCCAAGGAGCTGCGGACTTAAGAGGACAGTATGACACACTAGAGCAAAAGCCTAGTTCGTCTCCTCTACTCAATAAGATGATAATCAATTATGTTATTTTGGGCAGAGTGAACTAAACAAATAAAAATATATCCTGTATCCGGGTATGCAATATTACCTATTTTCCTTAATATTAAGTTAATTTCCTTAATATTCGACAAGCTAAATTTTGGCGACTAGATTTTGAGACATTCGTGAAG
>CM063500.1:31209083-31211583 GCA_032207245.1 Pardosa pseudoannulata | reverse complement strand
TTTTTTCAATAAAAATATAATATTTCAAATATATATTTTTTGTGAAGAAATTATAATACTAAAGGAATTTCTTATCTTCTTTACATGTTTAAAAAATGCAAATAAGCTGTTACTGTGTGACAGTTTTAATTTTTTAAGCACATACAGAAGAAATGGAAATTCTTTATTTATTGCAAAATTCTTCCTTAGATGTTATAATTGTTTCACAAAAAAATATATAGTTGAAATATTATATATTTTTTTGAAAGAGTGATAAAAAGTAGTTCAATGTGTCACACCGTTTCTATGGAATAGCCGATATGTATTACTTCATTTTTGTAATTATGATAAATGCCATTGCACACAACTGAAAATATACTATCTGAGACTACTCAATCAGAAATAATGAAAAGAAAAAACAACAAAATAATGAACTTCCGTATCTTCTTTACATGTTTAAAAAATTATTAATATATTGTAACAGTTGTAATTTTTTAGATATGTACAGAAGAATTGAAAATTCTTCGTTAGTTGTTATAATTGCTTTACAAATATATATATTTGGAATATAATTTATTTTAGAAAAAGTGATAAAATGTAGTTCAATGTGTCACATCCGTTTGTATGGAATAGCCGATATGTGTTTCTTCGTTTTTGTAATTATGATAAATACCATTGCACACAACTGAAAATATTCTATCTGAGACTACTCAACCAGAAATAAGGAAAATAAATCTACAAAATAAAGAATTTCCGTATCTTTTTTACACGTTTAAAAATATAAATATGCACTTACGGGTGTGACAGTTATAATTTTTTAAATGCGTACACAAGAAATGGAAATTATTTATTTATTGCAAAATATTTCATCAGTTATTATAATTGCTTCATAAAATATATTTTTGAAATAATTTATTTTTTTAGAAAAAGGGATAAAAAGTAGTTCAATGTGTCACATCGTTTATATAGAATAGCCGGTAAGTGTTTCTTCATTTTTGTAATTACGATAAATACCAATACACAAAACTGAAAATATACTGTCCTCAACTTCTCAAGCAGAAATAAACAAAAAAATCAACAAAATAAAGAATTTCCGTATCTTCTTTACATGTTTAAAAAATATAAATATGCTGTAACGGTTTTAAACACACACAGAAGAAATAGAAATTCATTATTTTTTGCAAAATTGTTCCTTAATTGTTATAATTGCTTCGCAAAAAATATATATTTGAAATATTATATTTTTTTAGAAAAAGTGATAAAAAGTAGTTCAGTGTGCCACACCGTTTCTATGGAATAGCCAATACGTGTTTCTTCATTTTTGTAATTATGATAAATACCATTACACACAACCGTAAATATAATAACTGAGACTACTCAACCAAAAATAAACAAAATAAAATCATCAAAATAAAGAATTTTCGTATCTTCTTTAGATGTTTAAAACTAAATATAGTGTTACGGGAAGATAGTTGTAATCTTATAAACGCTTACAGATGAAATGAAAATTCTTATTAATAGCAAAATTGTTCCTTAGGTGGTATAATTATTTCACAAAAAAAAATATATTTGAAATAATAAATCTTTTTTGAAAAAGTGATAAAAAGTAGTCGAATGTGTCACTCCGTTTCTATGGAATAGCCGGTATGTGTTTCTTTAATTTTGTAATTATGATAAATACTATTGCACACAACTGAAAATGTACTATCTAAGACTATGCGAATAGAGATGACCAAAAAAAAATCAACAAAATAAAGAATTTACGTATCTTCTTTATATGTTTAAAAAATATAAATATGCGTTACGGGTGTGACAGTTATAAATTTTAAACAAGTACAGAAGAAATGAAAATTCTTTATTTAATGCCAAATTCTTCCTTAGTTGTTATAATTGCGTCATAAAATATATGTTTGAAATATTATACTTTATTAAAAAAAGTGATAAAAAATAATTCAATGTGTCACACCCGTTTCTATGTAATAGCCGATATGTGTTCCTTCACTTTTATAATTATGATAAATACCATTGCACACAACTGAAAATATACTGAGACTAATTAACAAAAATATTTAAATAATAGAAATCGTTCACAATATGTACCTATTCCAAATTTTGATACCAATTCGAAACGTGGATGTTTTTATTTCCTGTCAAATGAAGTCCATTATATATTTAAAAAATGATATCATAAAGCTATTATAAATTGTATCATAAATATGATCCAGTTAAGATGAAACGGTATAATATTTTAGCGTGGAACGTTAATTTTCAAACACATCTTCAATAAAAAAAAACAAAGAACAGCAATCAGAGGACTAGAATAATTCGTGTCATGTATCCGTATTTTTTCATTCTTAATACTAAATGTAATCCACAACTATTAACAAATATGCTATCCTGTGCCAAATCAAGTCACAGAGGTAGCATTTAGCTATCATCAATAATTGTAACGTGCACCTAAGTTATTTCATGATGTTAATTTAAAAGATACATATTTTGAATGAAATATTATCATTACTCG
>CM063500.1:31204083-31206583 GCA_032207245.1 Pardosa pseudoannulata | reverse complement strand
CATACAAATTCTTGTGAGAATTTCTAATTTCAATTTATTACAAAATTTAGATGACAAGAAAAATGCGCAAAAATACCCAAATGCACGATGCATAGACGCAGAATATAGGGGTGTTATATAAAGGTGAAACGAAGGGATAGTGTATTAAAATATTTTCCTGGTCTCACTAAGATTTGTGAAATCAATTTCAAATTTTGCATCATATATTGTGTATAATACAAAGTTATCCAAATTAATAGAGGGGCTTATATTTTGACGATATTTATATGGTATATTATATGCATATCCAAGAAAAGAAATTATCAACAACAGAAAATGTGCCGAAAATAAATGAAAATATTTCACTGAAAATATATGTAACAGGCATGCTTAAATTTCCTGCTCAAAATATATGGTATTTTTCAATACAAATCCAATTAAGATTATCGTATATAATTAAATATCCCATAGTGTTGAAAATAATAATGTAGTTCAATTCGAAATATTTTGATACAGAATAAATACTTGTCTTAGAGCAAATAAATATTCCAAGAATACTAATGAAATAGTTGAATCGCCTTTCTTCAAAGAAATGTAATTAACAAGCAATTAATAACGCAAATATTTGATATAATACAGACGTGAGGTTTTAAGTTCAATTTTGCATTTAAAACACAACACTCGGAAAGTAAATTTGTGTTATATTAACCTACAGCAGGTGATCAAAATTTAATTCACTGAATACACAAACCTCACAAAGAATTTACAATTTATATTAGCTGTTTCAAATTTCTAAATTATATTTTTTCTTTTTGGATATAGTAACTATTAATATTTACTTTGTATTCTACTGCAGTATGTTAATTATAACTTAGATAGTAAAATGATATACATATTAAATAAAGTTTTAATTATTGTTAAAACTTTCAATTATCTTAAATATTTTAATATATGTATATACAAACATACATATATCTGTGTTTGTGTGCTCACCAAAGCATGGTACCTTCCGATAGTTAGTGGTTTCAAATATTGTTTCAAATGTGTTTGAAGTAGCTAAGAACTTTCGTTTCTAAGAACTTTCGTCACAAAAGTACTATTCTTATTACCCTTAGTTATAAAACGTAGCAAAAGCATACCAATGTGTCACATTCTAAACGAAACCATATATTTTTATTGTAAAATAACAGTTATTTGGATATATATATGTAATATATCAAAAATTTTTAACTTTAATATTTCGTTAAGAACCTCGTCTTCCCCCTTCTGATTCCTTAAAATAGTTTTCCCATCCTCTAAATTTCTTAATCAAAGGAGCGTCGGCGACTTAAAATTCTTGCAATACATTTCTCAAAGTTTTCTCTCCTATAGATTTAAATTATCTGTCTATTCAACAAACGAGGCATTTTCCTGCGGTCTCCGGAAAATGCCTCTAGTTTTTCCTGATTTTAACAGTTTAATTCGCTAACTAAGTTTCTTGTCCCTTGGGAAAAATCTTCCAGTCTTCGCTCTTGGTTCTACTCTTGGTCATGTCAGCAAGAAACAATGGCAATCGCCAAAAGTAAGTGTATGGTAGATCAGATAGTTATTTTATGATGCTAAGTTAATGCTCGAGATAAAAATTGAAGCAATAGGAGAAGAGTTGAAATGACAAGGTATGAATGGGTAGCGCTGGAAATTTTAAGTTGACAAGGACATGGACAAGAGGCTTTCCAAAATTTAGCTGTCAGTGAGAATGCACTTCCTTGTCTTACCTTTCAGTAAGAGTGGGACAAAGCTACAACATATATGCTTTTCCTGTTGCAAAACACTCAATATCAACCAAAAAAAAAGCTTTTTCGAAAATTATTTATAAGTTTTTAACTGGAGTTTGTAGAATCCAATTAATATCTATATTTCATAAAATTTTAGAGGAGGGAAAATGATTGTGTTGTATGAATTTAGAAAACCTGTAAATGATTTATTATTGGATTTTTTAACTAATTATACTTCAATATGTTTACCTACATCTTTTAATGTACAAGGTAACTAAAAATACATCTGATCTGCTGGGAATATTCATGAATGCCACATCTATACATCTTATTACAAGCTGTTGTATGAATTTAGAAGAGCTGTGAATAATTTATTATTAGTTTTTTTTAAACTAATTATACTTCAACAAGTTTATTTGCATCTTTTAATGTACAGGTTAACCAAGTTAACTAAAAACACATATGATCTGCTGGGAACATACGTAAATACCATTTCTGTAAATAGTCTTATTACAAGTTGTTGTATGCATTTAGAAGAGCTGTAAATGATTTATTATTAGTTTTTTTAAACTAATTATACTTCAACAAGTTTATTTACATTTCTTAATGTACACGTTAACCACGTTAACTAAAAACACATGTGATGTTCTGGGAATATACGTGAATGGAACTTTTGTACATCATCTTATTACACGCATAACCTGATTGGACTCCTAAAGCTGTGTTCAGCTAATGCCGAAGTAGCTGTTAAATGCTTAACAATCATT
>CM063500.1:31179083-31199083 GCA_032207245.1 Pardosa pseudoannulata | reverse complement strand
TGTAATTACATGTAGGGGATGGTTTGAGGTTTGATGTCATTAGAACTAAAATATATTTCCAGTAAGCAGTTTTTTGACAAAGATGAACGTAAGCAATTATTACTTAGGGATATAACTGGCTACGATATAAAGTTTTTATTTCGACACATAATATCTATTTTTTCAATATAAAACAGACACAAAAATTTACAAGATCTATTGCTAATTAGAAGCTAGAATACTGGAGAAATCATTATATGTAGATGTATTTTTGGAAAGGTAATATACTTTGATTTTGCTGATTGTGTAAACGAGGTATGTCTCAGAAGTAATGATAAACCGATTTATGTGGATTTATGACAAATAACAGAGAGAAAAAGGTGACTAGAATATGAGTGACGTGTGGCAGCAGTCCGGAAGCTGCTCCTAATTTACAGTCCAGGGCCACTGGTCTAAGAGGGATGCAATGCGAGCATTGATCGTTATGCTTAAATACAGCAATATATAAATCTCTAAGGGATAAATGGTTGATATTTCATCCATGCTGTCCAAGTCTCAAAATTAAAAGCTTGGTTGAAATATGCACCAAGCAAATCATGACCCCCATTGTCCACTGTATAATGTAAAATAAGAGGGGTGGTAATTATCGTTATCAACCACTTCTGTTTTCTCTAAAATTTTCGTAGGGATATTTTACCACCCGACTCTGAAAATACTCTTTATTTTTCTCTCCTACTTATTGTTGTAGAAATTGGAAGCATCAAAGGAAATGCTTACAAGGAAAATCTTTAACCATTTGTTCCCCCATTAGATTTCGATAACAAAGTCCTCTGGTTCATAGAACAGCTAAAGCCATCTCAGAATATGTCCATCCCCCGTTGAGGCGTAATTGAGAATATTGTGTTTGCTGATAGGAGTGAACAGAGGACTCATTTAGATCTTAGCAGGTGTTTTGCCCTGAAATATATACAACACATTGACTGTAAATACTATACTATATTAATTATGGTAAGATAAATATTCATATTAATCGGTCAATAACCAAGATTTATGGGCCACAAAATAGACCAAGCTATCTGAGAAATTTCCCTCTCCCCTGGAGACGTGACTGAAATCAGCCTCGAGTAATGGTGGTAGCGGTGAACAGTGGACATACTGCAAACACCCGATGTTTGCAGCTGTTTTCCTCAGGTTTTTACAACTCGTTGAGAAACACTACTTGTTGCTGAATAACATGAAACATTTCATTACTTTTCTATTTAATTTTGAACTACTTTACAGGTGAAAAAAAAAACAGAGAGAAAGAAAGCACGAACATTTTGGGCTATAAGCCTTCAAACGGTTGACATTCTAGTACAGTTGACATTCTAGTGTGTAGATCTTAAAGACGTAAAAATTGCTTTTTACGTGAAAAATATATATGTATATTGGAGTTGAAGATCTTCATATACATTTTAACACTGTGATTTTCTTTTATTTGTGTATGATTTGTTCTTTTTTATATAGAAAATAATTTTCTTCATTTCTTGAAGATTGGACGAATAATGTTTTAATGAATTGCAATGGATATTAGAAACCAAGAGAATAGCTATTTAAATTTCTAGGTAAAAATTGCTATTAACTATTTATTATTTGCTATTTTCCTCTACTTAAAGGCCTTTATTTAGGATCCTTTATGGTCTTTATTATTCTTTATGATTTCATTAGATAAGGAATGTATTTGGTAACAGACATTCCATACCCATACTCTATTACTTCAAAGTATGTTACAATACTCGATAGCCTTCGATAACCAAGTCCTCTAGGTCACAGAATAGCCGAATCCATCTGAGAAAATTTTCATCTCCCCTTCAGGCTTGAAGGCGAATACCTACGTGTATGCTGATAGCACTAGACAGAGGACTTATTACGATGTTACGATTGTCAGATTGACATGTGAAAAAAATTGTGAACGTGAAAGTTTCAGTTATTATACTGGGAACCTAAGGGCAATTGAAATTATTTGTGTGGGTTTTAAAGAGTTGAACCAGTCACTTCCCTCTTTACTTTCACAAATATAAAGAACCATATGATCACGAAAAGATTAAGCTGTACTATGCAATAAAGTTTTGCATTAAACTCGGTAAAATTAATAATAAAATATGGAATTGTTTGGGAAATCTTACAAATATGGCATATAGTCACATTTTAAAATCTACAAGCTACACTCTGCGCTTAGGACCAGCTGGGGGAACAACGAAAGCTAAGAGTTAGGGCGTTCATTGAATTCGAAATCGTTTAAAAGTATTGAACGACTGGGGAATATTCTGATCATCTGTAGCTCATTAATTATAATTTAAATTACTTAATTTTTTAATGCACATGACATGATCAAATGCTTGAAAGAAAGAGTAATTCAAGAGTCCATTAAGAGATTGCTGGAGAAGGAAGTCCATTACAATAATGCTTGTTCTCACATAGCATTGGCTATGACCTAATTCAAGAGTACGTTCTTGTTTATTTACATATATACTGTTCCGACCTGCTCCCTGTAACACATATTCACGGCTTAGGAAGGAAAGGGAAAAGACTATATATTAAGATAAAAATATATAATATAATGAATAATTCTAAAATAAAAATTCGAATTATTTTCTCCTGATAATTTACATAGCTTTTATTAAGGATTAAATTTATCTTTTCCTTTTTTCACTATTTAATAAAAATTTGTGATAAAATTTTAAAATGAACTATTTATATAGTTCGCCTTAAAACTCAGCTTACCTTAAAATACATTTTTTTCATTTTAATTTTAATAACTTTTACTTGTGAGATACAGTTGAACGTCTGAGAGGAACGTTTTTGAAATTTTAATATTTCATCATATATGCTCATAATATTGTAGTTTCTATTATTTTTTTTTAAATTTAGTAAGATATTTAGAAACTGATATTTGATTGCAGAAAGCTGTGATTCTGATAGTTGTATATCATTGATTATTTCAACTGTTTATAAAATCTAAAGACATTGATAGATAGTTCAATAGATATAAAACATTTTTGTAAAAATTAATATTAGTAGTAAAACATTCCCCCTTTTTTATAAGCAATTCATAAATTAGGTCACGAATTGTGTAACATTTATTCTATCATTTATAAACAAAAATCTTTCCAAATCTAGAGTTTCTCTTTCTTTAAAAAAATCTTTAAATGTATGTTTTTGAATTCTGATAATTTTCATCTTTAAAATACAGGTTTAGCTTTAGAAAAGAACGTCTTCAAAAAGAAAAAAACTTTCTTTCATCCTTTGCACTCTTTCTATCGCTAAACTCCATGAGCTCTTTAAGATCAATAAAAGAGTGCTTCCATCCGTCTTGCCCCAAAATCTCGCCAAAAACGTAAAAATTGGGAGCTAGAATTCCTCTGAGAAAAGTTTGTTCCAATTCTTTTCTCATACTGACTTAAGACTTAGATGTCTGTCGTCCTTCAGCTTGTTATAGATATCCTGGAAAGAAAAAGTCAAGTTAAGAGAGATTATTCAGTGAATGTGGACATTTATCCTTGTTTTCATTTCTCCTTTATTTTGGATTAGGTTTATACCTATTTTCGCTTCCTTTTATTGAGAAAAAAAATGTTTCCTTTTAAGACACAAACTACAAAAGCTAGTGAACCATATGTTCTTTTCGATAGCTATTGTGAAAGGAGAAAATTGTACTTAACCCAGGGCACGTATGTAACAATACTTTACTTTGAAAGTGAAAGAAAATAATGCATTTTAGGTAAATAAAACTATAGTACTAAAGAATTAAATTTATCTAATTTGCCATATTTTTAAAAATTGATATGTCTAAAATACATTGCGAAACATTTTTAAGGATAAATATTTTAAAGAGCTTTAATAGTTTATATAGCTTTAAAAAACATATATACGATGATTTAAAAATAAGAAAAGGTAAAAATATTTGAGAGTTTAAATAACCATATAATATAAATGTAAATATATCTTCCGATTTATAATAGAAGTTTGATTTGAATATTTATGATAAATTATAATAATAAGATAAATCATAAATTCCATGTTAAACACTCTACTGTGTAAAGAGTAACTTTAATTTGTGAATTATTCATACACAAGCACTTATGTATATGTATATACAATGCGGATATCGTGTGTATAGATTTAATGTATATTTCTCTGTAAACTGCCTTACAGAAAAAATATTAATTTTCTGATACTACTAACAAGTCCTGTTTTAACCAATATTATACTTACATATTTAAAATAAAATTTAAGAATTTTCGCAGATCTTGAGTTAAGCTATTACAGTAACTTTTAAGATATTTGACTAAAAATGTTACATATGTTAATAATTCAAAATCAAAGTTTTTTCAGTCATGGGAAACAATTTTCTCTCATAAACCTATACATATATGTTTGCATTATACACAAATAATCTTGAGAAATAGTATGCAAGAATTGAAATATCAGTGAAGAAGTTATTATATTTTCATTATACACAAATAAAGTTGAGAAAAAGTATAAAAGAATTCAAATTGTATTAGTGAAGTAGTTATTCTTAACTTTAAAACTGCGGCATGTTCTGTATACCTAAAACACCGGTCTTGGTCCAATTGATTTCATTAATATAAATGCATGTTGTTATACAAAAAATTAATACAGATTTATAGTAAAGAACTTTATTAATATCTTAGACATTAATTTATTACTTTTATTATTATTGAAAAATAATGGAATATTACAAAAAGGAATAGTGTTTATATTGAGAAAAATATATAGACGGTTTCTAATTGAAGTATTTAGTCTCTTACAATTCAAGACATTCTTAAACAATTCATACGGAATTTTTGCCCATAGAGAGTATGTAGAAATAGAGACATTTATTTAGATTTATTTACTGTTCAAATGAAGGTAGATTATCAAAATAAGGGACGGTTTGCTTTGCAACACTGTCTACTGCCCCTACAATAAATTATTAAGTGTTCATCTGTTATCAGCAACATCCCCGTGATTCATCTCTTTTCCCCAACCGTTATAAGTTGACCCCTGATCTTGAGCTATTGTTTCTGCTCACATCTAGGAAATGTAATGAGGACTCAAAAGCAATACATTTCAGGAAACGCTTAATTGCAACTTTCATACTTGTTATTATAGTAGAGTCAAGCCGCGGTTGCTCAATCAGCAACAGCAGCGATCTCGTAATTAAAGTTTGCAGGTTGGGGGCTGGAGCAGGCGTAAGATCCGACGTGTTCGCTAAAGGTGACTCGGACACGTAAAATAAGTTCATAGTCACAAAGTCCTCCAAGTTCTCACCCGATACCTTTGTCGGTAGCAAACCAGGCCTGGGTGTCTCTTATTTGGTCCCTGCTTCTAAATTAAGATGACCCAGTGGGAGTAATGTTACTTGCATCCGTAGTATACTTTAAGCTTTTCCTGTTCCCGTGGGATGCTAAATGAGTAACAGGTTTGAATACTTGTTAAGTCGTCAGGATAATGTCTGTTTCACCAGCTGCATTGGACCTAAATCCCATGGTTTAAGGTAAAATTATTAGAAACAGAAAACTGATAAGTATATCACGTACAGTATTTCCATAGAATTTTATTATGTAATAAATTAAGAAAGTGAAAAAAAATTTCCGTTCCATTCGAACATTTTTTAAAAATTAGAATATAAAATAGAATACTATATACAATATAGCATTTGGGTGGAAATAACCCAACCAGCAAGTTCTAGTGATAAAATGATATAATATTTGGGATGTCCCTCTAAAAATATTTCTTAAAATACATTGCAGGTGATATGATTATGGAGTTCTATTAATATTTTCTAAAATAATATGAATGAAACGGAATCAAATGAAAAAAATCTTCCCTTTTTTTATCTTGACACTTTGTCAAATGTATATTTCAAAATATTCATCATTTCTACATTTGAGTATTATTTATTAAAAAAAATAAAGGAAATACAATTTTTATTATTAATTTAGGTATTTTATGTGGAAGTTAATAATGGAAAATCATATGGAGGTTATGTTAATTTTTTCTAAAATATCAGAAATAAAATGAAGTCTGATGGGACAATATTAAATCATTTTTATCTTGGCAATAGTCAAATATACATTTAAAAATATTCATCATTTCTACATTTTTTGAGTATTATTTATTAAAAAAAATAAAGGAAATACAATTTTTCATTATTAATTTAGGTATTTTATGTGCAAGCTAATAATGGGAAATCTTACGGAGATTATGTGAAGCTTTTCTAAAATATTATGAATGAAATGAAATCAAATGAAATAATATTTTTTTTCTTTTATATCTTGGCATTTGTGAAATGTACATTTAAAAATGCTCATCATTCTACATTTATTGTTTATCATTTATACAAAAACAAAAGAATATAAGATTTTGCATCATTAATTTAGACGTTTTATACTTAAATTAATAATGGAAAATGTTATGAATGTCATGTTAATGTTTTCTAAAGTAACGTGAATGAAATGAAATCAACTGAAACAATATTCCTTCTTTTATACCTTGGCAATTGTGAAATGTACATTTAAAAATATTCATCATTCTACATTTATTGCATATCATTTATTAAAAAAAAATAACATTAATTTAGTTTTATATTTCTAAATAAATTATGGGAAATCCTATGGAGGTCTTGTTAGTTTATGTATGTATCTTGGCAACTGTGAAATGTATATTTAAAAATACTCATGATTCTGCATTTATTGTTTATCTTTTATACAAAAATAAAGGAAATAATATTTTGCATCATTAATTTAGATGTTTTATACCTATATTAATAATGAAAAGTCTTATGAATGCCATTTTAATATTTTCTAATGAACACGAAGGAGATGAACTCAAATGAAACAAAATTCCTTTCTTTATATCTTGGTATTTGTAAAATGTACATTGTTTATCTTTTATACAAAAATAAGGGAAATAATATTTTGCATTATTAATTTAGATGTTTTATACCTAAATTAATAATAAAAAGTCTTATGAATGCCATTTTAATGTTTTCTAAAGTAACACGAAGGAAATGAACTCAAATGAAACAAAATTCCTTTCTTTATATCTTGGTATTTGTAAAATGTACATTGTTTATCTTTTATACAAAAATAAAGGAAATAATATTTTGCATCATTAATTTAGATGTTTTATACCTAAATTAATAATGAAAAGTCTTATGAATGCCACTTTAATGTTTTCTAAAGTAACACGAAGGAAATGAACTCAAATGAAACAAAATTCCTTTCTTTATATCTTGGTATTTGTAAAATGTACATTGTTTATCTTTTATACAAAAATAAAGGAAATAATATTTTGCATCATTAATTTAGATGTTTTATACCTAAATTAATAATGAAAAGTCTTATGAATGCCATTTTAATGTTTTCTAAAGTAACACGAAGGAAATGAACTCAAATGAAACAAAATTCCTTTCTTTATATCTTGGTATTTGTAAAATGTACATTGTTTATCTTTTATACAAAAATAAAGGAAATAATATTTTGCATCATTAATTTAGATGTTTAATACCTAAAATAATAATGCAAAGTCTTATGAATGCAATTTTAATGTTTTCTAAAGGAACACGAAGGAAATGAACTCAAATGAAACAAAATTCCTTTCTTTATATCTTGGTATTTGTAAAATGTACATTGTTTATCTTTTATACAAAAATAAAGGAAATAATATTTTGCATCATTAATTTAGATGTTTAATACCTAAAATAATAATGCAAAGTCTTATGAATGCAATTTTAATGTTTTCTAAAGGAACACGAAGGAAATGAACTCAAACAAAATTCCTTTCTTTATATCTTGGCATTTGTGAAATGTACATTTAAAAATACTCATCATTCAACATTTATTGTTTATCCTTTATACAAAAACAAAAGAAAGTAAGATTTTGATTCAATAATTTAGATGTTTTATAAATAAATTAATAATGGAAAATCTTATGAATATCAATTTAATGTTTTGTAAAGTAAGATGAAGGAAATTAAATCAAATGAAACAATATTCCTTCTTTTTTATCTTGACATATGTAAAATGTACATTAAAAAATATTCATCATTCTACATTTAATTTTTATCATTTATACATAACAAAAGAAAATAAGATTTTGCATGATTAATTTAGACGTTTTATACCTAAATTAATAAAGGGAAATTTTATGAATGTCATTTTACAGTTTCCTAAAGTTTTCTAAAGAATATACTATTTTCCATTATTAATTTAGGTATTTTAAATGTAAGTAATTAATGTAAAATCTTATGCAGATTATGCCAATCTTTTGTAAAATATCATGCATGAAATTGAATTAAATGAAACAAAATTTCTTCTTTTATATCTTGGCAATTGTGAAATGTATATTTAAAAATATTCATTATTTCTACATTTTTTGCATATCATTTATTTAAAAACAAAAGAAATTATTTTCTTATATTTATTTAGATAATATATTTCTAAATAAATAATAGGAAAACTTATGGAGGTTATGTTAAACATTTCTTAAAAATATTTATAACAAATTTATAACAACTATACCTTTGAAAAAAATGCGACAATTTGTCATATGTGCATTTAAATAACGGAATATATTAAAATTTTCGTTTTAATTATTATAATTTTAAAATTATATTTAAAACTCTAATACAGTTTTTTAAATAATATTGCCAAGGTTGTTCTTATAGCTCGAAATACATTGCTTTTTCATAATCCCTGAAATTAAACCAGAAATTCTTCTAGGTATAGGATAATATTGATTTCATTTATTTGCAATGTGAATATTGAATACCGATCCTTGCGGTAAAATTGAATTTCAAAGTGCATATTTGTCAAACAAATCTCATCGCTTACATAATGGAAAATGTAAATATTTCAACTGAGAATAATACTGCATGAGCTATAGCAATGCATCACTTACATTACACAACCGCAGATTTCTACGCGGCTCATTTCGTTTTGATCTTACTCTAATTTACATATTTTACTGAAATAAGAAAATAATTCTACTTGTGAACAGTAATAAAAACCTGAAAAAATTTCCGTTAAATTTAATTTTATATTCACAAAATATAACTGCGTAAAGCAACAAATACTCACTGAGCTAGCAATGCTTCACTTATATTACATAGCCACAGATTTGCATGTGGGTGTTTTAGTTTCAATCTTATAGAAATATTCGTATTTTAATCAAATAAGAAAATTATTATACATGTACAAGGTAACACAAAAATAAGAAAAAAAATATTGATTTGTATTTTAATTTAAATTATATTCTTACACCATATATCTATATAAAATGAGTATTTCAAATAATTGGGATTTAGAAATTTAAATTCAGTTTAATGGTCAAAGAACTAAAATTCTTCTATATAAAAACAATTATCATTTATCGTAATTCATTTAAAATTTTTACGAAAATTTTATGTAAATGTATCTATTTATAGTCACGGTAAATTGTTTTATTAGTGTAAATTTATTTAAATTGCAAAATCAACCCAAACAGCTACCCATATTTCAATATAGAAATTTATATTTCGCTCTCATATTATTACAGAAAATGAAAAAAACTAAGATTAGTAGAATAAAAAATTCATAATTACAGTTGAAAATTTTTGCAGCTAATAAGTAACTATCTATATGATACTGGTTAAATACTTCATGCCTATGAACTTTTCTTGCAATTCAGTGTAAGGTAACAATACACACACACACATATAAATATATATATATATATATATATAATATATATAAATATATATATATATATATATATATATATATATATATATATATATATATAATATATTATATATATATATATATATATTATATATATATATATATATATATTATATATATATATATATATATATATATATATATATATATATATATATATATATATATATATATATATATATATATATATATATATATATATATATATATATATATAGAATATATAATTAAGATATATAAATATAAGTATAAAAATATATATTATAAATAATATATATATATATATATATATATAATATATATATATATAATATATATATATATATAATATATATAATAATAAAAATATATATAATATATATAAACTATATATATAATATATAAAATATATATATATATAATATATATATATATATATAAAATATATTATATTATAAATATTTATATATATAACATTCAATATATATATATATAATATATATATATATATATATATATATATATATATATATATATATATATAAATAAAAATAATTTGACAATTAAAATTTTAATTTCAAAAAAAAAAAAAATAAAAAAATATATAAAATTGTAAAAATTCATTTCCAAAAATCAAAAATCGGATTATATATTTGTTATTAATATATGTAATAAAAATCATTTGAAATAAACATAACAATAATAATAATAAAAAATATTATTTTGGATATTGAATTGGGTTGACTGTGTATTGTCTTATTGCTTTCTGCTGCAGTGGAATTAAATTTATTTACTTTGCATAATATATTATTATTTCAATAAATTAAAATAAAATGTAAGGTATTCAAATAAAATCATAGAATACTAGATTTGATATTTGTTTCTGGACGTTAATTATTCCTCTTCACGGTAATGCGTTAGAAAAACTGACCAGTATATTTGGGATGTAATTGATATTCTTTTACGAGGGTTAGAACATCAATAGTGGCAATACCACTGTAAAAACGCTACTCAACGAAACTAAAGAATGTTGCGTATACAAGTAAGCTGCATACTTACCTGAACTGAGAGCAAAAATACTTGTCCTTCCTACGTCATACAAATGCGGAGTGACTGGAAGAACTGATCCGTGTATTAGCTTGCGGTCTAAAGTAAGTGTTGTTAGGATGTTTTCAAAATAAGAACAATAAAAATGAGTAAATATTCAATGTGCCAGAGGTCGTACATTACGAAAATGTCATCTTGGGCTTCAAGAGGCTTGCGAGAAATCTGCATTTTTTACAGAACTGTAGCAATATGTGTAAAAACATTCGATGAAGAACGCCAAAATACGGTAGATATGCATCTGCCAGGTCTTGCTAGTGCCAGCGGTGCAGAAGTGCATGCTGTCGCCTCACTAATAGACAGTTATCGATGCCAAACAATTCTTGAGCGGGTCCGAAAGACAGGCTTTGATTTGCGAATATTGATGTGCTGCATATTCTGCATGAACGCCTGAGCATGAAAACAATTCTACACTTTCTGCAGAACCGATCTATCATTTTGCATGACAAAGCTTGCCATACAGGGCAAGCTGTGACTGATTTGTTCGACTGATTTGTTGTGACTGATTTGATCGATGGGGTTGGGGAGTGCTTTACCATCTAACATACTCCCAAGATCTAAGCCCTTGTGACTTAATTCGTATGATGAAGAAACCACTTCGGGGCATTCGCTTCAGAATTGTTCCAGAGATTCTTGCTGCAATAGACTGGTCCATTTGAACAGGCGCTGCTACAGGTGTTCTGCGACTTCTACATCATTGGAAACGGGTTATACATAATGCTGACGACTATATAGGATGACTATAAAACATGGTGACATGAATCCCTTTTGTTTTCTATGTAAATAAATGGTTACAACTATTAAAATTCCAACCCTTGTAAATTACATTAAAATATTTATTGTAGTTAGATTTACTACACTATGTCGTGGTGAAACAAATATAGATGTGTTCTCGAAATATATCAACTTTTGTATACATTTTTTGAAAGTTCAGCATAATGTCTAGTAAACACAAACAATCTAAAATATTTTATAAAAGGAATTCTCTTTATCAATAGATATTTCAAAAACAACTTTTCTAAAGAAAATAAGCTTTTTCCAAAACGTGTACATAAAACCTCATAAGAGGATGAAAAGAATATACCATGGTATATTATTCTGCATCTTTTTAATACCCTATGTTTGTTCGAAAAGAAGGAAATCGAAAAACATTAATTTTCTTTTTCTGTATGTAGAAGAAAAACATTTCTTGAAATAACATCCGAATAAATATAAATAAGACATATTGAATATAATCTTATTTTAGAATATTAATTCGGATTATTTTTATATTTCATTGACTAAACAGATTTCCTTTACTTTTATTTAAATAATAAAAATCTCCCAACAATGCGGTGCAATTTTTAGTAGAAATAGTTAGGTTTAGAGGACTACGGTCTACTTTTTATAACACGAGGTCTAATGAGACCGGGACCTACAGCTTAAAGCCGAACGGCTAATAACATCTATGATACTGCGGGATTCAAACAAACGAACTAGGGTCTCGAAGGTCAGCATCTTAACCGATCGACCACCGTTCAGCTAGCAGATGTATTATTAATACATTAAAATGTTTTTACAATATTTTAAATAATTTACTTTTGTATTTCATGGCCTACAGACTCATGTATAAATTTCAGGAAATTCTAAGTGTTTCTTTAGCAAAATATTAATAGATCGGGAACATAATATTGCAATATGCATGGGTTTAGAACTAACTATCTTATGGCTATATGATGCTTGAAACAGAGTTACTAATATACAGACTCCTCAGTAAAATTGTATTTATTAATAGAAATTAATTCCGAAATAACATGTAAATATATTCCTCGAATTATATTTACTTAAGTATATGATATATTAAAAATATATATAAATATTTAAAATCGTATCACCAGCATTTAAAACTCAGTGGCGTAGGGGTTAGCGATTCGAGGTCCCTCGACATCTCGTGGGTCCAAGTCTCCATCACCGGGTTGGGCATTTGACTAACTGGGTTAATTGGGCAAAGTTGACTCAGCCTTTTATCTTTTCGTTGGGTACTCACACGGAGAACCAAGCTTACTCTTGAAGCACTGGGGTTTCCGCGTAAGGTTGACCACTTAAATGGGACATATGCTCCAGGGCCCTTGATCTTATAAACAGCAGGCACCATAGGCCTTAGCCACAAAGGTAGGCAGTTCCGTAGTGGAGTTTTTATCACCAGTATTTTAAGTTATTGTAACAGAATTAAAGTGTGTGGCAGAAAATGCTGGTAGTTAGTCCGGAGGTACACGGTTTAACTGGCTTGCTACTCAAGCAGTAATTAGACAGGGGGCAACTGCTTACAGAACCAATGTTTAATACTGTACACATTTGGAAATCGTCCGATGTGTGGTAGGAAATACTCACTCTAAAATACATATACGCTTTATGACAGCATATTGATATTCTGAATCTGATATGTTCATTTTTCAATATATATTTTACTAAAATATAATGTAAAATAAAATAGAATTTTTAAATATCCCATTACTAAGCTCTGGCTGTAAAGACGTCCTTGACTTGAGGCGTCAATTTATATATTTTGTTCTTGAGACAAGAAAGGTTTCATATTTGATACCTACGCATCAAGGAATGACACATCATACTGTCAATTGGTAGATTGCCTACCCATTGAACAATATATTCTTTCGACAATAATAGTAATATTCTAAAAATTAGAAATCATACCAATTGTATAAAAATCCAATATACTCAAGTTTTGATTATTTTTGTATTTTTGTAATTTTCTTGCCAAGATAAAGTTATAAATTGTGTTTTTTTCCTTTAAAATACATTGATTTTTTTGACCGGAATGTTTCAAATTAACTGTGCATTAAGGGTAAATATTTAAGGATCTAATGAATATGAAATGAAAATGTTGTGTAATAGGATACTTTTAATAAATTATAGAATTTTATTAGGTATAATTGCTCTAAAAGTGTTGAATCAAATACTTAATATACATTGCAGAAATAGTTTTGTATATTCTCTTTAAAATATAACTTTAGTTAACTCATGATCTGTTTGTTGATTTTTCAATAGGCCAGAATAACTTGTTAAACAAAGAGTAATTGATTAGATCAGAGGAACATTAATTTAAATATTTTTTATCTCTTGTTCGAGTTTCCTTATTAAGTCAAAATAAAACTTTAGGTATTGCATTATTAGGAAAACAGGATTTGTATCATAAGTAAATGAATAATTTTGTTAAGATAAAAACAATATAATGACTTTAAATAAAATTGTAAGTAATATTAATATATAATATATACAGGGTGTTTCAAAAATGGCCGGTATATTTGAAAAATCAATAAAAACTAAACGAACAGTGATTGAAATACACAGTTTATTGCAATATGCTTGGGACAATATTAAATGTTTAGGCAGACAAACTTTCAAAATTAGTTACAATGTTCCACAACAGATGACGCTGCAGTCTGGAAAAATCTAAACTACGATATTTTCCAGATATCCACCATGCGCAGCAATAATATGGCGTATTCTTAGAAAAAAATATCAGAAACCCTTGTAAACGTCTCATGCCGGATGGATTCACATGCAGAACAGATGTACTGTTCCAGTTATTCAATTGTTTCTGGATAGTGGCGGTACACCTGTTCTTTTAAGAGTTCCCACAGACAAATATCGTAGTTTAGATTTTTTCCAGACTGCAGCGCCATCTGTTGTGGAAAATTGTAACTAATTTTAAAATTTGTCTGCATGAAAATTTACTATTGTCCCAAGCATATTGCAATAAATTGTGAATTTCTATCACTATCCGTTTAGTTTTTATTGATTTTTCAAATATACCGGCGATTACTGAAACACACTGTATTTTGATATGCAGAATTAAACATTTAACGCCAGAGGACATGCCCCGGGATTCCGAGGCCCAAGCGTTATAGAAACCTTCCACAAAAAAACTCTGAATAGAAATAAGCCCATATCTTCAGTAGATGTGTTATAAATCTTCTAGACCCATGCATTCCATTTTACCTTTGGCCGGCTAGAGCTTCGACCCCGCAACCTCTCAGTTACGAAATAGTTGCCTTTGCCGACTGCGTAACTGCGGTTCTGTAAAATATTATCATAAGATAAATGCAATATTTCCATGAGGAATGTAAATATATAAGGGGCACATATTGCTATGTTTTATATGTATGTTTTTAGATTAACTTCATTTTTTAAAATATATTTTCAGACATAAAGCCGTTGGGAATTTTTTCATTTATGTTCTACAATTCTTTGGTTTCTTCCATTACATTCCAATTATAAAAAAATAAAAAATAAATTAAATGAAAAACAATAAAATAACAACAAAATAATATTTATATCTATCCTCAAATGGTTTTCAGTTTAAAATCTCGTGATTTAGATTTCATTTCTCCAGGGAACAAAAGAGCAAACTAAATTATTTTTTAAAGATTTATATGAATACTAATACTTATATCCTCTTACATAATAATGCCATTGAAAATACCAAGCACTTAAAATTTAAACTTTAAAATTTTGCTTTCAAATTAAAATCTGAGAAAATATCTCATAAGTTATATATTACTTAATTATGTGAAGTAATATGTGTCTCTAATTCTTGAAATTTATCTGGAATTTAATATAATTTAAATTGTCTGAATGGCAGCTTCTTGCTACTGCTTTTAGATCAAAATTTCATTAACTAATTAGTAACTTTTAAACATTTATCTTTTTTCTTTAACTTATGCAATGATGACAAATCAATTACAATTGAGTCAAAATATAAATTTAAATTAAATGTTCCTTTAAAATTTCAATAAACAATTTCCTTATTATGAGGAAAAAATTATAATTTTATAGTTATCAAAATATTTTGATCCTTATTTCATAGAATTTACTCTTAAAATTTTTCAGATGTTTATTTCTAAAAGAAATTTTTGGTTTAATGTTTAAGTACCAAGTGTTTAAAATTTAAATTGTAACATGTTGCTTTCATATTACAATCTGAGAAATTAAATTATAAATTATATATTATTTAATTATGTTAAGTAATATATGTCTCTAAATCTTGAATTTTATCTGAAATTTAATATAATTTAAATTGTCTGAATGGCAGGTTCTTGCTACTGCTTTTAGAGCAAAATTTCATTAACTAATCAGTAAAGTTTAAATATTTTTCTTTTTCTTTCACTTATGCAATGATGACAAATTGATGACAATTGAGTCAAAATATAAATTTAAATGCTCCTTTAAAATTTCAATAAAAATTTCTTTCTTATGATGGAAAAATTTATAATTTAATAGTTATCAAAATATTTTGTTTTGTATTTCATAGAATTTACTCTCAAAAATTTTTTCGGACGTTTCTTTCTAAAAGAAATATTTGGTTTAATGTTTAAATACCAAACGTTTAAAATTTAGACTTTAACATGTTGCTTTTAAATTAAAATCTGAGAAATTAAGTAATAAATTATATATTATTTAATTATGTTAAGTAATCTGTGTCTCTAATTCGTAACATTAATCTTAAATTTAATATAACTTAATTTGTCTAAATGGCAGCTTCATGCTACAAATTATAGAGCAAATTTCATTAACTGTTTAGTAAAGTTTAAATATTTATTTATATTTTTCTCTTAAACTATGCAATGATGACAAATCAATGACAATTCAGTCAAAATATAAATTTAAATTAAACGTTAATTTACAATTTCAGTAAAGAATTTCTTTATTATGAGGAAAAACTCATAAATTTTATAGTTAACAAAATATTTTGTGGTGTATTTCATATAATTTACTCTGAAAAATTTTTATGAAGTTTCTTTCTAATTTCTTTCTCAAAGCAAAATGTTCAAGTCTAATTTAAACTTTAACAAGTTGTTTTCAAATCTGATAAATTAATTACTTTAAGTAATATATTTCTCTAATTCTTGAATTTTATCTGGAATTTAATGCAATTTAAATTGTCTGAATGGCAGCTTCTTTCTATTAAATATAAATTAATATTAAATGTTTGTTTAAAATTTCAATAAACAATTTCTTTATTATGAGGAGAAAATTTATAATTTTATAGTTAGTAAAATATTTTGTTCTGTATTTCATAGAATTTACTCTCAAAAGTTTTTCTGGCGTTTCTCTCTAATTTCTTTCTGAAAGCAACATGTTAAAGTCTAATTTAGACTTCATGTTGCTTTTAAATTAAAATCTGATAAATTAAGTAATAAATTATACATTATTTATTTTTGTAAAGTAATATATGCCTCTAATTCTTGAATTTTAATTTTAATTTAATATAATTTAAATTGTCTGAAGGACAGCTTCTCGCTACTGCTTTTAGAGCAAAATTTCATTAACGGTTTAGTAAAGATTAAATATTTATTTATTTATTTATTTATTTTACTTATGCAATGAGGACAAATCGATGACTATTGAGTCAAAATATAAATTTAAATTAAATGTTCATTTAAAACTTCAATAAACAATATCTTTATTATGATGGAAAAAATTTATAATTTTATAGTTATTAAAATATTTTGTTCTGTATTTCATAGAATTTTCTTACAAACATTTTTCGGCCGTTTATTCCTAAAATAAATCTTTGGTTTAACATGTTGCTTTCAAATTAAAATATCAGAAATTAAGTAATAAATTACATATTATTTAATTATGTTAAGATATATGTGTCTTGATATTTATCTTGAATTTAATATAATTTAAATTGTCTAAATGGCAGCTTCATGCTACTAGTTTTAGAGCAAATTTCATTAATTGTTTAGTAAAGTTTAAATATTTATTTATATTTTTCTATTAAATTATGCAATGATGACAAATCGATGACAATTCAGTGAAAATACAAATTTAAATTAAATTTTTCTGTAAAATTTCAATAAACAATTTCTTTATCATGAGAGAAAAATTTATAATTTTATAGTTGTCAAAATATTTTGTTCTGTATTTCATAAAATTTACTCTCAAAAATTTTTCGTATGTTTTTCTTTAAAAGAAATTTTTGGTTTAATGTTTAAATACCAAATTCTTAAAATTTAGACTTTGACATGTTGCTTTCAACTTAAAATCTGAGAAATTAAGTAATAAAATATGTATTATTTAATTGTGTTTAGTAATATATGTCTCTACATTTTGAATTTTATCTTGAATTTAATATAATTTAAATTCTCTAAAAGGCAACTTCATTCTACTGCTTTTAAAGCAAAACTTCCATAAGTGTTTAGTAAAAATTAAATAATTATTTATATTTTTTTCTTAAATTATACAATGATGACGAATCGGTAACAACTCAGTCAAAATATAAATTTAAATTAAATGTTCTTTTAAATTTTCAATACACAATTTCTATATTATAAGGCACCAATTATAAATTATATAGTAATTAAAATATTTTGTTCTGTATTTCACACAATTAATCCTTAAACTTTTTCTTAAAATATTCTTAAAAAATAACTCTCCCATTTTATGTTTTCATTATGTAAAACGTTTCTCTGGATATTAAAATTATATAACTATCTACCACATTTAATTGAAAAATTAAAGTCATAACAGCGGCAAGATTTTCATTTAATTGAAGCGGCAAAAGAATTTTTTTTTGAGTTCATCGTGAAATAACTAATTGGTAATATGTCATTTACAAATATTATAAATAAACTTTTCTAAACTATTATTCCCTTATGTTTGATATGAATATATTAAATTACTCTGTGAAATCAAACAACGGCATATAATAGGAATTAAATATTTTAGGACATATAATTAGTAAAACTGAAATTTATTATATAAAGCTGTCTAGAATTAGCTAACATATAAATTAGAAACTAATTGCATCAATTCTATTTATCCTTAAACAAGAAAATTTATTTCCCAAAGAAATATCATAAGCAGTGTTTGATAACACTCATAAAGAACTGACATCAAAGGCGAAAATTACTTGGTTACCCATCTATTAAGGGTAATCATCGTCTTACATAATACTGGTGACATTACGAGTCACGTTTGTCTATCTATTTATATATTTCACCTTCAAGCTATTTTATTATACAAGCAGAAATAGAATGCGACAATAAATATTTTACTAATATTTCTCAATAACGATCATGATTTATCATAATTTTACTTACTTATGAAATATTACATTTTATATCTAAAAAGAATTTAAATGCAAATAAATACATTAAAATTAAAGGTACCATTTTACGTTAACATGTGTAGAAAAGTGCATAAAAATTTTAAACTACTATAGAATTTTTTTTAATTTTATCCAAATTTAATACATTGTGCTCTATTATACACTTGACATAATTTAAACGCAATATAATGTCTCTGATGTCAAATTATAGCTGTCTTAGGTTCTGGCAGAAATGATTATTCAACATACAAAGTATTTACACTTCTATTTAAAAATGCAAAATGTCAATCAATATCTTTTCTACCGTCTCATGAGAGCTGTAAAATTTGGTCATGATTCTTCAACACGCTCAAGAAAATATCTTAATGCAGCAACACAGAAAAAGTAGCAAACACCAGATCCGTTATCTGCCGTCCTCTAATAACTTTGATGTACCAAAATCGAACTTATTACGTCTAGTTTCTCAAAAATAAATAAATAAATAAAAATTTTAAATTCCCCTAGTCTGCTTTGTCTTTCTTTTTAAACTTGTTTAGAAGAGCGGTTTTACAAACCACCTCCACAGTGGACTTGTTGAAACCCCTGTAAAGTGTGGATCCTGAATTTATCTTTGCCACTCTAACTAATCTGTAACGGTCGAAGTTACATCTTTTAAACTCGATTAGAGGGTAACTCTACAAGCCACCTTCAGACTGGATTTGATAAAACCCCTGTAAAGTGTTCTTCCTAACTCCATCTTGCTCACTCTACCTGGTCTGAAATGAAGCTGAACGGTTGATGTCTCTTCTTTTAAACTCGAGTTGAGGGGTAACCCTACAAGCCACCTCCAGAGTGGTTTTACTAAAACTCATGTAAAGTGTTCTTCCTGACTCGATCTTGCTCAGAATTACTGGTCTGTAATGCACCGAACGGTCGATGTTATATATTTTAAACTGGATTAGAGGGCGAACTGTACAAGCCATCTCCATAATGAATTTGCTAACACCCTTGTAAAATGTGGATTCTGAATTGATTTTACCCACGCTAACTGGTCTATAATGAAACCAACCGGTACATGT
>CM063500.1:31159083-31171583 GCA_032207245.1 Pardosa pseudoannulata | reverse complement strand
TGTGGTTATGTGATGACTATAGTTAGGAAACACAATCTGCAATTTTATTCTTTCCTCCCAAAAGATAATATGCAATATACAGTGCTTATATTTAGCTACTTTTTGCATTAGATGCATAGATTACTAAAATATTTCTGCATTTTTGTTAACTATTTTAATAAAATTAGATTTTCTGGTATATCAGTGAAAAGTATTTTATGAGTCACAATTACCATAAATTTATTATTTATATGGAATTTTCAATAATCTTTTAATTTTAGAGATAATTAAAAAAAGCACGATACATTCTTTTGCAGTTATAAAGAAACACCCAGGCATACACACATGTATATACATACACATACACGCATACAAATGTATAGTTACTATATGTGTTTGTATGTGATGACTATAAATAGGATGGACAATTTCCGATTTTATTTTTTCCTCTCAAATGATAATATGAACTATAAAATGTTTATATTTAGCTAATTTTTACATTAGATGCATAGATTACTATAATTATTTGTCGAATTTTTTAAACTATTTTAATAAATATAGATATTTCTGGTATATAAGTAAAAAATATTTTATGAGTCACAATTACTGTAATTTAATTATTTTTTTTTTAAATTTTCAACATTCTTTTAATTTTAGAGATAATGGCAAAAACCAAAATACATTCTTATGCAATTAGACAGGAACACCCAGGCATACGCGCAGACACGTGTTCATACATACACACACACACGTATGTAAATATATAGGTATTATATGTGTGTTTGATGACTACAGTTAGGAAAGACGATTTTCAGATTTATTTTTCCCTTTGTAATCATAATATGCAATCTTACATATTATCTAATATACATTAATATAACATAAGATCTTCCAAAGTACTTGTATTTAACATTATAAATTTAAGGTTTTATATGTATTGCAACATAGTATTAAAACAGAAATATAGCATATATATAGGTATGTATATATATATACACATACATGTATATATATATATGTATATGTATATGTATATATATATATATATATACATACATGTATATATATATGTATATGTATATGTATATATATATATATATATATAATATATATATATATATATATATATATATATATATATATATATATATTATATATATATATATATATATATATATATATGTATATATATGTATATATATGTATATATATATATATATATATATATATATATATATATATATATGTATATATATATATATATATATATATATATATATATATATATATATATATATATATTATATATATATATATATGTATATATATATGTATATATGTATATATATATGTATATATATATATATATATATATATATATATATATATATATATATATATAATATATATATATATATATATATATATATATATATATATATATATATATATATATATATATATATATATGTGTGTGTGTGTGTGTGTGTGTGTGTGTGTGTAGGTGTTAAAGTTGGCGTTTAGACTAAAAAACCAGTTTATGTTGTGGCATAGTGTTAGACCTTGTTTTATTTCGATTGAAATATCAAAAGCACAAAATTCTAGGTATAATATTTTAAATGTACAATGTCCTTTTTCAGGTAACTTCTTAGGTTTAATTGGATTATATGCATTTGAAGCAGTGTATGTTTTGCATCACATTCACATACATACTTATAAATATATATAAATAAATAAATATATACATATATATATATAAGATATATTGGACGTGGTTTACACTTTAAAACCATATTATGGTGTATTATACGTTTAAACCTTGTTGTAACTGCAATAAAATATTAAAGAATAAGCCGTATAAATCATATAAATCAGAGGCATGGTTTCCTTAAAAATACAACATAATTAAAAGTAATTTCTAATTTTTATATTTATTCTAAGCAATTATAGTAACTTCATCAGCATTAATTGTATTCTTAAAATATAATAAAACTGATAGTACATATCAATTAAAATAAATTAAATTATACCAATTTTGTAGACAGCAATTTCTATTTTTAAATAAGACGAATAATTCACCAATTATGTTTGTCTGTAATACCATAATAAGAGAGTAAAGATTGATGTTTACTACCTTATTAAATATTTTCATTTAGCTTTAAAAATCAGTCAAACTTTTATCATCTTTTCAAGACAAATTATTATAAATGAATAATCATCCATCAGCATCATGATAATTTGAGACTGAATGTATAATTTTGAGTAGTCAGTATATAACTTATTGTTATTTGACAGTCTATAATTTTGTACATTTATAAATGATTAACTAATATAGATGTTTTTAATGTATATGATTATACATGAGCTTAAATATTAACATGTTTGAAGTTTTATAAGTTACATTTTTTATTTTAAACATAGTTCAAGACTTTATGCTGATAAAAATAGTTATAATAACATACTGATTTTCCTATGTATAAATTTATTATACTTAAATTTATACATATATATTTATGTGTAAATTTGAGGGAGTTCCTAGTAATAACATGATTAAATTATAAAATAGTAAATTCTTCATAAAAACGTAGTAATATTTAAATAATTTTTTATATAGTTAAGAAATTAGCGTCATATATATATATATATATATATATATATATATATATATATATATATATATATATATATATATATATATATATATATATATATATATATATATATATACATATATATATATATATATATATATATATATATATATATACATATATATATATATATATATATATATATATATATATATATATATATATATATATATATATATATATATATATATATATATATATATATATATATATATATATATATATATATATATAAAGGAATAAGGGAAGGATATGTTTAACGTAAAGAATAAATGTTTGTATATTACTATTTTACATGCAAACATATCTTTCGGTAAATATTAAATAAGTAATGTACCCGAATTTAAGGAAGTAAAATGATGTATTTTAATTTCTTTCTTACACTTTACTCTAAACAATAAACCATTCGAATTGAAAACATATCAGTACTGGATCTCAAGATTAATCTTTATTCAAAATAATAGCTGATAACACATTTTGATCCTACAGATAAACTGAAACTACTAAATATATTGAATAGGAAAATAAAAATAAAAATCCTTGAATAATAATCCATCGAGAAAACCTCCGACTCACAGAAAAGAAAAAAAAATTACTATACATTTCGATGCTATTTTAGCTCTGAAATTTCTTATTTACCTTAAGATTTAAATTCCTTATATATCAAAACAGATGCTTTGTAAGATTTAGCATCTGTCCAATTTTCGCACACCTTGCATTTTTTCCGGAGATATCTAAATAAACGGATTAGTGTAAATGAAAGGAAAATCAAATTTTGAAATTTCTTTGTCAGGATTCTCTCTTACTCAAATATTATTCCTATTATTGAATAAGGCAGAATTGAGACATCGGTGTTTGAAGAAAAATCAATAAAACAAAACCATGTAATCCATATGACTAGAATATTTTTAAAGAATTCCTATACATAAATTTTCTTGTATGTTTCTTCCGATAGGGATTTTCTACAGTGTGTTACAAGCTGAGAAAAATTTTTTATGAAAGATTCAACAATTTTAAATAAATACAGAAATTAAAATACTATTATAAATCTTGATTTTGTGCAAATTGTTTTTTGTCTGTAAATGAATAACAAAATCTAACATGAATTTTATATTTAGTTTAGCATGTCATGTTGAGTAGAAATTTAAATACTATTATAAATCGTCATTTTGTGCAGATTGTTTTCTGTCTTTAAAGGAATAAAAAAACCTAAAATGAATTTTATATTATGTTTAGCAAGCTATATTGAGCAGCAATTAAAATACTATTATGAATCATGATTTTATGCAGATTTTGTTCTCTTTCTTTAAAGGAATAACAAAATCTAAAATGAATTTTATATTATGTTTATCAATTTATGTTTAGCAGCAATTAAAATACTATTATTAATCGTGATTTTGTGCAAATTGTTTTCTGTCTTTCAAGGAATAACAAAAGTTAATGGGAAATTAATATTATGTTTAGCAGCAATTAAAATACTATTATGAATCGTGATTTTGTGCAGATTGTTTTCTGTCTTTCAAGGAATAACAAAAGTTAAGGTGAAATTAATATTATGTTTAGCATTAATTAAAATAATATTATGAATCGTGATTTTGTGCAGATTGTTTTGTGACTGTAAAGGAATAACAAAATCTAAAATGAATTTTATATTATGTTTTGCAAGTTGTGTTGAGAAGGAATTAAAATAGTATTATGAATCGTAATTTTGTGCAGATTGTTTTCAGTCTTTTAGGAATAACAAAATTTAATGTGAAATTAATATTATGTTTAGCAACAATTAAAATACTATTATGAATCGTGATTTTGTGCAGATTGTTTTCAGTCTTTTAAGGAATAACAAAATTTAATGTAAAATTAATATTATGTTTAGCAGCAATTATTCCAAAATAAATTTTATATTATGTTCAGGAAGTTATGTTAAGAAGCAATTAAAATACTATTATGAATCGTGATTTTGTGCAGATTGTTTTCTGTCTTTTAAGGAATAACATAATTTAATGAATAACACAATTTAATGTGAAATTAATATTATGTTTAGCTACAATTAAAATACTATTATGAATCGTGATTTTGTGCAGATTGTTTTCTGACTTTAAAGGAATAAAAAAAATTAAATTAAATTTATATTATGTTTAGCAGCAATTAAAATACTATTATGAATCATGATTTTGTGCAGATTGTTTTGTGTCTTTAAAGGAATAACATAATCCAAAATGAATTTTATATTATGATTAGCAAGTTATATTAAGCAACAATTAAAATACTATTATCTAAAATGAAATCTATATTGTGTTTAGCAAGTTATGTTGAGCAGCAATTAAATTGCTATTATGAATCATGATTTTGTACAGAATGTTTTCTGTCATTAAAAGAATGTCAAAATCTAAAAGGAAATGTATAATATGTTTATCAAGTTATGTTGCATAGCAATTAAAATACTACTATGAATCGTGATTTTGTCCATATTGTTTCTGTCTTTAAAGGAATAACAATATCTAAAATGAATTTTATATTATGCTTAGCAAGTTATGTTTACAGTAATTAAAATACTATTATGAATCTTGATTTTGTGCAGATTGTTTTCTGTCATTAAAGGAATAACAATATCGAAAATGAATTTTATATTATGTTGCACTACAATTAAAATACTATTATGAATCGCGATTTTGTGCATATTGTTTCTGTCTTTAAAGGAATAACAATATCTTAAATGAATTTTATATTATGTATAGAAAGTTATATTAAGCAACAATTAAAATACTATTATCTAAAATGAAATCTATATTATGTTTAGCAAGTTATGCTTACAGTAATCAAAATACTATTATGAAACTTGATTTTCCGCAGATGTTTTTCTGTCTTTAAAATAATAACAAAATTTAAAATAAAATGTATATTAAGTTTAGCAGGTTTTGTTGAGCAGCAATTAATATGTAATAATGAATCATGATTTTGTGCAGATTGTTTTCTGTCTTTAAAGGAATAACAAAATCTGAAATGAATTTTATATTCTGTTTAGTAAGTTATGTTTACAGTAATTAAAATACTATAATGAATCGCGATTTTGTGCAGATTGTTTTCTGTCTTTAAAGGAATAACCAAATATAAAATGAATTTTGTATAATGTTTAGCAAGTTATGTTTAGCAGCAATTAAAATACTATTATAAATCGTGATTTTGTGCAGATTGTATTCTGTCTTTAAAGAAATAAGAAAATCTAAAATGAAATTTATATTATGTTTAGCAAGTTATGTTTAGCAGCAATTAAAATAATATTATTAATCGTGATTTTGTGCAGATTATTTTTCTCTTTAAAGGAATAACAGAATATAAATTGTATTTTATAATACGTTTCGCAAGTTATGCTTAGCAGAAATTAAATTATTATTGAGAATCATGATTTTGTACAGATTGTTTTCTATCTTTAAAGGAATAACAAAATCTAAAGTGAAATTAATATTATGTTCAGTAAATAATGTTTAGCAGCAATTAAAATTTTATTATAAATCGGGATTTTGTACAGATTGTATTCTGTCTTTAAAGAAATAAGAAAATCTAAGATGAAATTTATATTATGTTTAGCAAGTTATATTAAGCAACAATTAAAATAATATTATCTAAAATGAAATGTATATTAAGTTTAGTAAGTTATGTTTAGCAGCAATTAAAATACTATTCTGAAACGTAAGTTTACGCAAATTGTATTTTGTCGATAAAGGAATAACAAAATCTAAAATTAAGTTTATATTACGTTTAGCTAGTTATGCTTAGTAGCAATTAAATTATTATTGTGAATCGTGATTTTGTACAGATTCTTTTCTGTCTGTAAATTAATAACAAAATCTAACATGAATTTTATATAAGGTTTAGCAAGTTATGTTGAGCAGCAATTTAAATACTATTATAAATCGTCATTTTGTACAGGTTGTTTTCTGTCTTTAAAGGAATAACAATATCTAAAACTATTTTATTTTATGTTTATCAAGTTATATTTAGAAGCTATTAAAATACTATTATGAATCTAAATTTTGTGTAGTTTGTTTTCTGTCTTTAAAGGAATAACAAAATCGAAATTGAAAGTTATATTATGTTTAGCAAGTTATGTTGAGCAGCAATTAAAATACTATTATGAATCGTGATTTTGTGGAGATTGTTTTCTGTCTTTAATACGATAACAAAATTTAAAATAAAATTTATATTAAGTTTAGCAAGTTTTGTTGAGCAGCAATTAAAATATAATAATGAATCATGATTTTGTGCAGATTGTTTTCTGTCTTTAAAGAAATAACAAAATCTGAAATGAATTTTATATTATTTTTTGCATGTTATGTGTACATTAATTATAATACTATTATAAATCGCGATTTTGTGCAGATTGTTTTGTGTCTTTAAAGGAATAACATAATCCAAAATGAATTTTATATTATGTTTAGCAACTTATATTAAGCAACAACTAAAATACTATTATCTAAAATGAAATCTATATTATGTTTAGCAAGTTATGTTGAGCAGCAATTAAATTGCTATTAGGAATCTTGATTTTGTACAGATTGTTTTCTGTCATTAAAAGAATGACAAAATCTGAAATGAAGTGTGTATTATGTTTAGCAAGTTATGTTGCATAAGAATTAAAATACTACTATGAATCGTGATTTTGTCCATATTGTTTCAGTCTTTAAAGGTATAACAATATCTAAAATGAATTTTATATTATGTTTAGCAAGTTATGTTCAGCAGCAATTAAAATACAATTATGAATCTTGATTTTGTGCAGATAGTTTTCTGTCTTTAAAGGAGTAATAAAATCTAAAATGAAATTTATATTATGTTTAGCAGCAATTGAAATTTTATTATGAATCGTGATTTTTTGCAGTTTGTTTTCTGTGTTTAAAGGAATAACAAAATCTAAAATAAATTTTATATTATGTTTAGCAGCATTTAAAATCCTATTATGATTCGTTCTTTTGTGCAGATTGTTTTCTGTCTTTAAATGAATAACAAAATCTAAATTGAATTTTATTTTATGTTTAGCAAGTTATGTTTAGCTCAATTAAAATACTATTTTGAATCGTGATTTTGTGCAGACTGTTTTCTGTCTTTAAAGGAATAACAAAATCTAAAATGAATTTAATATAATGTTTAACAGTAATTAAAATACTATTAAGAATCATGATTTTGTGCAGATTGTTTTCTGTCTTTAAAGGAATAACAACATCTAAAATGAAATTTATATTATGTTTAGCAGCAATTAAAATACTATTATGAATCGTGATTTTGTGCAGATTGTTTTCTGTCTTTAAAGGAATAACAAAATCTAAAATGAAATTTATATAATGCTTATCAAGTTATGTGGAGCAACAAATAAAATACTATTATGAATAATGATTTTGTGCAGATTGTTTTCTTTCTTTAAAGGCATAACAAAATCTAAAATGAAATTTATATGTTTAGATCTTCTTATAGAATAATGACTGATAATTTAAATATTTTATGCTAGTAGTTTTAATATATGAATTATAGTTCTATTTACTATTAATATAAAAATAATTCATTGATTCGTCTATATATATTAGGAAATAGTTCTGTTCTTATTTAATTAGTTTAACTAACATATATTTATGTCGTTGTAATAATTTTGTTTGCTATTGACTTTATTCTAACTATAAGTATATTATTATAGATATATTGATGCTTTATAAACTAACTTATAATCCAAAGGATCTTTCCGGAAGTTATTTATACGAATGATATATATCTACATAGATAATTAAATATGTTAAGGAATTAATACATAATTGGAAAGGAAATAGTAATTCGTAATTTCATCATCTTTATGTAAGAGGATGATTATCATTAATATGTGGATAACTAAATAATTTTCGCCATTTACTTTAGTTCTTTATTAAATGTTATCAAACAGTCTTATGACATTTCTCCAGGAAACATATTTTCTTGTTTACGGATAAATAGAGTTAATAAGCTTATAAATAATTACCAGTTTTTGTGTCATCCAAGTATTCACTTGTACTGCATAGCAATGAGTTATTTTATTGATTGTGTGGTTATATACATTTATTCCCATTTAAAATTTTAGCATAATGGAATAAAGTCTAAACAACTGCAACTCGCTAACTCATAGTTTATTCTTAATATTTAAAGAAGTCTTATTACTAATTGTTATTTACCAAGAGTAGAAGAGTTATTTTGTTACAAGTCTGAACATGATGAAAATAGAATAATTTCAATAAGCTGAATGTTTGAAACAAACATAGTATTAAAGAAAATAATGTCAGATAAACTAATTTCCTCTAAATTATCGAAATAAATATCAAGTGAATATTGATATTAAAGCTGTTTTTATTTAAAGTATTATTCTGAAAATTTGCAGCATTTACATATAAACTGAAGAGAATTTATTTTGATCTATTGTGGGTTCAACTTGTTTTGAATTTATACACTTTTACTTGACAATTCATTTTATAATTCTTACCATTCACAGAAGATACTTAAGCTCACCCCTTCCAGTAAATTTTTACAGACTGATGCATTTGGGTAACAATCTATATATTAACACTAGATTTATGGATGTTTACCTTATACCTATTTTTACTAAAGTGAGCCAATTTGTCTAATACAAAAAATTTAAATTTTTTGCAAAGAAAAAAGTTTCAAATTAGTTCAAATAAAATGTTTATTATCAAAAAATTCATGTAAAACATTTTTACATATAAAATCTGTTTTTGAAACACATTTTCAGCAAACATTTCTATTACATTTAGCACAAGAGTTTCTACTCTGTTTCTTTTTGCATGATTGTAGAACTTCACAATTCATCCGTGCGTCAGTAGCATGAATTTCTGTCATTCGAATTATCTCTATATTTACATATATATATACTTTATAATTTATACTTTATATATATATTATATATATATATTATATATATATATTTATATATATATATATATATATATATATATATATATATATTATATATATATATATATATATATATATATATATATTATATATATATTATATATATATATATATATATATATATATATGTATATATATATATATATGTATATATTATATATATATATATATATATATATATATATATATATATATATATATATATATTATATATATATATTATATATATATATATATATATATATATATATATATATATATATATATATATATATATATATATATATATTATATATATATTATATATATATATATGTCAGCAAAATAGTATGCTCACCTTATTTAAGGGTTATATTCTTTCCATCCGAATGCACGTGCATAAACCGTTGATTAAGAGTGTAATCGGATTGCGAACACTGCGAGCTGAATAAGCCCGCTCGCAATCTGACTTATCACAAGTTTCCAGCATTTATGCAAATGTGTAAAAAGCAAATGTGGATATAAGCACGAAAGCACGTGCTTGCTCTCTCTCTCTTTTTTTAATTGCTGCTGTTTGTAAGTGCGTAGTAGGTATGAGAAGAAATAAAGTGTATTTTATATATATATATATAAGACGTTTTGAACTTTAATAGGCCATATATCACATATACCATGCATTCACCACTGCTATTATATTATATATAGAGCTATATATATATATAGAAATATATAAATATATATATATATATATATATATATATATATATATATATATATATATATATATATATATATATATATATATATATATATATATATATATATATATATATATATATATATATATATATATATATATATACATATACATATATATATATATACATATATATATACATACATATATATATATATATATATATATATATATATATATATATATATATATATATATATATATATATATATATATATATATATATATATATATATATATATATATATATATATATATATATATATATATATATATATATATATATATATATATATATATATATATATATATATATATATATATATATATATATAGTGATCAAATATTTAATGAGTCAAATTGGATCGGTCCGTAAATCTAGTGTTAAAAAATGTTTTCATTACTCTGTATAATAATGAGTTGGAATTAACAAACAAGATTTGCATAACATTTATCTTATATTTACATGATGTTTTTTAAGCAAGATCGAAATTTTATACAAAATTAAAAACAAAATTGTTTAAAATACTCGAAATTGTTTTTAAATAATAATTTTTTTGATATTATCTCCTCGGCTTACAAAATTTAAAGAAGAGGTATAACTTTGTAAATTAATTACCATGTTACAAATTAAATTTCAAAATTGACTTGAATTCAAGATTAACACTCCGAGTGAAACACACCGATTAAAAAAGTCTCCAAAAATATGCTGAAGGTTTATTGTGTCAATGGCCAAAGCGTTCTATGATTTTTTACTTCACTCTTTGTCGACTAGAATGGAATACGGGAAACCCACCTTCGTTACTGTCAATTTACTTCCGGTTATAAATAGATATATAAATAGATATTATAGATTGTCAATTTTTAATACACATAAGCTCGTTAAGTCTCGAAGATCATTCCTTAAGAAATAATGGATTCTAAAAGTACAAATAAAAGTTTTCTTTAAGAAAATTATTTACATTTTTTACGAAAGTTTTCCAAGATATTTAAGTGGTGCAATTAGAGATACATCTGTTACCGCAAACGAAATACTTCGAAATAGAGATTTACAAAGCCATGAAATGCTATCAGCGTCTTTTTGCCTCAGGGAGTAGGGGTGCATCCCTCAATAAATGTCAGTCAAAGAGGGATGCAGTTTCCAAACAATCTACCTGACCCTCCTACCTCAAACACTGGCAGAAATGTACATCCATTACATCCACGTTTTTGGAGGTCTAAAATTGTACGGGATAACCGCTTTGAGGATATAATCGGTTTGGCGGAATTGTACGTGCGAACCGCTTAGAGGGTTAATGTTCTACATATGGCTCAAGTTAGAAAAAAATATTAATAAGTGTATATTTAAAAATCTGAAAAAAAACCCACCAAAGTTGTCATATTGGGCCTATTTTATGTAAGTTGTAAAAACTAATGACAGGTTTAAAATTCAAGATAAATAATTACCTACTTATTTTCCATTTTTTAATTCAGATTTTTGTACGGTAAAAAGAAATCCAGTTATGCATGTCCAGGTAACATACTTTTAATTTTCAGAAATAATCAGAAACATGTAATTCGTAGAATATTTCTCAAAGTAACTAAATCCTTTAAAAAGTTCACCTTTTAAGTATTTTAAACTTTGTGTTGAAAGATGCAAATTAAACCTTCTAATTTTAATATCTTATATGTAATTTTATTAGTAAGTGGTCAATTAGAACCCTAGGATTAAGGAAATACCTTTAAAAATCTTATTTATTTATTTTTTCATGACGAAATAAGAAAGAAAGTCGAAATCATGAGATTTGTTTAACGAACCATTTAAGAATGTTATAATAGAAACAAATTCGTTGTTTCTATTATAATATTCTTATAATAAATATCCTTTTATATGACTTTATACTTTTCTCTAATTTTAATAGCTAAAACACGTAATTTTACTACTAGGAGGTCAATAATTTAGGATTAAAATAAATCTTTAAAACACTTAACTTATTTAATTTTTCTTAACGAAATAAGAATCTAAAAAAATAAATAAAGTCCAAATCATGAGATTTGTTCAACGAACCATTTAAGTATAAGGAGAAGAAAATTCGACGTAACTTTACTCTTTTATATTAGTCTATTCTTTTCCTAAGTTTAATATCTAAAATATAATTTTAGTACTAAGTGGTGAAATAGAGAATAAAAAATATTTAAAGATATAATTTATT
>CM063500.1:31136583-31149083 GCA_032207245.1 Pardosa pseudoannulata | reverse complement strand
TGATGAATGCAATCTCTACAAACATTATCAAATTTTTCTTAGTTTCTGATAATGGTGATTTTCCTTCTGTCATTTTGACTAGCGTTTATATATTCCCTTTCATTAACGTTTTAAGAATGCACGTCTTTGTATTTTCGAATAATATTATTATAATTCTATAATATGTATGTTTGTAAAGAAATATACAATTTTTTCCTTATGTAACAATTTTTTAAACGTTTGAACATTTGTCAGGGTGGATAGACTTCTCAAGAAAATAGAAAAATAATTGTTTGTTTTCAAAAGTTTTTTAGATATTAATATATTAATTTAACTAATTTATTTACTAAACCAAACAATAAATAATTGTAAATATTACCACGAATTTTATGTTGTAAGCTATTTTACATTTTTATATCTACAATTCTTCAAATGTTGTTGTTCACTATTCAATCCTTACAAATGCTTTTATATCTTTTTAAATATCCCACGAATTTTACACTAGATAGCAATGAATATTAAATTATTAAGTTTAATATTTTATATTACGATAAAGTTCCTAAGAATTATAAATAGAAAAATAAATTGTTTGTTTTCCAAAAAATGTTTTAGATAGTATGTGTTAATTCAATTTGTTATCTTAATTAAAAATAAATAATTTCAGTGATTATCACATATTTTAAGTTTGAATCTATTTTATTCTTTTCAATATACATTTCTTCAAATGTTGTTGTTCACTATTAAATACTTATGAAAGCTTATATATATTTTAAATATCCGAGGAATTTTGCACTAGATAGAATTGAATTTTAAATTATTAGGTTTAATATTTTATATCACGATCAATTTCTTAAGAATTATCAATAGAAAAATTATTGTTTGTTTTCAAAAAATATTTTAGATATCAATTTGTTAATTCAATTTATTCCCTTAATTAAACAATGAATAATTGCAGAACATTATCCAATATTTTAAGTTGGAAGTATTTTACACTTTTCTATATACATTTCTTCAAATGTTATTGTTCACATATAAATAATTATAAAAGCTTATATATCTTTTAAATATCCGAGGAATTTTGCACTAGATAGCAATGAATATTAAATTATTAGTTTTAATATTATATATAACGATCAAGTTCTTAAGAATTGTCAATAGAAAAATAATTGCTTGTTTTCAAAAAATGTTTTAGACATTTATATGTTAATTCAAATTATTCAATTAATTAAACAATAAATAATTGCAGATTTTATCACGTATTTTAAGTTGAAAGCTATTTTACACTTTTCTATATACATTTCTTCAAATGTAACTGTTTACTATTAAATCCTCATAAAAAGCTTATATATATTTTAATTATCCGAGGAATTTTGCACTAGATAAAATTGAATACTAAATTATAAGGTTTAATATTTTATATAACGATCAATTAACTAAGAATTATTAATAGAAAAATAATTGTTTGTTTTCAAAAAATTTTTTAGATATCAATGTGTTAACTCAATTTATTCCCTTAATTAAACAATAAATTATTGCAGATTTTATCACATATTTTAAGTTGGAAGCTATTTTACTCTTTTCTATATACATTTCTGCAAATGTTATTGTTCATTATTAAATCCTTATAAAATGCTGAATTATGTTTTAAATATCCGATGAATTTTGCACTAGATAGCAATGAAAATTAAATAATTAGGTTTTTTATTTTATATCATGATCAATTTCGTAAGAATTATCAATAGAAAAATAATTGCTTGTTTTCAAAAATTGTTTTAGACATTTATATGTTGATTCAAATTATTCAATTAATTAAACAATAAATAATTGCAGACTCTTTCACATATTTTATGTTGGAAGCTATTTTACACTTTTCTATCTACTATTCTTCAAATGTTGTATTTCACTATTCAATCCTTACAAAAGCTTTTATATCTTTTAAATATCCGAGGAATTTTACACTAGATAGCCATGAATATTAAATTATTAGGTTTAATATTTTATATTACGATAAAATTTCTAAGAATTATCAATAGAAATATAATTGTTTGTTTTCCAAAATTATTTTAGATATTAATGTGTTAATTCAATTTATTATCTTAATTAAACAACAAATAATTGCAGTCATTATCACATATTTTAAGTTGTAAGCTATTTTAAACTTTTCTATATATATTTCTTCAAAAGTTGTTGTTCACTATTAAATCCTTATAAAAGATTTTATATCTTTTAAATATCTAAGGAATTTTGCATTAGATAGCTATGAATATTAAATTATTAGGTTTAATATTTTATATCACGATCAAGTTCCAAAGAATTTTCAATAGAAAAATAATATTGTTCACAAAAATATATTTAGATATTATTGTGTTAATTAAATTTATTCCCTTAATTAAACAATAAATAATTGCAGACATTATCACATATTTTAAGTTGGAAGCTATTTTACACTTTTCTATATACATCACTGCAAATGTTATTGTTCACTATTAAATCTTTATAAAAGCTTATGTATATTTTAAATATCCAAGGAATATTCCACTACATATCAATGAATATTAAGTTATTAGGTTTAATATTTTACATCACGACCCAGTTCTTAAGAATTTTCCCTTTCTAGATTAAATTGTCTAAATAAAATCTACAGTTTATAGAGATACTTGAAAATGTAACATAAACATTTTATTTAAAGAAAACAAACACCCTGATAACTTTATTGCTGTAGAAATAAAATTTTCTAATAGTTAGCTAAAACCCTATTTATTTTGTTAGTGAATAGGTTTTATGGGTTGCATTACTATTAAAGTAGTACGTGTTTGATTCAGACTCCACAATCGGTTAGACTATAAAGCAACATCAACAGTTTTATTTTCTTTATTATATATAGTATATCTTATTAGTTTATAGGTATCTTATAGTTAGGGTATAATAAATGATAGAATTTGGGATAATATTTGTCTACTGACGAATTAAGAGACATGAAATATTATTACAAAAAGACTTCAGCATTACAAAACTCTTCTGAAGTTTCTGAATACAAAAAGTAAATATGTTAGCTTTACTATGGTTATGAATATAAAGTACTTTTCTATGAAAATATAATAATTTATTATCGATATTAGTAGAAAATCTAAATGAAGTACTGTATGGTGTGCACTGCCATTGGGTTATTTTCATATGTAATGTAATACTTATTATATATATATATAAATATATATATATATCTATATATATATATATATATTATATTTATATATATATATAAATATATATATGTGTGTGTGTGTGTGTGTGTGTGTATATGGTGTCCCCGAAGTCCGTGTACAAACTTGGAGGGGAGATAGAGAACTTCTGTGACGAAGTCATACATTATATAAGAAAGCATAGGCGGAAACCGTAAAAGTTACGAGATAATAAACACAAAGACGATAAGGACACACACAGAATGTAGTGTTAAACGTTTCATTAAACACACAAAAAACAATAATAAATTTTTATAAAAAAGTATTACAGCAGGTGTTCGAAATTGCTGCCATTGGCATGAATGCAATCACGCACGACTGGCGGACATATTTCTGAAATACCGGCGTTTCACGGATCGTAGCAGCAGCGGTGGATATCCGGTTGCAACGGCAAGAGCTCGTACACTGGTACTGGGGTTTCGGTCCACAGCATGCAAAGCACCCTTTTCGAGAAAGGGTGTTCGTGCTGTTCGTGGCAGTCCAGAACGTTCAAATCGTGGCTCTGAAGGATCCATGTTCTGTAAAAATAATTGTTACGTTCACATAGTGTTTGAGAAAGAAGAAATTACACTCATTAAAGAACACATGGACAAACTAATTGTCATTATTAAACGATTTTATACAATTAAATAAATGCCTAAGGAATAAACTGAAATCAACTTATCAATTTTAGATATAGAAGGACTTTCTCGAGTCGGCATCGATCCTAAAAAAATGGTGAAGATTTTTTAAAGGATTTTATCCACAAGCCGCGAATATCTAAATTCACCTTCTCTTCTTTCAGGTAACAACCTTTCCGCTCAAAAAATAAAAAATCAGACTGCCTGATGAGAAAAAAACAGGGGTCTATTCTGCAACGGGGGGTGTCAAAATCCCCCAAACGAAAGACCAATCCTATTGGCTGGGAGAAGCCCGAATTTTCTCTGCAGTTCAAACCGGTCCTGTCCGGCATTTTCCCGATTCAAGACCCACGGTGAGTGTAAAAAGAGCTGAACCGAATGTAACTTATTGTTACAGTTCCACGAGGTTCTGATGCACCAATGTGAACGTATTGATGATTCGGTTGCCGCCTCGTTGGATACCTTTCCCGATAAAACCAAACATGCAGCACGTCCATTTCCGTATGTCTAGACCGTAGATTAAATGGGATATCTTTCCAACTCGGCGTTCGTAAAAAATATTCAAGTTCATCGCACGCTGTCTGTGTCTGAAATTGAGGAAACCACACAATGCAGAACTTTCGAGGTCGCGTATAGCACCACCGATTGCTTTCCACCCTTTCTTTCCTATGTAATTTTGGCTCCTGCAATGTTCTCTACCTCCCCTCGAAGTTTGTACAACGGACTTCGGGGACACCCTGTTATATATATATATATATATATAATATATATATATATATATATATATAAATATATATATTATATATATATATATATAATATATATATATATATATATATGTATAAAATAATGTCTGTATTATATAATTCTGAAACAGAGCTATTTTAGGTCCATTTATAAAATAGTGTACTAAAGACAAAGAAATTCAGCTATCTGGACTTCATAGCATTTTATCTTATAATATGTATATAAATGCAGACCTTCATATTTTTTTAAATTGATTTTTAAGCAATTGTATTTTGTCACATTAAAAGGAAAACTTTTAAGTAAAAGAATACTTTTATATGTTATCATGATCTTAGCAGAACATTTTTATTTTGGGGGGGGGGGATTTTTCCTGTCAAATGATTTTGTTTAAATTTATAGAGTAGTCCTTAAATATATAATATATATGGATAGATTAATATTTATGTTCAATTACAATTTCCTCAAATTCCTCCCTTCACTACACGGAAGGGCATAAAACATTTCATTATTATCCCTAAAACACAATCTAGATATTAATTTTTAGAAATTAATAAATAAATATATATAATGAACTTATATATAAAATTTAATGTATATATATATGAAGTTTTTTTTCATAATATTATATATGAAAAGTATATATAATATATAGTAAATATGATAATATATATATATATATATATATATATGTACTATATATTATTACCTCTACTTCTGAATTCATGTTCTTATATATAAATACAATAAATATTGGCTAAATATATATATTATTTAATATCCATATATTGACGTAATGACCGGTCACTTTATATTTATATAATATACTTTATTTAAGTAAATATATATATTCACTCAATATTTTATATATATGTATATATATCATATATAATGTACGATGACGTATATATATATTAAATAACGTGATATACTCTGCAATATTATATATCAAAATACTTATATAATTTATTGTTTTTACAAAAACCTTAATTTCTCCACGAGTATATGTGCTATCCTTATAACAATAATCACAATTTATTACAAGACGTATCCTAATTATGTGCTGTAGTTTGATCGCTTTTATACATTATATATATATATATATATATATATATATATATTATATATATATATAATATATCGATATATTCATATATTTTATTCAGTTTGTAATCAGTCCCGTATGAGTTTTCGGGAAAAACTTTTAGCTGCTGAAATATATGACGTTTACCATCCTGTTTACACACCTGAGGTGTCAGGATAATTCCTTGTGTATTTTTCTACATATTCAACAAAATGTCTAAAAACGCAAGTGACTGCTCATCATTGACAATATTGTGTATGTAGCTATATATATAGATATTAACATTTTTTGACCTTTAGTATTTGTTCTCAACAAGAAAAATGTGTAGATTGTAAGTATGTTTGTAGTTGCAACTCCTCTGAAATAAAGAAAAAATAAATTTCTCCTTTCCGTAATTGAGGATGATTTACCCCATACCTAAAAGACGTCATCACTGGCAATATAATGTATGTAGCTATAGATATAGATATTACTATTTTCTGAACTTATGTCTTTGTTCTCAACAACAAAAGAATGTAGACTTTGAATATATTTGTAATTGCAACTCTTCTGAAATGAAGAAAAAATAAATTTCTCCTTTCCGTAATTGAGAATGACTTTCCCCATACCTAAAAGATGTCATCACTGGCAATATAATGTATGTAGCTATAGATATATATATTACCTTTTTCTGAACTTGTGTCTTTGTTCTCAACAACTAAAGAATGTAGACTTTGGATATATTTGTAATTGCAACTCTTCTGAAATGAAGAAAAAATAAATTTCTCCTTTCATTAATACAGGATGATTATTCCCATACTTTAAAAACGAAAAACTTCCACTGTGGGTAAAAGCTATAATTTTTAAACGATTACAGTTAACGGTTAACATGTAAAATAATTTTTGTAAAATGGAGTATTATTACAGCATTATGTTATGATTTCAGTCAATGTACATGATGAAAAATTAAATTTGTGTGTGCTGTTGGAATAATTGTAAAGTGCTATCCTAACGGGAATTTTATATACTATAGAAATTTTTTGACAATATGTAGATTGTTTATAAGATTGTCCTTTATTTACTCTCAAAAAGGAAACTCGTTTTAAGAAAACATAAAAATTTACTAGCTAATTTTAGTTGCTTCCAAGGGCTAGGCATGAAAGTGGTTAATGTATAAATTATTTGACAATATATATAATCTTTTATTTTAATACTGCTCTTTATTTTCTCAAAAAGGAAAACTCATATTCAATGAAAACATAAAAATTTTTACGAGCTATTGTAAGCGATTGTCCTGTTCAGGTATGAAGTGAATATAATTTTTAAGGATGAATTGTAATATGAATATAATCTTTTAAAATTCGAATAGTCTGGTGTCAGTTAAAAATATGGCAGATCATTTTGGGGGAACATTATACTATTAACATAAAAGTGACCATACCTGCGGAACAAACAAACTATCGAATGTATGGTAGGATTATATTCATATCAGAATAGTATCATATATACAAATATATTATACTATTATAAGAATATTTTAAAAAATTAAATTAGAGAAGTAAAAATATATTAAATATGCATATTTTTGGGGTGGAATTTATTATACCTTACATAATCAAAAGTACAGCACGTACATACGTTTATATATTATGTTCAATATATTTAAAAATAAACATATATGTAATTGTTCCTATGTTGTATTTTTAAATATACATTTTCAATATATTTATAAATATCATATATGCTTCAATTATTAAATAAAAAAATAATATATATATCACATATATATATATATATAATATAATATAGAATAAACATATAATATGTTCACTTGTTATATAAAATATATATGGTATAAATATATTATACACAAAATAATAGGGTATATATATATAAGAGAGGAAAATAAATTGAATTCATTTTACTCTCTTAATGTATTCTTAATTTGGAAAGATGTTACTTCAAATATTTTTTAATTTCTGTTTTAATTTCCATTAATCACGTAATAGACATTTGATCTGTAAAATAAAGCCAAAAAATATCATTTTTCATTTTTGAGAGATAATTAATGTCCTCTGTGGAAACACAAAATTATGTTATATATAGTTAAAATATAACATTCAGGTGATAGGGCCAGATAACATCTAAAATAAATAAATAAATAAAAAAAAAAAACGAAAACGAAAAAAATGGAAACTCTCGAAAAACATGAAACTGACCGTATAAAAGGGAACAAGAAAAAGAAATTGACTGTATAAGCGGTGCGCTTTAACACATGTTCCCTATTAAGCAAGACGGGACTTTAGAAAACTGACCATGTAAACGGAATGCCCTTATAAGCTTGTAACAATATAGCCCGTACTGACTGTAATATAAATTGGCCTTTGAAATTCTCAAAGCATTTTAACACTCTAAAAGTAAAGTTTATTTATTTGACTACTGAGTGAACCATGTCAAAATTTCTTTGCACTATGATTTTACTTTCTAATGATATTTAAAATCCCTATGCTTAGAAACCGAATAGACCTCTCGTAACATATATCGGGGTGCTTTACTGATGATTTTTTCTCCCCTTGCAGAATACAGCGGGGTTGTTATGTTGTTGAATTTATGTCTAAACAAGATTGTTCTTTATCTATTTTTAGCGGTGTCCAAAGGCCAGGGAAGAACGGGTTAATATAATTTTTAGGGATGCATTTTTAGTTTAATATAATCTTTTTATCTTAATACTATAAATTGATATTTGAAATTCTCAAGGCATTTTAACACTCTAAAAGTACAGTTTAGTAATTTGATTAATGAATAATTGTAAAGTGCCTATCCTAACGAAAATTGATATACAATAGAAATTATTTGACAATATGTAGATTATTTATAAGATTGTTCTTTATCTACTCTCAAAAAAAAAGAAACTCGTTTTAAGAAAACATAAAAAGTTTACTAGCTACTTTAGCGGCTTTCAAGGGCTAGGTATGAACGGGATAATATAATTTTAAGGGATGCATTTTTAGTATAATGTAATCTTTTACATTTTAATACTATAAATTGTTCTTAAAATTTTCAAAGCATTTTAACACTCTAAAAGTAAAATGTAGTTATTTGACTATTGAATAATTGTAAAGTTCCTATTCTAAAGAAAATTTTATATCCAATAGAAATTATTTGACAATATTTAGATTATTTATAAGATTGTTATTTATCTACTCTCGAAAAGGAAACTCGTTTTAAGAAAACATAAAATTTTACTAGTTATTTTAGCGGCTTTCAAGAGCTAGGCATGAACGGGTTAATGTAATTTTTAGGGATGCATTTTTAGTATAATATAATCATTTCATTTTAATACTCTAAATTAGTCTCTGAAATTTTCAAAGCATTGTAACACTCTAAACGTAAAGTTTAGTTATTTGATTATTGACTGAATAATTTAAAAATCTTTTTGGACTATGATTTTTTTTTCTAATGATATTTAAACGCCCTATTCTTAGAAACCGAATAGGCCTACTGTAGCATGTATCGGGGTGTTTTATTGATGATTTTCTATCCTCCTACAGAATACAGCTGTGTTGTTATGTTATACAAAATTGTTCTTTATCTGCTCTCAAAAAGGAAACTCGTTTTACGAAAACATAAAAATAGATTGCGGTGTCATCCCCTGCAATTTTTAGAGATGAATTTTTAGTATAATATAAGCTTTTACATTTCACTACCCAAGTTTATGAGTAATTTCCTTAAATGATTACATATAACCACCATGTCATTTTAGAAACATAATCGAGATCGGAAAAGCAATTTCAAATCCACTATCTAAGAACGAATAAAGCATGTATCATGTGCAATAATCGATATCTTTTAGAGTTCGGAAATTCTCCTACTGTAGAGGTTTTACACGAAAAAAAAAAAAAACTGAACGAAATTTGATCCTATTACAAATATAAAAGTTATTGTTAAAAAACGATTCTTTTTCAGTTTGCAGAATTACTTTTTTATAAATTTGCTTCAAATTACTGATTAGTGCTTCACATGATTACATTCTCATAGAATAATATTTTATAATAAAATTTTTATTAATGCCTCGATCAAATTATTTTAATTATATTCCTTATTTTATAGAATGACTTCAATATATTATTAAAGTTCAAAGATGAAGAGGAATGTAGTACTACTTTTGTTTTCTTATCATAATATTGCATGTTATAGACGGTTTTCGTGGAAGGATGATAAGAAGCATTATTACATCTATTTATTATTCTATATACGCTTTTACTTTATATTACAATACTCAAAACTTCATTAAGAGAAACTTCATATTTTTCTTTTAAAAAATATCCACTATACAAATGAAAAATTAAAATGAAGCTAATGAAAAACTAAACTGTTTTTAAAACATATTAACACATATTAACACCATAGATATACGCAACAACTACAACAGATATATTTTGAAGTACTAAATATGAAATTTAGATATCTTTGCAATTTAAGTTATCATAAAACTCTCAAAATTAAATTCTAAAATACTTATTATTCTTTCTTTTCAAAATCTAACACACCACAAAGAAGATTTTAAATGAAACTAATAATAAACGATAACATTTTTTAAGAAATAATAATTCCATAGATGTATGCAATAACTACACTAAATATATTTTGAACTACTAAATATGAAAACTAGACATCTTGCCTTTTTTGTTATCACAAAATATTAAAAATTACATTCTAAAAAACTTATTATTTCTTCTTTTCAAAAACCACCCGAGATTCACTCCAGAAAAGAAAATTTTAAATAAACCTAATGATGTACGATAATATTTTTAAAACAAATATGAAAACCATAGATGTACGCAACAAAATATATATTTTGAATTACTAAATATGAAAAGTAGACATCTTTGCCTTTTTTGTTATCTTAAAATATTAAAAATTACATTCTAAAAAAACTTATTATTCTTTCTTTTCGAAAATGGCCACACCACAAAAGAAAATTTTAAATGAAGCTAATGACGAATGATAAAATTTTAAATAAACCTAATGATGTACGATAATATTTTTTAAAACAAATATGAAAACCATAGATGTACCCAACAAGACATATATTTTGAATTACTAAATATGAAATCTAGACATCTTTGCCTTTTCTGTTGTCTTAAAAAACTCAAAATTAAATATTACAAAAACTTACTATTCTTTCTTTTCGAAAATGGCCACACCACAAAAGAAAATTTTAAATGAAGCTAATGACGAATGATAATAGTTTTAAAACAAATATTAAAACCATAGATGTAAACAACAATACTCAACGTACGCAACAATAATAGATATATTTTGAACTACTAAATATTAAAATTAGAAATCTTTGCCTTTACTGTTATCTTAAAAAACTCAAAATTACATTTTACAAAAACTTATTATTCTTTCTTTTCGAAAATGGCCACACCACAAAAGAAAATTTTAAATGAAGCTAATGACGAATGATAATAGTTTTAAAACAAATATTAAAACCATAGATGTGCTCAACAATACGCAACGTACACAACAATAATAGATATATTTTGAACTACTAAATATGAAAACTAGACATCTTTGCCTTTACTATTATCTCAAAATACTCAAAATTACATTTTACAAAAACTTATTATTCTTTCTTTTCGAAAATGGCCACACCACAAAAGAAAATTTTAAATGAAGCTAATGACGAATGATAATAGGTGTAAAACAAATATTAAAACCATAGATGTAAACAACAATACGCAACGTACACAACAATAATAGATATATTTTGAACTACTAAATATTAAAACTAGATATCCTTGACTTTTCTGTTATCTTAAAAAATTCAAAATTAAGTTCTAAAAAACTTATTATTTTTTTTTGAAATATTGCCACACCACAAAAGAAAATTTTAAATGAAGCTAATGAAGAACGATAATATTTTTAAAACAAATATTAGAATCATAGAAGTACACAACAGCTATAATAGATATATTTTGACCTACTAAATATGAAAACTATACATCTTTACGTTTTAAATTACCTTCAAATATTTCAAACTATATTAATAAAAACTTATTATTCTTTTTTCTCAAAAATTACCACTCCACAAAAGAAAAATTAAAATAAAGGCAATGAAGAACGATAATATTTTAAAACAAATATTAAAACTATAGATGTACGTCACAACTACAGTAGATATTTTGAACTAAGAAATATGAAGCGTAGACATCTTTACCTTTTCCGTTACCTTAAAATAATAAAAATTATATTCATAAAAACTTATTATTATTTTTTATTTTCAAAACTTGCCACACTACAAAAGAAAAATTAAAATAAAGTTAACGACAAAGAATAATATTAAAAAAATATTAAAACCATAGATGTAAGCAACAATTAAATATATATATTTTAAACTACGAAATGAAAGATAGAGATATCTTTGCCTAATATTTGTATATTTCAATTTCAATTTTCAATTTTTGCCAAAATTATGCATTTTTAGATATGTTTGTTTTAGAGGTGTTAAGACAACATTGAAGTAATTTGAATTGAAAATGGCAGACATTTATTTCCTATTGAATTATACAGTACAATTAAAAATGAAAGTTAATTGATTTTACAATATCTAAAGTTCTATAATGGAAATAAACTTTGCCATATCACATAACAGAGTTATTAAAATTATTAATTATTTTAAGCATTTGGAACCTTATTTTCTTCATATATGAATCATAATTCTGATGTTTATCAATATTTCATATATATATATATATATATATATATATATATATATATATATATATATATATATATATATATTATATATATATATATATATATATATATATATATATATATATATAT
>CM063500.1:31124083-31129083 GCA_032207245.1 Pardosa pseudoannulata | reverse complement strand
TAATTTCGAGTTGAAAAAATGAATGAAGTTGAAAAAGGTTAAGTACAGAATTGTATGTTTTTCTTTGATTTTCAGAATACTATATGCATATACTTTAAAAATTTTTAAAAATTTTAACCCAAAAAGACATCTTTCATAAAATAAATTATGTGTGATTACATAACTCAATTTTTAAATATTTTAGTTGGAACTTTTGTTGATAACGCCAATTACAATAAGTTAGATTAGAATTATTTTCTAACACTATAGGTAGCAATACTTATTAATACCTATTTCTTTTATTTATTTTCTTTTATTTCATTTTCTTTTCTTAGTTTTTTTCACTTATAACTTACTTATTTCTTCTATTTTAAGTTACTTATCGCATATTTTATACATACATTACTGGCCAAATAACCGGTAATGTTATGTTTAATGATAATTATTATTATGATTATGTATTTTTCTTGGGTTTAAAACTGTTCTGTTCTCATTAATTTCGTCACTCCGTTTATAATAACAATAAATCTCATTTGTATGTATTCTTGCATAAAAATCACTCCACATTGAATTCCATTTTTATCTCAAAGACGTTTAAATATTATAATTTAGTACTGACAATTTTATGGAGTTTTTACTCGAATATTTTGTTGTTGATATATTTTATTAAGGGTTGATTTATTATTTTATTTATTTACTTTTATAAATATTCTCTCTAACTTGCAGAATTATTGGCATATCATCCTAACAACTTGATGGGTTTTTTTATTCCCGAGGAAGGCTTGAAAGTGTTTTTGTGTTGTCTTCTCATAGGGAGCAAATGTATTTTACTTATATGAAGCTTCCTTATTAAAAATGTAATAAACCATCATATTGTATGATAAAATGCTATTAGCGAACACAGGAACAATTTTCCCAATTGACAAAAACTTACTCAGCGAATTTAAAATTTAAGATAAAAAACAAACACACACACCACACACACAAAAAATATTGAAAATATATATATATATATATCTATATATATATATATATATATTATATATATATATATATATATATTATATATATATATATATATATATATATATATTATTAATAAATATTTTATATATATATATATATATATATAATACATATATATATAATATATGTTAATATATATATAATTTTGTATATATATACATATACATATAATAATAATATAATATATATATATATATATTATATATATATATATATATATATATATATATATACACAAATATATATATATATATTATATATATATATATATATATATATATATATATATTATATATATAATATATATATATATATGTGTGTAAATAAGATTTTAAAATTTACTTGTTAGGCTTCTTAATATGAAATAAAATTATAAAGTTTTTTCATACAAAGTACAAAATGTACACTTTCTTTACTTGTTGCGGAAATTTTCCCTTTTTAACAGAATTTACAACGGAAAAGAATTATATTTGAAAAGTTCTGATAATTTTTTTTTGACTCCGTGATCTCCTTAAGATCAATAACTAAGCTTTTCCATTTGCCTCTGTCCAAAATATTTCAAGATACTTAAAAACAGAAGAATGGAAACTCTTCAAAAGAAAGTTTCCGTGAATTCACTTTTTTTTTACCCCATATACCAACTTAATTCTTTCACGTCAAATGTTCTTGAACACGTTATCTATATTTTCTAGTTAAAAAATGAATGAAACTGAGAAAGGTTACTGACTGAAATGTATGTTTTTCTCTTTGATTTTCTGAAATTTATATACATATATTTTCGGTATGAAAATATTTTTATCCTAAAAAAACATTAGTTCATTAAAAATAATTATGTAAGATTACTTAACAGCATTTTTCAAGATTTTGAAAATAAGTTTAGTGGGATTTTTTGTCGATTGCTCCAATTAGAATAAGTTGGATAAGAATTTTATCTAACAGTAAATATTTGAACACATAATACATATCTATTTATTTTGTTTAATTTCTTTTATTTCATATATTTTATTTCAAAATGCTTTATTACTTTTTATTAATTTAATACATACTTACTTTTTAAAATTTCTATTTTAATTCCTTACCCATTGCATATTTCATATTTTAATTACCAATCATTTGCCCGGTAGACATTAACCAGTTATATATAAATAATATTAGAATTCGATTAGAATTTTATCTAACACTAAGCATACCAATACATAATACATATCTGTTTATATTTTGACTTTCTTTTTCTTTATTTCATTAACTTTATTTCAAAATTTTTTATTACTTTTTATTCATTTAATATATATTTTTTATAATCTATTTATATCTATCTATTATTATAATCTATTTATATTATGGAATATTTTGTTGTTAACTATTCTTAGGATGTGATGTATTTATATCTATCTATTTAATTTGATTTTCTTTTCTTTTATTTCATTAACTTTATTTCAAAATTTTTTATTACTTTTTATTCATTTAATATATATATTTTTTATAATCTATTTATATCTATCTATTATTATAATCTATTTATATTATGGAATATTTTGTTGTTAACTATTCTTAGGATGTGATGTATTTATATCTATCTATTTAATTTGATTTTCTTTTCTTTTATTTCATTAACTTTATTTCAAAATTTTTTATTACTTTTTATTCATTTAATATATATATTTTTTATAATTCATTTTTGAGTTCATTACCCATTGTGTATTTTACATTTTAATTACCGATCATTTGATCGGTAATGTTATAATGATTGTTGAATAATGTTGTGTTTATTTATTTTTCTTGGTTTTATGACTGTTTTATTCTTATTTATTCCATGTTTATAATAGCTATAAATATCATTTTTATAATGAAATGCATGTAAATCCTTATATCATTATACTTATGCAGTTTCATAGGAATACTAAAATATCTTTTAATATTATAATTTATTGCTCTATTTTTTATGTTTATGTTTAAAATGAAATTTCTGGTGGAATATATTTTTTGTTAACGGTTTTTAGAATGTGATGCAATATTTATTTTTTTATTTATTTTTATATATATTTCCTCTAATTTTTATGATGATTAACATATTGTGTTTCCCACCTGATAGGTTTGTTTTCAATTATCGAGTAAGGATTGGTAGTTTTTTTCTTGTTTTTCTCTCATATAGAGAAATGTGTCTTACCTATGTGACACTTCCATAATAAAAGTTGAACAAATCATCGGATTGTACAAGAATATGCTATAATTGCCTTTTATAAATGTAGATGCATTGCTATATTTTCTGTGGAAATTGCATTTTATTCTGAGATTTAAAAAATTATATACATTCATGCATACACACACACGCACACACACATGTATATATATATATATATATATATATATATATATATATATATATATATATATATATACACACACACTCATATATATATACATACATATGTACATGTATGTATATGTAATATATGTGTTTGTTAGTAAGTATTTACATGATACTTCTTAGCATTCTTAAAATGAAATAAAATTATAAAATTTTACAAAAAATACACATTGTTTACTTGTTGCAGAACTATAGAATATACAACGGAAACAAATTACTTTTTTAAAAGTTCTGATAACTTCTCTCTTTTGACTCTGTTAACTCCTTAAGATCAATAACTAAGCTTTGCCATCTGTCACGTTTTAAAATCTCTCACAAAACTATAAAACTGAAGAAAGGAAGCCCTTCAAAGAAAATATGCCTTAATTCACATTTTTTCCCTTATACCAAATTAATGCTTGCAGTCAAATGTCCTGGAACATGACATTTATATTTTTAGTTAAAAAAAATGATTGAAATTCAGAAACGTTACTCACTAAAATGTATGCTTTTATTTGATTTTCTAAATTTTATATGTATATAATATTTCCATACAATAATTTTATCCTCAAATTAGATTGTTTCATTAAAGGAATTATGAAAGTGTATTTAAGCGCATTAGTTAAGATTTTAAATCTATTAAAAGTATATAGTAAGATATTTTCTTGTTTGCTCCACGAAGAATAAGTTGAAATAATATTTTATTTTCCACTAAAGATAAAAACATTTAATAAATCCCTATTAGTTTTATTTCTTTCTTTTACTTTTATTTATTTATTCTATTCACTGAATACATCATACATAATTAATTCATTATCCATTTCATTGTTTGAATATACATTATTGGTCATTTAAATGGTTATTTTATGTTTAGAGGTAATTAGTGTTATAATTATATATATTTTTTATTTTTAGCTGTTTTATTGTTATTAATTCAATGTTGAACTATTTTTACAACAACTATGCATCTGATCTGCATATATTATTGTATATACATTATTTCATTATAAATAGTGATTTTAACTAAAATATATTTTGTGTTTGATGGGAATTTCATTTTTGATGAAATATTGGAATAAAGTTTTTTATATTCATAGCTTTTTATGTGTATTTTTTAATGGTATATTTTGTTATTTACAAATTTTGGAAATGTTTGGAATATTTTTTGTTTCGTTACTGTTATAAATATCTTCACCAATTTGCACAATGTTTATAGTATAGTGCGTCCCAGCTGATGTGTTTAGAATTGATTCCGAATTAAACATTGAAACTGTTAGTGTGTTGTTCTCTGATAGGGAGTTAATTTGCCTTACCTATAGGGTCTTAAATTTTTACATATACATACATATGCATTTTCATATATATATATATATATATATATATATATATATACATATACATATACATATATATATATACACACACACACACACACACACACACACATATATATATATGTATATATATATACATATATATATACATATATATATAGGTATATACACATATATACATATATATATACATATATATATATATATATATATATATATATATATGTATATGTATATATGTATATGTATATATGTATATGTATATATATATGTATATATATATATTATATATAATATATATATATATATATATA
>CM063500.1:31101583-31106583 GCA_032207245.1 Pardosa pseudoannulata | reverse complement strand
TGTGGATGCCAGTGGTTCCTCTTTTTTTCTGGTAACAACCTTGTTAACTCAAACATTTTCCACTGCTCACGGAGACAAAACAGGAGTCCACTCCATAACCGCGGGGGAAGGGTCAAAATTCCCCAAACGAACGGACACCTCTATTGGCTTGGAGAAGTCCGAAGTTTCTCTGCATTCCAACCGGTCCTGCCACGGCATGTCCCCCACGGGGAGCTGAACCATATGTAACTTATTGTTACATTGAGTAAAATGAGGTGCAATTGGAACTGCAGATGATTCAAATGATGAACTTGACATTTATTACAGAAAAATAATTAGTTCTAAACTCCGCCTGCAGGTGGCGCCTTAACACATGTGGTATTTATGCAGTCTTGTTAAGCAGAGCACTTATAAATCCTCACGATTTTCAGGAACGACCCTGAGATCCTGTAAAACTCACAATAATGTATGGTTTTACAGGTACCTGCTTTATTGGACCGTATTTGTTTGAAGAGTTGACTGCAAAAGGAATTCAAACCTGTTCTGTCACAGTGCAAAGGTACCAAGTTATGCTGAGGTCTTTTTTAATCCTATAACTTTAACAAATGATGCATTTAGGATATCAGTTTCATGCAAGATGTAGCAGCTCCTCACATTGATCGTGGGGGTAAAGCAACTGCTAAGACAGTATTTCACAACGTACTAGGGATCAGCCATCATTTTCCAACTACTTGACCTCCTGAAGGACAAGATATGTCAAATGATAACATATGTGCTAGATCTGAAGGACAGTGTGGTGGCTCTTATTAAAAAGAAGGTACGAAACCTCATAAACAGTTAAAATACTTTATATAACATAAGGAAAATGAATACAACATCATGTTGCACAGAGAGTTATAGACATCTCACCCAAACAGATGAATTCCGAATTCGTGGCTTATTCCTCGAACCAGTGTTGTGACCTTAGACAGTCCTTGAAAATTGGATAGCGGAGGCTGGCAGGAAAGTGTAAGAGAGAACTTCATGTCGAATTGATGTTGAGGAACACAAGATGCAGGAAGTACACAAACACCAGTGTTCGTTCTCAAAGGGGAACACCTTAAAAATGTAATACCTTATATTTGAACTAATACATTTATTATGCAACTGATTATTTACAGATATTATTTCTTGATCAATATATGACATTCATTACTCGACATTCATCAATGTACAATAATTTATTACAATTTTTTATATACTTTATTTTTTAATCAAAATATTATGAGATTATGAGACCAAGTTATAATTATAAATATTAATAAGTTTACCTCTAGTAATTACAGGGAAGCAGGCTGGTCTGTCAACTGACTGGGTATCGGTGCGGTCATGCGGGCGTAAAGGACGTCGGTACTGACTTAGCTTAAGTTATTTTCTGGACGTGTATGGTGGAGAGCCGATCATACTCATACGGCTTCGTGAATAGATTGCTGGCCCGGGCTCTGTGGCTTGCTCACGGAATTTTGGATGTCCAGTAACTCTTGAATCCCTACATCGACTCATTTTCCCAACTTTTTTAACAACTTTTCACTTCGGTTCAATGCCTCTTTTTTCTCCTTGCCAATCACTTGTTGGAATTTTCTCATATCTGCACCCACTTCGGGTGTGCAGGTGGGTTCATTAAAAAGGACCCTTTGGTGAAAGGTGACATTATTGCTTAGTCCTTGCCTCCATATCTCATGGCTATATTCCTGCCTGACCGTCACATTTGTGCCATTCCGGGATCTATAACTGCTCCATATGTGTCCCCACTAAAACTCGAAGTCAACAGCTGCACCTAAATTCTTCTTAGAAATTTATTCTACAGCTGTGTATGCAAGTGGTGACATTTGTGTGAATGAAAGTACATCCGTACACAGGTATTACAGAACTACCTGGGCCAAGCCTTGAAGTTATGTAGTACATGGGGAATCGAAGAACAAAACTATTGATTTGATTTGGCTCGTACATAAAAATATAAGTATAAGAATTGAGAAGGAATGCTTGAGTTTGGGAAGTTCACCGGAACTTGGAGGCTTATACACAGTGTGTCTAGACCTCAACGCAGACTTGGGAATACATCTGCATAAAGGTTCCTCTTTTCCCTTTGGTGGAGACTTGAAAGTTGAATTGGGATCAGATGCTGCATAGTCACTGCAGCATTTGACCATATGCTCTTGATATTCCGCAGAATCATTCAGCCAGCAGTAAAAAATATGGCTCTGCAAATATACAATATTGTTGAAAATGAAGGGGAAAATATTGAGCTCTTTTGATGTTACTTTTTAATATTATTTTACCTTTATAAAGCATATAAATGCGTTTATATGTATCACAATGCCTACCATAGGTGAAATTATTGCATTGACTATTTTTATTTTATAAATCTCAAGAGCATCAGTTGAACTATATGTAGTTCCAATTGTATTTCCTTTAGATGAATTTAACGCATTCTAGAGTCCTCAGAAGTGGGGGCCTAATTTCCTTCTAATCCTATATTTAAAACTTTAAAACCAGCTGAAAAGTCGAAATAAATTCCATTAGTATAAATTATGCTGCTCCAATATTATGTTTTTATCTCTTACTAAAAGAAATTTCAATGTATATGGAATTTTAAACCAAGAATCTTGGGAAAAAAAGTATTTTATATGTGTTAAATAAATTTGTAGAACTGAATAAATAAAAAAATAATTTTCACTGAAAATCATTCACTGATCGTTGTACACATATGTGATATCTAGCATAGGGCTTCTCGAATGATCATCGAAAGTAGAAGCTTAAAAATAAATTGCGTGTACAAAAGTTGTTATTCACTGTGATACATTATTCCTAAGTTTGTAAAATATATGTATACATGGTGTACCAAAGTACTTTCCCACGGTGGTCTGCACGTGCATGCACAGCCGTGGGAGAGATTTCCTTGAGGAATTTAGGACTCCAGTTGTTCATGTCAAAGTTAGGGGCCCTGCAGAGAAGGTATAGATCACGGAGTGGCAGCGTAACGGTCAAGCTTGCACAGAGATATAACCGTGAGTTATGGGAGCAAGAGCTAAAATGTAATGTCAGCTTGCACAAAAGGGGCTACTTTAACCCTCTGAGTGGACACATCGAGGAAAAAGTGTCCAAAAATGCGCTAAAGGTTTACTGTGTTAGTGGCCAAAGCGTTCTATGATTTTTTCCTTCACCCTTTGTCTACTAAAATGGAATACGGGAAATCCACCTTCGTTATTTTACCTTTACTTCCGGTTATATATATATATATAATATATATATATATATATATATATATATATATATATATATATATATATATATATATATATATATATATATATATATATATATATATATATATATATGTATTAACAATTGTTAATTTTTAAAACACATAAAGATCGCCCAGTCTAGAAGAACATCCTATAAGAAATAATTGATTCTAAAAGTACAAATAAAAATATTCTTTGAGAGACTTATTTACATTTTTTTTACGAAAGACATCCAAGATATTTAAGTGGTTCAGTTAGAGATACATCTGTTACCACAAATAAACTTCGAATTAGAGATTCATAAAGCCATGAAAAGCTATCAGCGTCTACGATCCTGAAGTGGTAGGGCTTCATTCCTCAAAAAATTAGTCAAAGAGGGGCGCAGTTTTCAAACAATCAACTCTACCCTCCTACCTCAAAACTTCATGGGGCAAAGCACTAGCAGAAATGTATATTACATCTATTTTCAGAGCGTTTTTAGAGATCGAAAATTGCATATAACAAACGCTTTGAAGATATTATCGGTTTGGCGGAATTGTACGTGCGAACCGCTTAGAGGGTTAATGACCCCACCTGCACTCTAGAAGGGGATGCAGATGTGGGAAAATTTCTCGAAAGCAAGCGATTGGAAAGGAAAAAAAAGGGCGTTGGAACCGAGGTGAGGAGTTTGGAAACGAAGTTAAGGAGATCAGTGAAAGTCGAGATTCGAGAGAAGTGGGACAAAAATCCACCAGCACCGACTAGTCCCGTGCGCCTGAACACCCGGACAGAATCACCGTATGAGGAAAGCTGCCCCAACTGAAGACCGACACATAACATGAGAAAAGCCCCTGCTTGCTCCCCTGTGCCTTTAATGGAGGTAATTTATAAAATAATATTTACAGTCACTTAACTTAGGCTTTTGTTAATAAATAAATCTTATGATTGAATAATAGGTCTTTATAAAGAGAGTTGTAATAATTATAATGTAAATATAAGTCATAAATAATTGATAATTATGATATATGATAACCAAGGATCTATTTGTAAATAAATGTACAGAATAAATGTCTGAATCTCAGTATAAAATATTATATTCTTTTTGTGTTTCCCCCTTATAACCGAACACTGGTGTTTAGGTTGTAAGTACATTACAACACATGGATATAAATATATTGATATATTTGGAACCTCAAACCCAGCTGATAAATCTAAAAAAAATATTCAATAGCAAAAGCATGCTGTTCAAATTCTATTTTTTATCTTTTACTAAGATAAATTTTAAATAAAGAGGACTTTGGGACATATTCTATAATATTTTAACTAATTCAACCACTGACCTTGTATTATAAGTGTTTTTTATCTATACGATATTAAATTATTTCTCACCGTATCATTTTCTCAAATAAAGGAGAAATTAAAAATAAATTTTATTTAGAGATGGTTACTTATTGGGTTATACTACTTTTATTTTTATAATTAAACACATTACATGAATAAGTATGTCTTGATTTATTTAGAATCCGAAATTCAGCACATAAATTTAAATGCCTTTCATTAGCAATAATACGCTGATTATTTTTTATTTCGTACTAAAACAAATTTCTTTCGAAATGAAATATTACATTAACATTGTTATTAAAATATTTTTATAAATGTTAAATATCATTCTGGAGCTTTTTCAAGAAATAAAACTTTTTATGGATATAAAGAGTCTTACATTGTCTGAGAAATCTAAATTTTACATGTTACAAATAC
>CM063500.1:31066583-31091583 GCA_032207245.1 Pardosa pseudoannulata | reverse complement strand
GGACTATTTTTACTTTCAGGACGACAATGCCAGTTGTCATGTTTCAATGTTAACCAAGCTTGGTATGGGGCCAATGGGGTTTATTAAATGGACTGGCCTGCCCATACTTCAGATTTGAACCCTATCGAGAACCTCTAGGATGAATTAGATCGCCGCATTAAGGGGTGCAATGCCCGCCCAAATTCAGTGAAGGAGCTGGTATTTATACTAGAAGCCGATTGGACGACAATACCACTAGCTGTAATATCAAGACTTGTGGAAAGTATGTCCCGGAGGGTTCAAGCTGTAATTTGCTCTCTTGGAATCTCTACCAACTATTTCGAATAAAGTTCTATCTATCACAGGTGTCCAAATACTTGGTAAACACTGTATATATGTATGTATAGATAGAAATATATATATATATATATATATATATATATATATATATATATATATATATATATATATATATATATATTATATATATATATATATATATATATATATATATATATATATATATATATATATATATATATATATATATATATATATATATATACCGTACTGCTTTAACCGTATTATATTTTTATTGTAAAATTTTGAAACTTAATTACGTATTACTGGGAAGAATGTACGAAGGTTGGAACTTTAATAGTGTCAACACTGCTGTAAAAACGCTACGCAACAAATCTAAAGGATGTCGCGTATAACACACGTGAGCTACATTTCTATCTAACCTCCCAGCAAAAAGACTCGCGCATCCTACGTCATGCGTATGCCGAATAACAAGATGAACTGATCCTTGTATTAGCTTGAGGTCTAAAGTAAGTGTTGTCAGGATGCTTTAAAAAAATAGGAAGTAGTATAAAAACTGAATGTGACAGAGGTGGTCCAGCACGACAATGCAATCTACGGCTTAAGAGGCTTACATAACTGTAACAAGAAGTTTGAAAACCTTCAATGAAGGACTTCAAAATGGGGCAGACATACATTGGTCAGGTCGTCCTAGTGTCAGAGAAGAAGATATACATGTTGTTGCCTCACTAGTAGACAATGATTGACGCAAACGAAAAGCTGGACCGACAGACAAGTTTTGTACCACAATTTTTGTAAGAGTGTGCTGCACATTCTGAAAGAACGCCTGGTCTTGAGAAAAATTTCTTCAGGATGGCTTCCACACCATTTGATCAAAATGTAGAAATGGCTATGATACGATGCTGCTCGAACCCACCTGGAACGCTATAAGCACGAAGGAGAGGTTTTTTAAGCCGTATCATTAAGCTGGATGAGACTTGGGCCAGTTCTAAGCCCTTGTGACTTTGATTTAATTCCTAAGATGAAAGAAACCCTGCGTGGCTTTTACCTCAGAAATGTTCCAGCAATTCATCCTTCAATAGTCAGTCCATTTAAACTCTCAACAGAACATACGCTGGTAAAGGTGTTCTGGGACTTTCACATCGTTGGCACCGAATTATACACAATACTGGCTACTATACGGAATAACTGTAAAACCTTGTGACATGAATCATTTTGTATCCCATGTAAATAAGTATTTGCTATTAAAGTTCCAACCCTCATAACTACTATTTATAATTCACAATGATTTTGTCATTTACATGTTTCAATACAATCGTTGTATACAAAAGATATATATTGATATTATACATAAGAACGTTATATTTTCTGATAAAACATAAACTCAGACTTTAACATGGACGTATTATTACAAAACTTAGAGATCTCTTCAGCGTAATTCCTAAATTTTGTGATCCAGAGATTCGACTATCTTTCAATTTTACATTTATATGATTGTCCAGTGTTGAAGTAGACTAGAATTGGTGCTTGGTGCAAACTAGAGTACAAACGTTGTATTCAGCATGAATATTCCAAGCAAAAAATTAAAGGCAAATTAAATATCAACTTTATGAACATGTTATCGCTAATTTGGGAACCTACAGTAAGATATATATTGCGCCAAAATTTTAGCTTATTAACCATAATTCTTTTTCAGAAAAAAAGTTTGTTAACTGAAAAGAATTGAAATAAAACAGTTTTCTACAAAAGAATATTAGTTTTATGTACATAATTTCTTCTGTCTCATCTCTATATGTTGAACCGTTAAGAATGAAAACATGGAAAAAATCTTAACGAGCAATACACTATATATGCATGAATGGAACAAATTCTTAATTAATAAAAGACTAACTTAGAATTAATATATAAAATAGTACTACATTTTTATTTTATGTTAAATGCAATTTTTGTGAAAAAAACCATAAAAGTGTATATTCCATCGAAGGTAAATTTTATCTTTCATTAATGAAGAGTTCAGATATTTTATCTTTATTGTAAACATTCAGAGGTAAAGGTTTAATTTTACTACCAAGCAGTCATAATTTTCTTTTTTTAATTTAGCTTGCGAGTTCCTGATTAAATTCTTCAAGAGTAGCAAATTTTAATAAAGGTATAGTTAAATTTCATAAAAACTTTTCTAGTCCCCACTTTTATTTTATAGCAGTACTTATAAAGCATGATTAAATATAAAATAGCTTTTAATTAGAAGCATGCTTTCTATATAATATTTTAAAACCGTTTTTAAGGAATATTTTTTCTAGATAGAAATATTAATGTTAAAATGATGAACTACATTTCGGTTACATTTAAAACTGATATAATACATTTCATACTATGCAAATAAACACACATATAATGTATATATATATATATATATATATATATATATATATATATATATATATATATATATATATATATATATATATATATATATATATATATATATATATATATATATATATATATATATATATATATATATATATATATATATATATATATATATATATATATATATATATATATATATATATATATATATATATATATATATATATATATATATATATATATATATATATATATATATATATATATATATATATATATATATATATATAATATATATATATATATATATATATATATATATATATATATATATATATATATATATATATATATATATATATATATATATATATATATATATATATATATATATATATATATATATATATATATATATATACATATATATATATATATATATATATATATATATATATATATATATATATATATATATATATATATATATATATATATATATATATATATATATATATATATATATATATATATATATATATATATATATATATATATATATATATATATATATATATATATATATATATATATATATATATATATATATATATATATATATATATATATATATATATATATATATATATAAATATATATATATATATATATATATATATATATATATATATATATATCTATATATATATATATATATATATATATACATATATTTATATATACAGGGTGTTTCAAAAATAATAAAAATATTTGAAAGAAAAAAGACTTATTTTACAGTGATATAAATTTACAGTTTATTGCAATATTGTTGAGACAATAGTTACTTGCAGGCAGACAAACCTTAAAATTAGTCACAATATGCCACAGCAGATGGCGCTAAAAACTCTAATATACGATATTTGTCTCTGGAGACTCTATAAAGACCAGGTGTACCGCCATTATCCTGCAACAATTGAATAACTGGAACAGTACATCTGTTCTACATGTGAAGCATTCCGCCTCAGATATTTACAAGGGGTTCTGATAATTCATTCTGAGAATATGCTATATTATTTCTGATCATGGTGGATATCTGGGAAATATCGAAGTTTAAATTTTTACAGTCTGCACCGTCATCTGTTGGGGAACATTGTAACTAATTTTGAAAGCTTGCTTGAGTAAAAATTTAATATTGTCCCAATCATATTACAGTAAACTGTGCCGTTCTATCACTGCCCGTTTAGTTTTTATTGAATTTTCAATTATACCGGTCATTTTTGACATAAAAGTTGGGTTAAGAATTAAGCGAGTTATAATGAAAAATAGTTAGAACCAATTAACGGTAAAGTAATAGGAGCAAGACGCACCCTCAAGCGGAATTATACAGAGTAAAAATTCTGAAGCGGTAGTAGATACAGGAATATTCTTAGGTAGCAACGCGAAAAGTGTCAATTCTGAGAGGGTACTCGGGCGTATAACATCATAAACGCTTGTCGTGCAAAGTATGAGAACAAAGGATATCTAAACGGCATTGCCATGGACAGAAGAATTACAATAAAGAAGATTTTATATATGAAATCAAATGTGCCTCCTATATATTTATAATGATAGTATTACCTAAAAAATTAAACAACGTAATTATGTAATAAAATATATCATATAATAAATGTCATAAAATAAATTTTCTGGTAATTCTATCCTTTTCTTGTTAACTTGGTGAATATATTAATTTTCTGATTAATTTAGTCACTTCGAACCAAGTTTAATGTTGCTTAAAATAACTCATGACGCTTAAACTAGGTCATCAGCGTCCTATCGAAACTGACAATTAAAGTTTATGATTGGTTGGACCATGGGACTATATAACCGATAGGTGCGTGTTTTGGGGAAGTAAGTCCATGTGAGAAATTGCCTCAAAATCTCTAAATATTCTTTGTGTCTTTGTTCCTCGATTTTTTATACCTGTCAGGATGACTGCATCGGGTTTAATATGGGCTCTTTTCCCTCTGTAAGAAAATAAATCTCTCTACACACTCACTCTTACATACATAGACACTTATACATATATATATATATATATATATATATATATATATATTATATATATATATATATATATATAGATATATATATATATATATATATATATATATGTGTATGTGTGTGTGTGTGTGTGTGTGTGTGTGTGTGTGTGTCTGTGTTTGTAACTCTTAACATAGTATTTACGAAATTTATAAAAAAAATACAATGTTTGGATTGGAAATATTCTGAACAATTTTTGCTGTTTAAGGTAAATGAGATTTTGGACATTCTATTTAGATTCCCTTGGATTAGCAGCGAAAGGCTTGGGAGTAAAGCTTCCGTAAGAGAGAGAAAAGGAAATCCTGAAAGCAGTACTACATAGAAATAACATTTGTACGGACTAAATCTAAATCTGTTTTCGCCCAATTTGCCCTTTTCCCTTTCCAATACTTACATCTAATTTAGCCAGAAAAGATTCCTTTGATATTACTTAAAGGTTATGCATTACAAATCTTAGATAAAAGAAAGACATCTTAAACATTTTATTGTTCTAATTTTTTTTAAGATGTAGTGTTAGGTTATAAAATATACAGAAATTTTTTGACAATGTTTAGCCATACTAGTCCATAGTTTATTTCTAGGCGACTTTAAGTTTGTGAGATTCCTCAAAATTACCAAAAATTCTTTTCAAACTGCAGATTTAATATTGTTAAAATCGTAAGAGAGTTATAAAGTCGTATTTCTTAGTATTATTAAAGTAAGGGAAGCACTCCGATTAACTCGTAAACGGTATACTTACAAGTTGCAACTATCCAGAAACAATTGAATAACTGGATCAGTACATCTGTTCTGCATGTGAAGCCATCCCGTCTGAGACGATTACACAGGTTTCTGATATTTTCGTTTTGAGAATACGCTATATGATTGCGCATAGTGGCTGTCTGGAAAATATCATAGTTTAGACTTTCCAGACTGCAGCGTCATCTGTTGGGAAATATTCTAACTAATTTTGAAAGTCTGTCTGCCTATAAATTTAATATTGTCCCAAGCATATTGATATAAACTGCGTATTCCTATCACTGTCCGTTTCGTTTTTATTAATTTTTTAAATATACCGGTAATTTCTGAGACATTTTGTAAATGCAAACTATGGTTAATGTTTTAGTACTATTAAAAATATATATTTCAGAATTATTTTCATACTGGTATGAAACATACTTTGCGTTCACTATATAAGTTTTCGAAAAAAAAAAGCTGAGAGGTCTTCTATTTTAATTAAAATATCCTATATATTTAATATATATTGTGAACTATAACAGTCTAAAATCTACTGAATAGTATTTTATAAAATTAGCTTTCAAAGTAGTTGAGATTCTTGGAAAACTAATATTTTTCGAAAGACTTGCGTAAACAATCTTAGAATTTCCGACATCTGTGTCTGAAAAATGAAGGAATACACCATTTTCCTCTATATCTTCTTTCTTCGTTTATAACAAATCCCGCATGACAAACTTTCTACACAGTTACATTAACTATTAAAAAGTATTTTTAGAGAATCTAGTCAGTAACACAATCTTCCGTTTCCCACGCACGTCAAAACTACCGTTTTGTCAGAAGACAAGATTTTATTCTTTTTGAAAGATATATATATATATATATATATATATATATATATATATATATATATATATATATATATATATATATATATATATATATATATATATATAATTGCCATGCCGATGATGCCTTGACAACGTCTTTATTTATGACTATTACGTTCTAACAGATAACCATTAAACATGGCTTCTAGTAGCTAGCTCCCGCACTCTAACAAAGAAGCTACATTTTGCCAAGGCTCCCACAGTAATCATTTCTGAAGACGTTATCTTTCAATAATTATTAAATAGGTGTTAAATCGTTCAACTGTGTAATTCCATTATATTCCTAAATATATCAATTTTAGATTGTATAATAAGGAAGATATGTGTTAAGATGTGCTACTGTTTAACTTCATAGTGTTCCTGAACAAATGCTTTTTATATTGTGTAATAAAGTATATTTGCGTGAAGATGTACCACTGTGTAATTTCATGTTATCCATGAATATATATTTAATAGATTGTATAAGAAGGAAAATATGAGTTAAAATGTGCTACTGCGTAGTTCCATGGTGTTTCTGAATAAATACTTAATAAGAAATAGAGGCGTTAAGATGTACCACTGTGTAATTTCATGGTATTCCTAAATATACGTATTAAACATTGAATTTAAAGTTTTTTTATTAATACTATAACCATGGGTTGGATCAATTTGACCCAAAGTCGATTTTTTTCTCGAAAATTTAGTAATGTAATGGAAAAAAAATTCTCGATTTTTTGTAATTTTATTTGAATTCCAATCTATAAATATATTAAACTTTAAATCCATATCAGTTTTATGTTTTAATTACTAATAATTAAAAACTGCGGATGGGTGATTTTGACCTCATTATAATCATGATATTGAATTTTGCAATTCAATGTTTCCTCGAATGGGAAATGATTTTATATTTTTCTTCCCATTGCCTATATGAGAGCAGAATAATACCCCAAGTTCAAATGGTAAATTTACAAGGACAAGTTGGTTGGGTAATCAGATTGTTGTTACTAATAACATATAGACAGCGGAGAATTTTATAGCAATGGAAATAGACTGTGTTGCTGAGCAAATTATCCTTTTTAACATTTTGATAATATACTCGCTTTCGATCGGTAAATAACAGTTTTCTATCTTCTAGAGGTATCCCGTTATGACTCTATACAGGTGAAAATACCTTTGGTTAGCATATTCGAATTGGAGTGTCTGTTGTTTGTGGTTTTGGCTTATGGAACAGAATCTAAAGTCTTCTCGTGGTTCAATGCCAACAGTTGTAATTTGGGAGTCTAACAAGTCCACATTAAATTTGTCTGATTTCACAAATTTAACAATGATTTTTCTTATCTGGGTAAACATGGTAATATTCTGAAAACCTTACTCTATCTGAATACATTGCTTTGCGTTTGATTGAACCTTTCGAAAGTAAACGAAGAAATACGAATACATATAAATTTCCCAACACTGAATATGTTCAAAATTTTAAAACGAAGAACAATAGTCTAACTGGAGCTTATGAAATAAAATCTAAAGAATTACTGGTATTTATAAAAATGTAAATCTACATTAGATGTAAAGGTACATGGGTACAGTACAAAGGTCAAATGTAAAGGTACATTAGTCATATGATACATTATTATTTAAACATGATAGTATAACCTAGACAGTTTTGACATTACAGAAAATGAGTAAAAATGATTTATTTAGCTATTTCATTAAACAATCAATTTTCCCAATAATCACACCAAAAAGTTATGATTATTGGGAAAGTCATGATTATTTTATATTTAAGTGTCGGTGTTGCTGCCAACTGCTTCAAAAATATTATGTAAATGCAAGATCAAAAATGTGGCTACTTCATGTATTCTCCAATAATTTTTATCTTGATGGGATTAGTTGATAGATTTTATACAAAGAATTAACTGGTATAAAATTTAGGAAGGGATATTTTAAACAACTCGTTGAGTTGTGTAATAAGTAGGATATTCGAAAGCAAGAATACCAGTCACATGCAAAAACAGAAGCTCATACTACTGAAAAAGCCCAGCAGATGCAAAAATTAGTTACCTACCAAGCGTCTATCTTCGCCGTTTGACGGTAGTTCTTGGAGCACCTTACCCGGCAGGGCATATCTCCAGTAAGTAAGATAAGTGGTTCTGAGAGGGAGCGGTTCATTCAGTTATGTATAAATATCATGATGCCAGTTCAGAATGATAAATAAATGAATATAAAGATAAATGTATTAAATTTATTATATATAATTTGCACATTAAGTTGAAAAAATGATTAAATGAGAATAAATGTGAATAAATACTGGTTAAATAAGATTAAAATAAGAATAAATGCGATTATATGGGAGTAAATAAGAGTAAAAGTGGGAATAATAGCATTAAAATACGTAAGAAATCTTGCACAGGAACGTAAATCGGATCCTGGCAGCGACCAATTGAATTTCTCTGGTTACAGTGGGAGGAGCCTAAGACACCTCATTATTTTCACAAAATTAAGCTAAGTTTTCTTGTTCTGCTGTTTAGAATTTAAAAATTTTTATAAATTTCCTGTAGAGTAATATTATGAAGGGGAGGGGCCTAATATTCAGAGTACACAAAAATTTGGGGGGGCGTAAAAGCCACAATTGTAAAAATTAAGGACATCCATATGACGTGTGACGATCGGAGACGGAGGGAAAGTCCCAACGCTCAGAGATGAAATGGATGGATAGACAATCGTACATAGCTTGAATATTAGTGTGTTTAAAGCACAGAAAAGCCAAATGACGTGTTAAATTTTAAAGCACAGAAAAGATGAAACAAATTGATTTATGATTTAAAAATTGTGTCGATGTTAGAAAACTGCTCTAAAATCGTAGTCCGGCAGCTCAGCAATTATTTTCATGTATCTGTTTATTTTTTGCGCGATTTATTCTGAATTTTGTTGTCAATGAAATATTTTGAAGGAATATCTGTTGCGTTAATTTTATCATATTCGGAAGCAATTCTATCTATCTAGTCTCGCTAAGCAATACCCAAGCGTCTAAGTGTGGAAAGAAATCTGAAGATATTTCTTCTGACTTTTAAATACCGGTAGGCAGAAAGTATACAAAATACATAAAAAGAAGTTTCAAAAACTGTGCTTGAAATGCGTTAGAAATCTTCTCTCGTAAGAAACTAAATATTTCAGTTAGATTTATCTATATATTTTTCATACTATTCAAAATAATCCATACTGTAACATATTATTATTCTTCATCTACCGTAATTGCGACGTATAGTCTGTGTTGAAAAGCAAATTTATTCAGCCGAGGACTATCTGCTGGTTGTTCCTTGCTCAAATCATCAAAAGCAGAGGGGTTAAAAAAAGCAAGTTGCCGATGAACACGGCCTAAATGTAAAGAAAAGCACTACTCAAGAGATAACAAGTAAACATCGTATCGGTAATAAAACATGAAAAAAAATATAACCCGTAAAGAAGAACGAATCAGAAGTAGCAAGTAGCGCAATATTATTTGTGTCCTGGAGTACAGGAAAATATCGATAGTAACTATTTACAGCTACGAGTTTCACAACACCGAGTGGATGGGTTCAAGATCGAACGTTGAGGGTCATTTCACCATGTGGATCACTCTTAACAGTGTGTTTAGTTTTCTAACTTTTGATTTGCGATAATATCGGACATTTATTACGTCTTTAAAACATCGTCGCAGTTTTACTGCTGATTTCAAGCTGAAAGTAATTTAGAAGGTCGACGAGAAAGCAGTAAGAAATTAGAGCAAGCAAAAGGGAACATTAAAATATGAGAAGAAAGCTATCCAATCGTTTTGGAAAAATGCAATGGCTTACATTAGAAGACGAATTACATAGCAGGGTTCTCCAACAGATAAATGTAGGCCGTGTGAAGACTCCTCTTTGTCCGAGTACGCGCCAAAACAGCTGTCCAGAGCACACCTGTTTACCTAGACAATAGCGTGGCTTCGCAGATCTTGACAATCGGACTGAATAGACGAATATGCCCCTGATGGATCTCGTTAATGAATGCTCGGAAATTCCGTGAAGAGACAGCCAGCGAATGAGAATTTAGCTAAAAAATATACCTGTAACTTTATCTGGAGTTCTCAAGTAACTGGGATCTTAACTGACCCAAAAAACAATTGGCAGAACCGTAACTGACCCCTCAGGTATTAAAAGCCTACAATTTTGCGATTCAGTGCTTTTCGTCATTTTTTTCGGGGGTATGTTGACCTCGTGGAAGCTTTCGACTTTTTTTTTTTTTACCAGGGACATCAGATTTGCAAAGTCAACTCATATAGGGAGCGGCAGAGTCTCGGTTACCGAACGGGGGATAAACTGGGTTTGATTGCACCCTGAAAAGCCTCGCCATTTGTAAGAGATTATTAAATCTGTTGTTTTTCTTTCGACTGGGATCGTCGTGAAGAAGTTTTACCGGCAACCGTCCTTTGCAGTTCTACATGATTCAGGAATTAACATTACTTTGTAAATAGCCGTAGTTAATCCAGAATTAAAGTAAATTTCCAATTTTATCCTTGACTGTGATCCATTATTCACGTTACCTCTCATTTGAGAATATTGAAGGCGTCACAGCCGCTCTGTTTCTTCCGTTAAAATTCGTCTCCAAGTCGATGGCAGACTTTTCGGCACTTTTCGGACTGTACTTAGGATTTTATTCTTAAAATGATTTAATATTGCCATACTAAAATACATATTTTTGCACACATAGTCCGCGGATTATCTAGTGGTACGGAATATCTGATGATTCCTGATATTTTTTAAATAAAAAATCGAGTTCGCGGACTATATGTGCTACATTAAGGTATTATAAAAATTTAATATTTAAAAATTAATAAATATCATTTCTGCATAAGTGCAGAATACATTTTGTATACCAACACATGTTTATATTAATCGGGGTCAACTTGAACTATCTCGAGGTTGTAGGTATACCAAAACTACCATAGTTCTACTATTAAGGAATATAAATCATATGTAATATTTGCAGAAAATAATATTTAATGATTGTCATTTAAATGCCTCATTTTTACAGAGTAAATGAACTATAAATATTGCACAAAGTTTCATTTAAAAAAATCAATACAATGATAAAATCTAAATATAACGTTTGCTATCGCGAATTAGCACTTTCTGATGGGTAGAACTTTTAATTTTAGATTTACTGTACAAAAGTTAATTTTGGTGTCCCATTATATATATATTTTTCAAATATATAATTTAAAAGACATTAAAAAAATCATTTCATTACTACATCTGATATTTTTCTACAATTACTTGAATTTACTATTATTTCTACAAAGGTACATTTTTATAACTTTTAATCTTTCTAACCTTGTCTTATTTAATTCTGTAACAATGTATAATAGTAGATATAAGCATATGTAGAAGTTATCTCTTCAAAATTTATAAATTATCATTTTGAGATAAAAAATTTCTTGGTTTGTAAATTACAATACATTTTAGAATATTATTTTTGCAAACTTTATTAATCGGAAAATGTGTTTTGGCCCATAAATGCTATAATAAATGACAAAACGGCTTTCATGAAGATTTATAGTAGAGCCAGTTTCCATTTCATAAATTCCTATAGATTACCTACATAAATACTCAATATTATAGCGTATGACTTTCATGAATGAAATATTCCTATAATTCTCAGATTATTTCATCAGTACATTATACCAAAAAACATAATATATTTGTTCCGAACAATTTTAATTCATATATTAGCTGATTTTGCACAGACATAAAAATTAAGCAAAAAGGATTATTTTTTTCTCATATTTTATATTAATATAATCATTATTTCAGTAAAAAATGTATACAGCTTTAATACCGTATGCTAAAAAAATTCGGTATTCAGAAATGTTAGAAATCTGCATTGCAGAAAAATTCATCTAACACACCGACATCATTGGTGTGCAAACTAATTTAAAAACCAAGTTTTCTTGATTGGAATTTCGCTTGAAATGCAAAACAAACTTACTAGCAATGTTTTCGCAATCCGCAACTCATCTCATCAATTATTCTTCGAAATCAGAGACAATTATGCTCTGCAATCTCGGAAAATATATTAAATCTTTGGCAATATGTATAATTTTTCTTTTCAATTTGAAATTTTCCTTATATTTTAAGTGTTATGTTAATATGAAAATTGTTTAATGAGGAGAAATTCAGATTTTTAAGAGTTTAAATAATATTTATGATAAAAAAGCACCCCTTTAAAAGATAAATATTTTAATATGTTAACGACATATTTTTCTAAACAAACATTTATCAAAACGTAATATTCTTAAGTATAAACTTGAACAGTTCTTTTACTATACAAAAAAATGCAAGGCCGGAACTTGGTCCTTTGTAAACAGAGACAAAAAATATTGGATACACTCTACCCTAGAAATGGACCAATGGCCTTCTCCTTTTCAACCGTGGCACCTCCCCCGTGTCAATCAAAGAAATTTGCAAGGGGGAAGAAAAGAGAGTTTTCGCGAATGAGAAAAAGCCCGCTCAAACTCTTATAGGTTATATGGTTATATGATAAATATTGTTAAGATAGAAATATAAATTATTCTATTATTCAACTCATTTTACCAAAATAAGAAAATTAAAATAATTAAATTAAATAAAGGAAAGAAAAAAATATATTCATATACAAATAAATGTATGAATATTTTCATATATAAATAAAAAATTTCATATATAAATAGATTTTCATATCACAATTTTCATATATAAATAGAAATTCATATATAAATAGAAAAAAAATTATAAAGAAAATTAAAATTTTAAAGCACCGCTATAAAAGACGATAATATAAATTTTCATTTTTAAGAAATAAATATATTTGATGACATATATTTTTATTTTGTTCAAAGCATTTTTTGGAACCTTTAAGTATAATAAAATTTATAAAAGAAATTTAATTCAATTATATATTCAAATAAATCTTATTACTAATGTTTTTTTTAATATCTCACTTTTGTATTTCATTTTAATATGATATTTACCAGTTTTATTTCAATACATCGACATTATTGATCTACAAACTAATATAAAAGCCAAGTTTGATACCAATTTCACTTGAAATGCAAGACAAAATTACTAGCAATGGTTTAACAATCCGCAACTCATCTCATCAATTAATCTTGGAAATTACAGACCATTATGCTATGAAATCTCAGAAAATATATTAAATCTTTAGCAATATGTATCAATTTTCTTTGCAATTTGAAATTCTAATTGTTTTAAGTGCAACGTTAATATGAAAATTATTTAATGAGGAGAAATTCTCATTTTTAAGAGTTTAAATAATATTTATGATAAAAAAGTAGCTCTTAAATATTTTAATATGTCAACAACATAATATTTTTCTAACAAACATTTATCAAAACGTAATATTCTTAAGTATAAATTTGGACAGTTCTTTTACTATACAAAAAATGCAATCAGGGCAGGAACTTGGTACTTTGTAACACGAGACAAAATATATCGGATACACTCTAGTCTAGAAATGGACCAATGGGTTTATCTTTTTCAACAGCTTCACCTCCCGCGTTTCAATCAAAGAAATATGCAAGGGGGAAGGTAGAAAAAGCCGGCTCGACCGCTTTAAGAGCGTTTTTTGAATGAGGAAAAAGCTGGATCAAACGCTTAAAGTTTTAATATTGTTAAAAAGAAAATAGAAATTATTCTAAAAACTCATTTTACCAAAACAAGAAAAAAAAAACGCTATAAAAGACAGTAATATACATTTTCATTTTTAAGATATGAAATATATTTGATTAAATATATTTTCATTTTGTTCAAAGCATTTTTTTGGAACCTTTAAGTATAATAAAATTTATAAAATTAATTTAATTCAATTATATAATCAAATAAATCTTATTACTAATGATTTTTAATATCTCAATTTTGTATTTCCTTTTAATTTGAGATTTTCCACTTTTATTTCAACAGATCAACATTATTAATCTACAAACTAATATAAATGCCAAGTTATCTTGATTCCAATTTCGCTTGAAATGCAAGACAGAAGTACAAGTAGTGTTTCCCCAACGCGCAGCTAATCTCATCAATTATTCTTTGAAATCAGAGACAAATTTGCTCTGAATTCTCGGAAAACATATTATGACTTTGACAATATGTATCATTTTTCTATTCAATTTGACATCCTTCTTATTTTAAGTGTTGTTCCTTTACAGAAAACCTATACATTTTTCATTATCAAATTATTTACGTTGCTTAAGATCACGCAAGCGAGGTATTTGCTTTTACAAGTCTGGAAAACAATGTTTTGGGTAATTCGTTATTATACATTTATATTTGTGTATTTATTTCTGTAAATTCTCATTTAGTTTTACTTTATATTTTCTTTCTTTTGTTCATTCACTTCCAAATATAGAAATCAGGTGTAATTTTAAATTGCGTTTATATAGAAAATTTTTTTTTACACTTGTGATTCATGATAATATCGTAATATAATTATTACTCCTATATATACTATGAAATAATCACATAATTAGGACAATTATATAAGAAAATAAAATTAACAAATTATAAATTGTGAATGATATTTTTGGATAATGTATCATAAATCATGAACTAAATATAAAACATTTCGTTTAAAAATATGAAGAAATATGATCGTAGGTGTTAATGGGAAAAAATATCTTTTCACTGATTTTATATGCTTCATTTATTTAGGAACGTTCACTGAAGCGTAAGGAAAGCACTCGGCTTTATAAGCATTTTCTTCAGAGGTTTTTGCTTATGCAAATATTTGTTATCTTGAGATCATTTCTTTTGGATGAAAATTGGAATATAAAATTCCTTCATGGGGAATTTTGAAAAATACTTTTCTGAAGATGCCACTTCTTAATACACAAGAACTACAAAGAAAAATAGATTTGAGGTATTATTATAAAGAAACTGTATGGATTATTGTATAAATATACAGAAAATATTATTTTGGAAACAAATATTTTTATTCTATTTACGTGTAGTATCATTACATTCAAGTATACACACCATATATATATATATATATATATATATATATATATATATATATATATATATATATATATATATATACATATATATATATATATATATATATATATATATATATATATATATATATATATATATATATATATATATATATATATATATATATATATATATATATATATATATATATATATATATATATATATATATATATATATATATATATATATATATATATATATATATATATATATATATATATATATATATATATATACATATATATATATATATATATATATATATATATATATATATATATATATATATATATATATATATATATATATATATATATATATATATATATATATATATATATATATACATATATATATATATATATATATATATATATATATATATATATATATATATATATATATATATATATATATATATATATATATATATATATATATATATATATATATATATATATATATATATATATATATATATATATATTATATATATATATATATATATATATATTATATATATATATATATATATATATATATATATATATATATATATATATATATATATATATATATATATATAAAACTGAAAAGAAGGGTGAATAATATTGAGATTAGGGGACTCAGGACACCAAGTTAGATGTTCCACTCTCTCATCAATATCATGTAACCATGTTTGAACACATTGAAAGTGTGAACAGTGGCTTTGTCTTCTTGGAACACAGGACATTCTGACAGAGAAAACAGAATAGTCTGAAACATAGGGTGAACATGATTGGAAAAAATGCTTCATTAATGGTCGCTCGTGATCAAACTCTCCGAAAACGAGATCCCCTTATACACAGAAAAATACTGCGGCTTACTCCATGTTTTACGGTTGGAAGCAGGCAGTGAAAAAATATTTCTTCTTCTGCTGTTCGTCAGATGAACACACATTCGGTGCCTGGAACACTGTAAATGGGGGTTCATAAGAGAAGATCACTTGTTCCCATTGCAATGGTTTCCAGTTTAGCTGGTCCCCACACTACTTTTATCTCTTCATAGAATGCTTCACCGAAATTGACGGTCTTAAAATAGCTACTCTGATATAAAATTTCGCAGAATGCAGCTCTTGTTAAGTAGTTTTAAAGGATATTTGCTTCAGAAGTTGGATATTCATGCTAGAAGTTGTCTGCGGCCAAGTTGTCTAACCATTTTGTTTGATTACCCTATTCACCAACCGTCTATCACGGTTATTCGACTTCAACATTCACCCACTGTTGTGCTTTTCAGAAGACAACTTATCATTTTTATGTAAGCTGTAATTACCCTTGACGCAATTGGTCTTTAAAGACCAACAAGGCTGGCTGTTGATCATGGATGATTCAAGGATGAGAGCTCCATTTATCATGGCTCTTTTTGCGTTGGAGGAATTGGACATATCAAACAGAATTTTCTCATGTAACTCGCACACTGAAAAATACTTGACTAATATATACCCTTTCCCAGTCACAATGTGGCACACTGTTGTGAAACGAGGCAGCCAGTTATTAAATGAATAAAAAAAAAGACTCATTTTACAATGGAATTTACTATTATTCTGTTTTATACTTGTATATGTCTATGTTTGTGTGTGTGCAAAATAGTATATCGAGAATTTTCATTAATATTGTGTCAAAATTTTCAACTACATTAAAATAAATCTATAACAATAAATTATATTCTTCACATAATATTTTTAATAAGCAGCTAACGAGACAGGCAAAAAGTAATATATGAATTTGACGCGAGTGGCCCGTTAATTTCAAAATTATTATATCCATTGTGCTTGTCTGGGCGTGAATCATTAATCTTCTCAGTGAAGGCGAAAATTTTATTACCAATCCATATAATAGTTTCTGTTTCAATGAAACTTTGACTTTATAGATTTACTTGGACGAATGATTCATACACACTTTCAGAAATAGTGAAAAATAAATATCTATATATGCAGATATGAATATTTAGCTTATTATATTTTAAACTAATATTTTTTCAATTGTATATTATTATGAAATGAAAGAAATGATGCTTTTGCTTTTAAGTGGAAGGTTGGTCTTCGAAATAATTAATTGAGTTTTCGACTAAACAAAATAAATTAAAAGTAGTATTAGCAATATATTAAATTGAAATTTTATTGAACTGGTTATATATGTATATATATATATATATATATATATTTATATATATATATATATACACTCACGTCCATATATATGTATATATATATGTATATATATATATATATATATATATATATATATGTATATATATATGTATATATATATATATATGTATATATATATATATATATATATATATATATATATATATATATATATATATATATATATATATATATATATATATATATATATATATATATATATATATATATATATATATATATATATATATATATATATATATATATATATATATATATATATATATATATATATATATATATTTATATTTATGATATATATATATATATATTTAATATCTAGTATATATTTATGCTAACCACCTGACCGGATGATCCCAAAAGCTTACGCGAACATATATCTTTTTCATTTATTTTATTATTATAAAAGAGTTCCCTTTTTAAAATCGTTTTTAACTTACATAATTTCCAATTACTTCTTTTTTGACATGGTATTTACACACACACACATTATATATATGTAATTTATTTTATACTAACCCTACGTTCTGTTATATCAAAATCATCTGAAAATTCCTCCCAAAATCAGAAACTCAAATCTGTATTGCTCATTATTTATAAGTGACAAATACAAGAAGTAGCCAGTTAATAAAATAATTTTTCTTTCGTTACCAGACTTTTCTAAATGACTTTTACCAAAATCCAGTACTTCTTTGATTTCTTTCAGTACGGCGTTAACTTAATTTACCTCCAATCTAATTTAATAGTCATGTCTCTTGTTGAAGAGAGAGAGTCTGCTGGTGAACTTTGTTTGGAGTAAAGAGAAAATTGCACATACAAAGTTTGTGCATCCCACAGCTAAACTCATTAGGTGGCTGAGGAGTAGAAAAGTTAGTTTTTCCACTAAACCAAAAAAATTAAATGTAGTATTAGCAATATATTAAAATGAAAATTTATTGAACTCTTGTATATATATATATATATATATATATATATATATATATATATGTATTTTTTATATATTTATATATATATATATATATGTATTATATATATATGTATATATATATATATATATGTATATATATATATGTATATATTTATATATATATATATATATATATGTATATATATATATATATATATATATATATATATATATATATATATATATATATATATATATATATATATATATATATATATATATATATATATATATATATATATATATATATATATATATATATATATATATATATATATATATATATATATATATATATATATATATATATATATATATATATATATATATATATATATATATATATATATGACCGGATGATCCTAAAAGCTGACGCGAGCATATATCTTTTTCATTTATTTTATTATTATAAAAGATCTACCTTTTTAAAATTGTTTATAACTTACATAATTTCCAATTACTTCTTTTTTGACATGGTATTTACACACACACACACATTATATATATGTAATTTATTTTATACTAACCCTACGTTCTGTTATATCAAAATCATCTGAAAATTTCTTCCAAAATCAGAAACGTAAATCTGTATTGCTCATTATTTATAAGTGACAAATACAAGAAGTAGCCAGTTAATAAAATCATTTTTCTTTCGTTACCAGACTTTTCTAAATGACTTTTACCAAAATCCAGTACTTCTTTGATTTCTTTCAGTACGGCGTTAACTTAATTTACCTCCAATCTAATTTAATAGTCATGTCTCTTGTTGAAGAGAGAGAGTCTGCTGGTGAACTTTGTTTGGAGTAAAGAGAAAATTGCACATACAAAGTTTGTGCATCCCACAGCTAAACTCATTAGGTGGCTGAGGAGTAGAAAAGTTTACTTGAATTGCAAGAAAATATATTCAAAACTTTCGAAAATTAGGCTGTTTTTAGGAATGCAGAGTAAGCTTGTTATTCAAAAGAGTTGTTCTTTTTTACCTCTTATTGTGAATAAAATTTTAAAAGATGTATACTTCCTACTTTAATATTAATGTTGATTTTAATGCAAGCTAATCATAAAATTCCTAACTCTTCACTTCATGTAGAATATAATTTATTTCATATCAGTTTCTATTTATTTAATTAGTAAAATATACTATTATTTCCGCCCTATTATATTTATTAAAGAATAAGTTTACTTTACTTTGTTATATTTTTTAACACACAAAAAATTGTGTTTTTTATTCATTTTTTACAAATTAAATTATAAGAATTTTATATTTCTTTTATTTATAAATTGTATTAAGTGTTTTATATTCATTTTACAAATTAATATTATATATAAATATATATATTTCCACTTTATTTTTACATTGATTAATGCATTAATCATAAATTCGTATAATGTAGATTATAATTTGATCATGTATTTTATATAATTAAAATATAAGTTATTATTTATTTTTAATAAAAAGTATATAATAAAAAATTTATATATATTTATTTTAATATAATATAAAATATATATATATATTATATATATTATATATTATTTTATAATGAATTTATATTTATATATAATAAAATATATATATATATATATATAGATATATTTATATATATATATATATATATTATATATATATATATATATATATATATATATATATATATATATATATATATATATATATATATATATATATATATTACACACAATGAGTGTATCATAAGTTGAATTATTTTATTTGCATTTATAAACATTTACTATATCAAAATGAGTTTAGGTTATCTGGATTATTATATAAAATATATTATATTTTCATTCTATATAGTTACAATTATGATAAAGACAATTGTAAAAATGATAATTTATGAAACTATTCAGATTATCCTTCTATTATATATGAGTACTAGATGACTTGTCAGATATTGTAGTGTTTTAGTGCTGTAAATTCAACAATTAAAAAATATTTTTAAGAAAAATAGAAATTATACCGTTTTACGGAAAAGTGATGAAAAAAATATTTTGAAACGCTTACTGTCATTACAAAAGTATTCATATTTAATTAAAATTCACACATCGTCTGTACGGTGGTACAATCCTGGGACTACTCGATCTGAAGGCCTTGTTCAGACCACTGCGAAACAGATAAGTTGGCATTAAATGGTTTCATGCGGCTTTATAATAATCTCAATAAACTCTCACTTCTGAATTTTTGATAAAAAATCATTTTCTATAAGATGAAATTGTGAATCTAAATCCTTCTCGAATGAACTTAATTACATACACACAATTTCACCAAAATCTAGCCGTTTAATAGGAGTACTATTACAAACTCAATTTATATATAAAATATGAATAATATTATACTTAATACAATTTAAAATCAGATGTATGAAACGAGAATTTATACTACAAAAAATTTATTTTGTCTAGATGGGAATAAAATTTAAAGATAAAAAGTAGATTTCAAAATTCCTTCTCTAAGAATGGGTAAATTTTAAATTTCACATGAAAAATAAAAGTCATATTTGAAATATTTACGTTTTACGCAAGAAACAATAGTAGGATTTTTGTTTTAAGATTCTAGTTACGGTACTGTGGTTTCAAGAGAGGATTCCTAAATATATCAAGTTAAAAAAAATACCTATACAGAAGTTTGATGTTTTGTTTACAGTTATAGTTTACATTATATTATGTAGTCTGTAGTTATCTAAGATAGTAGCTTAACTTTATTTATTGTTCAATAACTTCAAAAAGATATGATTCTTTCACACATATATTTATATTTTCTGTGACTACAAATGTAATCTAAATCAATACAATAAAATAACATTAACTATATTAAATATATTTTATTTATTTATCTAAATCAATTCTGCAAATATTAAAATATAGTCAAATTTAGAAAATTTTATTAATTTTTATACATACAAACGTAATTATATTAAATTATAATTCCCAATTTAAAATTCCCAGTGAATTGATTCATGCTGATTTATAATAATCTCAATAAGCTCTCAATTTCTAATTTTTAATAAAAATCATTTTCTATCGGCTCAAATTGTGAATCAAAATCTTTCTCGAATCAACTTCATTACATACGCAAAATTTCAATAAAATTAGTCCAGCCGTTTAGAAAGTGTCCTACTACAAACACATTTTATATATAAAGATATGGATAACATTACACTTTCTTAATACAAATTTAAATTAGGTATACGAAACGAGAATTTATGCTACAAAATAATTATTTTGTCTAGATAGGATTAAAATTTAAAGAAAATAAGTAGATTTCAAACTTATTTCTCTAACATTGGTTAAATTTTCAAATTGACAGTAATAATAAAAGTTATGTTTGATATATTTACGTTTTACACTAGAAGCAGTAGTAGGAATTTGTTTTAAGATTCTCTTTACGCTACTGTGATTTCAAGAGAATATTCCTAGATATATTAAGTTAAAAAAATAATCTATACATAAGTTTGATGTTTTGTTTACAGTTATAGTTTGCATTATACTATGTTGTCTATAGTTATCCAAAAAAGTAGCTTAACTTTATTTATTGTTCAATAACTTAGAAGCAAAAAAATATGATTCTTACACACATATATTTATATTTTCTGTGTCCACAAATATAATCTAAATCAATACAATAAAATAACATTGAATACATTAAATTTATTTTATTTATTTATATCAATTCTGCAAATATCAAAATATAGTCAAATTTAGAATTTTTTATATGAATTTTATACATGCACTAATTTATAGTAATAATGTAAAGCTAAACAGTATTTCGTGAATAAAATACACACAATTTATACTCTATTAATGTATTTTACATCACTGAAATATAATTTTCGTAATGTATATTCATTCTTAAAAATATAGTTTTCATATTTATTTATAGATTAGGATAGATCAAATATAAATATTAATTACACTTTGAAGAATAAAAAGATAAACTGCTTAGTGAAAAATACTGTGTTTATTCAAGTCCCTTGAGAAATATTATAGTTAAAAACTTAAAATAGAGCTAATTTACGTTAAAAATATTTAACTAATAGAAAAGAAAACTCTGATGTGTACAAAGAAGGAAAAACACCAATAGATACAGCTTTGAAAAATGGATATATATTGGAATTTGAAATTACAATTGTAAGCCTAAAAAAGAATAAATATTTCACTACCTAAATTTACTCAATTTTCTTAAGCTGAATTAATATAAAATGTATAAAGGGACTCAAATAGAGACTGTTTTAGACAATAAAATGTATATTTTCTATTGATTTTCTAGAATTTGTTTTTGAAAATCATATAGTATTATAACAAAATAGTAAAATGGATAAAATGTGTAATTCCCCAATAATTAAAATTTATGTTATGGTAGTGTAAAATGATATCCCTAGTTATTCTTGCTTAGATAAATAGTTTTTCCTCCTTATCCGCTTAATTAAAGTAAATCAAACTTATTAACTATTATTCATACTGCCGAAAATTTATTTTATTTATATTTTGTATTATATTATGCGGTCTGTAGTTATCTAAGATAATAGATTAACTTTATTTATTTTCAATAACTTAGAAGCAAAAAGATATGTTTCTTTTACAAGTATATTTATATTTTCTATGTCTACAAATGCAAACTAAATCAATAAAATAAAATAACATTAAATAAATTAAATATATTTTATTAATTTGTCTAAATCTGCTCTATAAATATTAAAGTATAGTCAAGTTAAAATATTTTATAATTCTTTTTATACATACACTAAATTATTGTAATAATATAAAGTTCCAGAACATGTCGTGAATAAAAAAACACACAATCTGTACTCTAATGTTCTTTACATCAGTGAAATATAATTTTCGTTAATGCATATTCCTTCTTAAAAATATAGTTTTCCTCTTTAGTTTTAGATTATGAAAGATCAAACATAATTATTAGTTATACTTCGATGAATAAAAAGATAAAATCTTCAATGAAAATTACTGTGTAGTTTCCGAGTAATTTAAGAAATATTATATTTCAAACTTAAATAACAAATATTAAAATATTGTCAAATTTAGAAGTTTTTAAATTAATATTTATACATACACTAATTTATAGTAATAATATAAAGTTCAACTACATTTCGTTAATAAAATACACACAAATTGTACTTTAATAATATATTTTATATCACTGAAATATAATTTTCGTATTGTATATTCATTCTTAAAAATATAGTTTTCATCTTTATTTATAGATTATGATATATCAAACATAATTATTAATTACACTACGAAGAATGAAAAGATAAACTGCTTAATGAAAAATACTTTGTTTATTCAAGTCCCTTGAGAAATATTATAGTTAAAAACTTAAAATAGAGCTAATTTACTTTTAAAATATTTAACTAATAGTAAAAAAAACTGTGATGTGTACAATGGAGGAAAAATACCAAAAGATAAAGATTTGAAAAATGGATCAACATTGGGATTTGATATCACAACTATAAGCCTGAAATAAATAAAAGATTTTACGCCTTCTAAATTTACTCAATTTTCTTAAGCTTAAGAGACTTAGAGACTTTTTTAGACATGTATATTTTAGACATGTATAGCTTCTTTTATTGTTTATTTTTTTCATATTTCCATATCTTTTGTTCTATATTATGCAACCTACAACGTGTGAGTGCGGCAAACGAATCATTTTCTCAAACCTTATATAAAACATAGCTGCACTCTCACACTATCGACACAATTCTAATGTGTACAATGGAGGAAAAAGACCAATAGATAAATGTTTGAAAAATGGATCTAGATTGGGATTTGATATCACAACTATAAGCCTGAAATAAATAAAAGATGTTACGCACCTAAATTTGCTCAATTTTCATAAGCTGAAGGGACTCTAATAGAGACTTTTTTAGACATGTGTATTTTAGACATTATAGCTTCTTTTACTTTTTTTTCATATATTTCCTTATCATTTGTTCTATATTATGCAACGTACAACACGTGAGTGCGGCTAACAAATCATTTTCTCAAACCTTATATAAAACATAGCTGCACTCTCACACTATCGACACAATTCTAAAATAAATCGGTAAAAATATGCTTCATATCACAGGAAAAAGAACTTTTGTTTTCAAAACGTTCGAAATCCTCCCTTTTCGAGCGTTTAATGCCATTATTTCAAGCTCTATTTTCTCCGGTTAAGAGCAGGCGATTAATTTATCAATTTATCACATAATAAATAGGTAAAATTAACAATTTTTTCTAACATTATATCGTCATTAACCCTCTGACTGCCTAATTTGTAAACAGAAATATCTTCAAAAATTGCTTATTTTTTTGTTGCATATATATATAAATATATATATATATATATATATATATATATATATATATATATAATATATATATATATATATATATATATA
>CM063500.1:31051583-31061583 GCA_032207245.1 Pardosa pseudoannulata | reverse complement strand
TGTGCGGCCAGTATGCCAGTGCATATAATGCTGTTGCTATCTTCAATAAAGTGTTTTTTATTGTACCGAAAGTGACGTTATACTTTATATGTGTGTGTGCTTGTGTGTGTGTGTGTGATTGTAAGTGTGCTTCTCATTATGTGTGTGCATGTGTGCGGGCTTGTATTTGTGTTCTTCAGTGTGTACATTTGTGTGTTTTTGTGTGTGTGCGTATTCATATAGTTAGAAGTATATCGAGATATAATTCTTATCCCTCTTTTATTATTAGTATTTTTCTTTTCATTACTACTTGTTCAGATTCAAAATAATGGTTTGTAAGAAAATTCATAATTTTCAATAATTTGATATACTTTCCTTCATTACAATAATAAAAATGTAATTATTTGAAAAGCTAATAAAATTAGCATATTAATTTTCAGAAAAGAAGTATATTTCTAATAGTATTGAATTATTAGTACATGCAAATCCTTTAGGCTATTTTTAAATACACATAGGCAATACATTATATTTTATTTAATACCGTTAAAAGATTAATAGTAATTTTATTTATTAATAATAATTAATAAATAAAAGACTTTACTACATATTTTCATTTTTATGAAATGTATGTTTGATGAAATATATTTTCATTTTGTTCAAAGCAAATTTTAGACGCTTTAAATATAGTCAAATTTATAAAAAAAATTTAATTTAATTATATACTCAAAAATATCTTATTACTACGGTTTTTAATGCATAAATTTTGTATTTCCTTTTAATTTAAGATCGTGTTAAGATTTATTTATATTTAATAAAAATATAGAATAATTTTAATGTAAATTACCATGCGGTTACTAGATTTTGAATATAAATTACAAGACATTGAAATTTCACTGAAATATTTTTATTGTTTATGAAATATGTTATTTTAAAATTCTCGGAAATATGATCAAAATTATTAAGTTTGATTTACTTTAATCTAGCAGTGAAAGAAGCAAAACTATTTTTCTGAGCAAGAATGCATTAGGGTTATCATTTTACACTAACATACCATGGATTTTAATTATTCTGGAGTAACACCTGTATCCATTTTACTATTTTGTTAAAATATTATATGATTTACAAACACAAATTTTAGAAAATCAATAGAAAATATACATTTTGTTCCGGCTTAATGAAAATGGTCCTGAATCGCTTGACGACCAATCACAATTGTAGAATTTAAGTGCAATCTTTTACAGGTGGAAGCGATACCTGGGATTTCAAACCCACAATGTGATCCAGTTTTCGCAAACCTTATGTAAAATTTATTTGGCAATTTTTCAACAGCACAGATTTCTTTTATTTTATATATTTTTATATATTTCCTGATTTTTTGTTCAATATTTGAATATTATATTTAGATCAGTGGCATTTACTATAATTAATATTAAAGGATATAAAGCGAACTAGAGCTATTATTTGATGTAACAACAGCAATATACTACACCACAGCATTTTAATGTGATAGCTAGAGTGAGAGTAATGGTCTAAAACAGTAATTATAATTTTTATTATCTGCAATTTTGGTAATTATATATCTATTTCTTCAAATTCAGGTTTTGTATTAATTTATATTTGGTTTTGATTTGGTTTAGCTTTATTTTCTAACATTTTGCAAAATTTAAACAGAATTTTTTCGTATCCACAAAAAATACCAGGCTAAAAATAATTTTTCGCTACCTAATACGTTTTGTGAAAGCCGGAGGATATCCTGAATTAAAATTTCATTTATTAATGAATTTGATATGTAAATTTTATTTATTAATGATTGAATTTTCCTGACCTTTTTTAACTTTTTGCATTAAAATCTGTATTTGAATCAATAAAATACTCCTTTTAGTATCTGCCATGTGTAATTTCATTTCTTAATTTTAAGCATTTCTCAGCCTTCACCTGAGTTCATGTGTAATTTTTTTATCAGTATTAAACACATTTATCTTATTAACATTTCTTACAGCATCATCTTGCATCTACCATTCTACACATATAAAAGCATGATTTAAACATTGGTATATGTTTACATTCATATGAGAAAGACTGGAGATATGACAAACCTGGCTACATTTCTGGCTGATATTTCAGATTTAGGTGGTATTAAGGTTTGGCATCAGTTAAAATAATAAATTTTCTACCATAAAAATTTTACGAAAGTGTTTAACAGAAGAAAAAATTGCAAAGAGTTCCCGCCTCATGGATGGATACTTAGATTCAGAAGGTTTCAGTTGCTTTGAATAAAATTGAACAGATAACATTTATCCGTATAACGTTGCATCAGGATTCTGCTCAATGATATCTTCGATGGATCCGTTGTTTCATTGTCCTGTGAACAATGCGTCCTTTCCCTGCTCTGTCTAGAATGACTGGGACTCCAGGCATGGTCCTGAATCGTCTCCTGACGACCAATCATAATTCTCGAAACTTGGTGAAGTTTCAGTGCAGTCGTTTCCACAGGCCACACCACCCGCCTCCTGGAGTCGCGAAAAAATACCTGGCCATGCAACCCGCAACGTCTGAGTGCGGTGACCAAATCAGTTTCGCAAACCTTATGTAAAACGTAGCTGTACTTTCACAGATAGTTTAGGAGAAAAACTTTACTCGATTTGAATTTTGCTAACCCTAATTGATCAAGAATCCAATATGGATGACTCTATCTATTCCAGGTCCAATTTTTTTCATAAATTCGAGGTCAGACGGATAGATAACTTAGGCTATTATTATCGGGGATAATTCGTTTAAAGTCATTAAAACTTGGAATAATAAAAAATGTATAAGGCATTATCCATCTGATTATAGTCTACTTGACGTTTAGGAAGAGCTTCATTTCAACAGAACACTTAAGTAAAGTTATAAAAAATGTTATGTTGCCCAAATGAAGCAAAATACCCAGAAGAACTAAATTATTTATTCTATGACACTCCCCTACCTTTGGGCAATGGGACAGACTCCCTTTAATACTAATGCAGTTTTCAAATGTATGTTCCATTAAAGAGTCTTATTTCATGTTTCTCAGGAGTTTTATAGATCGGCCACAAAAAGAAAAAGAATTATAATGAATTTTATCTCGTTTAGTAATTCGTTTACGGATGTTACATGCACCACATTTGTTGCCTTCTAATGTCGAATTATTTTATAGATCTGCAGAAACTATTCTAACATAACTTCTACAACATGGGGTATTTTGTATTTATCAGGATAATTATTGTCAATTTCAGTAAAATATGTTTAATTGTCTTTAAAATACTGTTCTTCATTTTAAAATACTATCTTCAGTAAGAAAAAAATCTATTTTCATAATTCATAATTCTTTACAAAATTTGAATGGCCGAATGATGGCCGAATTGTTAGGGTGCTGGCCTTTTGAACCGGAGTTGGTGGGTTTGAATCCCCCTGTGGCATGGAAGTTCATAGCTGTTCGGAATCGGCTTTAAGCAGTGGGTCCCGGTGTCATTATCCCTCGTGTTGCAAAAAAGTAGACCGTAGAGCTCCAAAACCAAATCAAATCAAAATTACAAATTTTTAAAATTTTTAAAACAAATCTAGATATTTGTTTCTCGATATTTGTTTTTGAGATGGTAACATTTCATCATTATTTTTAATAAAGATTTTTTCAAATTATTATAATTAATTATATCAAAAAGTTAGAGAACGTTTTAATATAAAATATGGAACAAATTTTAGATTATTATGTACGAAAGGCATAGTGTTTGAAAGAATATAATAACAATAATATATATCCATGAAAATATTAAATATATAATTTCAGGCTACAATTATTTCATTGCAATCCATAGGTTCAATCTGATTTAACACGGTACTTACGTACTAATGCCACCGAAGAAGTTGCGCTAATGCGCCAATTAAGAACGATATTGTGCTTCGCACGTCCTCGCAGTTGCCTTTTGGACTCTTTGTTGAATTGTTTTCTCCTGTTTTTTGACTCCATTTTTTGTGCTACGAAAATACGTGTTTGGAATTTGCCAAAAACAGAATAAGATGCAATTTTATTTATTCAGGAGCAAAATATTTTTAAAAAATGCAAGAGTTCCCTTTATATGAAAAATTATTTTGTTGAACATAAGTTTTGGAAAAATAATTTAAGACATTGTGATCAGCAAGTAAGACTGGAAAAAGATAGAAGGACAAGCCGGTGGGGGCGGTATTATGGTTTGGTGAACGTTCTCTTGGGCTTTCATGAGATTTATTAAATATATTCAGTTTTTATGTAAAATAACTTATACCTCAAATTAATTGCACGTTAAATATATGTATTTTATATTTACATATGCTTTTAAAAATATTACTTTTTTAAAACATCTAAATCATATTTAATAAACGAGTAATAATCTTGTTAAAATGTTCCGGCTTTTGGTATAAATTCAAAATACTCAGCAATATTTTTGTTAAAAGTGGATTTTTATTTCTGGCACTAATATCATAGTTAGAATCTTGAGAGTATTAAGGATAAGTAAAATTTTGTTTGTTTAAATATGAATGAATTATATCAATATTTTTAAGTATTGAAATTTATTTTCTGGAATCTCAAAAATATCATATATTTTGAACAGTTGAACATTTTTTAGTAAATATTTCTTTATAGCTTATCCAGGTGTTAAGAGGAAAAATATTTGTAACATGTGAAATTTAGCATTCTGCGACAAAATATGATTTCTTAGACCCATTAAAAAGTTTTCTTTCATGAAAAAACTAAAGAAAGGTATTTAACGCATATAAAATATTTTTAATAACAATTTTTATTTAATATTCAATACACAATGAAATCCATTTAGTAAGAAATAAAAATTGAACAGCATACTATTGTTAATGAAATGCAGTACAATTATCTCCTGGATTTTGGGTTCTAAATAAATCCAGGCATAGCTATTCATCTAATATGATAAATTAAAAGTAATGTATCCCAGTAAGCAACAATTTTTAAATTAAATTCTTTATATATATTACTTTATTCCAGAAATTCATATAGTGAGAAATAATTCAATGTCGTATACATAAAAATCCTCTATATTATAAGGTCAGTGGTTAAATTAGTTTTAAAAAAATTTTTTCTGGATATATATCTACAAATGTATTTACATGTATCAAAAAATATTTTATTTAAATTTCATTTATCTTGAAATTTTAAAATTTCTCTTGAAATATAAATAGATTTATAAAAAATATAATTTGAACTCCTACTTTTGCTATTGAAATTTGTTTCGTTTTATGAGCTGAATTTGAGTCTCCAAATATATCAATATATTTATATCCTGTAAACATATATTTTTAAATTCAGATTAATATATATGAATAACAACTTTTGTAAACTCAATTCGTTTTTAAGTTTCCACTTTCGGTGTTAAATTGAGAAGTCTTATGCTAGATATCACAAATGTGTGTAATGGTCAGTAATTGTATTTCTTAAATTTCCTTTTTTCCGTATTCAGTTGTGCAAATTTAACACCTATAAAAGTAAGCAACAATTTTTTAAAATATTCTTTATATATTACTTTATTCAGAAATTCATATAGTGAGAAATAATTCAATGTCGTATACATAAAAATCATCTATATTATAAGATCAGTTGTTAAATTAGTTTAAATATATTTTTTCTGGATATATCTCTACAAATGTTTTAACATGTATCAAAAAATATTTTTTAAAATTTCATATATCTTGAAATTTCCCTAAAAATTTCTCTTGAATTAAAATAGATTTATAAAAATATAATTTGAACTCCTACTTTTGCTATTGAAATTTGTTTTTTTATACTGAATTTGAGTCTCCAAATATATCAATATATATTATTAATGTAAACAATATTTTACAAATTCAGAATTAATATATCACACCGAAAAACTTTTGTACACTCAATTCGTTTTTAAGTTTTCACTTTCGGTGTTAAATTGAGAAGTCTTATGCTAGATATCTCAAATGTGTGTAATGGTCAGTAATTGTATTTCTTAAATTACTTTTTTCCGTATTCAGTTGTGCAAATTTATTTAACACCTATAAAAGTAAGCAACAATTTTTAAATTAAATTCTTTATATATATTACTTTATTCCAGAAATTCATATAGTGAGAAATAATTCAATGTCGTATACATAAAAATCATCTATATTATAAGATCAGTTGTTAAATTAGTTTAAATATTTATTTTTTTCTGGATATATATCTACAAATGTATTTAGCATGTATCAAAAAGAAATTTTTATAAAATTTCATATATCTTGAAATTTTCAGTAAAATTTCTCTTGAAATTTAATAGATTTATAAAAATATAATTTGAACTCCTACTTTTGCTATTGAAATTTGTTTCGTTTTATGAGCTGAATTTGAGTCTCCAAATATATCAATATATTTATATCCCTGTAAACATATATTTTACAAATTCAGAATTAATATATCACACTGAATAACAACTTTTGTACACTCAATTCGTTTTTAAGTTTCCACTTTCGGTGTTAAATTGAGAAGTCTTATGCTAGATATCTCAAATGTGTGTAATGGTCAGTAATTGTATTTCTTAAATTACTTTTTTCCGTATTCAGTTGTGCAAATTTATTTAACACCTATAAAAGTAAGCAACAATTTTTAAATTAAATTCTTTATATATATTACTTTATTCCAGAAATTCATATAGTGAGAAATAATTCAATGTCGTATACATAAAAATCCTCTATATTATAAGGTCAGTGGTTAAATTAGTTTAAATATTTATTTTTTTCTGGATATATCTCTACAAATGTTTTTAACATGTATCAAAAATAATTTATTTAAAATTTCATATATCTTGAAATTTCCCTAAAAAAATTTCTCTTGAAATTTAATAGATTTATAAAAATATAATTTGAACTCCTACTTTTGCTATTGACATTTTGTTTCATTATATAAGCTGAATTTTGAGTCTCCAATATATGAATATATTTATATCCATGTAAACATATATTTTTTTTGCTATTGAAATTTGTTTCGTTTTATGAGCTGAATTTGAGTCTCCAAATATATCAATATATTTATATCCATGTAAACATATATTTTACAAATTCAGAATTAATATATCACACTGAATAACAACTTTTGTACACTCAATTCGTTTTTAAGTTTTCACTTTCGGTGTTAAATTGAGAAATATTATGCTAGATATCACAAATGTGTGTAATGGTCAGTAATTGTATTTCTTAAATTACTTTTTTTCCGTATTCAGTTGTGCAAATTTATTTCACACTTATAAAAGTAAGCAACAATTTTTAAATTAAATTTTTTATATATATTACTTTATTCCAGAAATTCATATAGGGAGAAATAATTCAATGTCGTATACATAAAAATCCTCTATATTATAAGGTCAGTGGTTAAATTAGTTTAAATATTTATTTTTTTCTGGATATATCTCTACAAATGTTTTTAACATGTATCAAAAATAATTTATTTAAAATTTCATATATCTTGAAATTTCCCTAAAAAAATTTCTCTTGAAATTTAATAGATTTATAAAAATATAATTTGAACTCCTACTTTTGCTATTGAAATTTGTTTCGTTTTATGAGCTGAATTTGAGTCTCCAAATATATCAATATATTTATATCCCTGTAAACATATATTTTACAAATTCAGAATTAATATATCACACTGAATAACAACTTTTGTAAACTCAATTCGTTTTTAAGTTTCCACTTTCGGTGTTAAATTGAGAAGTCTTATGCTAGATATCACAAATGTGTGTAATGGTCAGTAATTGTATTTCTTAAATTTCCTTTTTTCCGTATTCAGTTGTGCAAATTTAACACCTATAAAAGTAAGCAACAATTTTTAAATTAAATTCTTTATATATATTACTTTATTCCAGAAATTCATATAGCGAGAAATAATTCAATGTCGTATACATAAAAATCCTCTATATTATAAGGTCAGTGGTTAAATTAGTTTAAATATTTATTTTTTTCTGGATATATCTCTACAAATGTTTTTAACATGTATCAAAAAGAAATTATTTAAAATTTCATATATCTTGAAATTTCCCTAAAAATTTCTCTTGAAATTTAATAGATTTATAAAAATATAATTTGAACTCCTACTTTTGCTATTGAAATTTGTTTCGTTTTATGAGCTGAATTTGAGTCTCCAAATATATCAATATATTTATATCCATGTAAACATATATTTTACAAATTCAGAATTAATATATCACACCGAATAACAACTTTTGTACACTCAATTCGTTTTTAAGTTTCCACTTTCGGTGTTAATTGAGAAGTCTTATGCTAGATATCAAAAATGTGTATAATGTCAGTAATTGTATTTTTTAAATTACTTTTTTTCCGTATTCAATTGTGCAAGCTTATTTAACACTTATAAAAACATTTTTCCTAAGAATCTTGGTTTAAAAATTCATACACACTGAAATTTCTCTTAGTAAGAGATAAAAGAAATAACAGCATAATTTTTGCTAATAAAATTCATTTCGACTTATCAGCTGGTTTTAACGTTTTAAACACAGCGTTAGAAGGAATCAACGTACCCAATTCTGAGAATTCTCAAGTGCGTTAAATTCATTTAAATTAGATACAATTGGAAGTACAGATACTTCAACTGATGTTCTTGGCATTTGTAAAATAAAAAATGTTAAATCAAATATCCACCTATAGTAGGAGCTGTGATACACATAAACACATTTATATGCTTTATAAATGAGAATTAATATTAAATGTGACATTAAAATTCCTTAATATGTTTCTCTTCATTTTCAACAATATTGTATACTAGCATATAGCCCATCATATGACGGGATTAGTAAAACTTTTAATATTCCAGAACTGTTAAGTACACAATGAGGCAGGTACAAAATGGTTTGTTTTTTGGCTGAGAACTATCTATTTCACTCTCAATAATTTATTTATCGTCATACTCCTCTAGAGTCTCCCGATCCTGTGAATGCAGGTTAGAATCACATTGAATTCATTTAGTCAAACCGTGTGGTTATGTATAATAAACAAACACACAAAAGAACACACTTCTTAATTTCCATATATATATATATATATATATATATATATATATATATATATATATTAAAAGTTAGATATTTATTAGTCCGTGAAATAGAGTCCTAGACATATATGAAATGAATTTATTGTTAATACCGGTGGTAAAAGTTTCATTGCAACAAAAAATAATCAATGATTAAATTTACACTTATCACGTATGTACCTAATCTATTATTTAAGCCAAATATAAAAGAAAATCATTTACGTAATATCTAAGTTCAGTGATAAAGTATATTAAAATAGTGTAGATGATATTTAAATAGTTTAAAATATGAAATGACTAAATCAGATGTTTAAAGATATGACGTCACAATGCTAGAAAAAAATGTTATTTTTTAATATTTATTAAGTGATAAATGGATAAATTTAATAGCCTGCTTTTAACCGGGGAAAATAGAGCTTTAAATAATGGCATTAAACTCTGGAAAAGAAGGGAAGGGTTGGATTTCGACCGTTTTAAAGACGACAGTAATTTTTGCTGATATATGAAGAATATTTATACCAATTTACTTTAGAATCGGATCTATAGTTTAGGAGAAGATAAACTGTATTCGCTTTGAATGGATGCCTCTATCCATTCTAGGTCCAACTGCTTCATAAATTGGAGGATAGACGTACAGATAACTTAGGCTATTATTATATAGGGGATTCGTAGAGCCAAATTTTCCATTGCTGACCGGCATGAGTCTGCCTTAATATTAAGAACATAGGTTCGAATGCTGTTGTGGCGATTCAGTATCTGGTCACAATTCAAGTCTCCACCAAAGGGAAAAGAAGAACCTCAGATATACTCCCAAGAGTTCGCTGAGGGCTAAACACATTGTATATAAGCCATCATGTTCCGGTGAGCTTCCCAAACTCAAGCGTTACTTCCCAATTCTTATTCTTATCATGTCCGAGAAATATCTTATCAATAGTTTTTTTTTACCAATTTCCC